>CAJNDT010000026.1:0-335640 GCA_905221615.1 Symbiodinium sp. CCMP2592 | reverse complement strand
CCGCCTGTTGCGGAACGGTTGTCCCAGACAGGAAAAGTAGCGCTGCATCATGCTGCATCTTGGCACTCGCTCCACAACGTGCCAAGACATCAGAAATGGAAGATGAATCAAACACCGGCCAGAGGTTCCCTTAAACACATCCTTCACAACATCCGTGTTGATGAAAGAAGCACTGCTAGACTGCTAGACAACTTGGCCACCACTGGCTGAGCGTCTTGTGGCTGTCGTTCGCCTACTCATGCCTCAGCAAGCGCGGCAAAGTCATCCGAGGGCAGCATGTTTGCTCCTTCGTAGGGCCAGTCTTCTGGAACCCACTTTCCAAAGGCTGTCTTGCAAGCAGCTTCCAGATTGGTTCCAGCTGCTGCCATACCCAGGACACCACCAGGAACGCCAGCCCACAGGCCAACACACAGAGCATTTGTCTGTCCGTGCGGCCGCTATATGTCGATGCAGGAGTCCCCAACGAATGAAGGAATCGGACCGCAAGGACAAACCAGCGAATATACCCTGATTTCACAGCACAACCACGCTGCTTGTCGGTTTCCTGGGTAAGCCAGTGAATGTGTGAATCCCCGAAGGATGGCAGCCTTCATGACGAAAGTCGTTCCCAGGATGGTCTGGAAGACGCATCGGTTGATGGAGCTGTAGACCGCTCTGTTTGAAATGGCGGGAGGTCGTGGAAGCACCGCAACATCATAGCCCTGACGCTTCAAGAACTGGGTGGCCTCGATCTTGGCCCGGTCCTTCTTCTTCTCAAACCGTGCGATCTGCTTGTTCACTCGCTTGTCGATAGTGCCCTTCTTGTTGCAAACCGCGTCGCCAGCCAGAGTGGACTGCATCAGGACGGACAGCGCCCCGTTGAAGACGGCAACGTTTGCAACGCAGTTGGCCGGCACGTTCAGGGCGCCTGAGCACGTGGAGATCGAGGAAGCCACAGCACCAATCAACAGCTCAGTCTGTAGCATGATGCCAAAAGCGGTACTGGCGCAGATCTGCCTCTCCCTGTTAGTCACTGGCCTCTTATTGATGCATGCAATCCTGCGTAGTCACACGCAGTGGAGGCTGCATTGGCAAAGGCGCCCAAGCTCATGATGCGGCCAACCGATTGCCCCACGTCAATGACGCAAAGCACCTTCCCAGCTTCCTTGCTGAAGTGGGCCATGCCAATCGTTGGGATCTGCTGGTGCTCCAATTCGCTGCGGAGTGCTCCAAAGGCATCCGAGCTTACTCCCGCCAGAAACATGGCCGAGTTATGCGGAGCTAGCATCAGCATCACCATCGTCACTCCCGTCCCCAGCAGGAGCCAGCGGGCACGAGCAGCCCAGCCGAATTGCGAAGTGCGAGTGGCCGGAGCGTCAGGCTGCGGGTCCTGCGGCTCCAGCAGAATCTCGGTGTCCTCCTTTGCAGGTGCCTCTTCGTAAGGTGTCATCGCCGTGCCTGTCCTAGCCATGCTTGCCTTTTGTTGCGCTTCAAGCTAGCTAGACAGGAGCCGAAAATACTGGATGGAAGATTCTGCAGGAATTCGGGAACAACGTTTTTCAACAGAAAGCAGGAGTAAGCCTAGACATGTTCAGATTCTGCCGCAGTTGTCAACCAAGCTGCAAGGCATGAGGCAATTTGTTCAACAGAAGTCGTCGGACAACGTCTGTTGCGGAACGGTTGTCCCAGAAAGGAAATTTAGCGCTCCATCATGCTGCATCTTGACACTCGCTCCACAAAGTGCCAAGACATCAGAAATGGAAGATGAATCAAAACCGGCCAGAGGTTCTTTTTTAAAGAACCAGAGTAACCAGAGTGACACATGCTTCACAACACCTGTGTTGATGAAAGAAGCACTGCTAGACAACTTGGCCACCACCGGCTGGGCGTCTTGTGGCTGTCGTGCGCCTGCTCATGCCTCAGCAAGCGCGGCAAAGTCATCCGAGGGCAGCATGTTTGCTCCTTCGTAGGGCCAGTCTTCTGGAACCCACTTTCCGAAGGCTGTCTTGCAAGCAGCTTCCAGATTGGTTCCAGCTGCTGCCATACCGAGGACGCCACCAGGAACGCCAGCCCACAGGCCCACACACAGAGCATTGTCGTCGGTGCGGCCGATGATGTCGATGCAGGAGTCCCCAGCGAATGAAAGGAATCGGACCGCCAAGGACAAAACAGCGAATAGACCCATGATGTCAACAGCACAAACGCGCTGCTTGTCGGTTCCTGGGTAGCAGTGAATGGTGGAATCACCCAGAAGGATGGCAGCCTTCATGACGAAAGTCGTTCCCAGGATGGTCTGGAAGACGCATCGGTTGATGGAGCTGTAGACCGCTCTGTTTGAAATGGCGGGAGGTCGTGGAAGCACCGCAACATCATAGCCCTGACGCTTCAAGAACTGGGTGGCCTCGATCTTGGCCCGGTCCTTCTTCTTCTCAAACCGTGCGATCTGCTTGTTCACTCGCTTGTCGATAGTGCCCTTCTTGTTGCAAACCGCGTCGCCAGCCAGAGTGGACTGCATCAGGACGGACAGCGCCCCGTTGAAGACGGCAACGTTTGCAACGCAGTTGGCCGGCACGTTCAGGGCGCCTGAGCACGTGGAGATCGCGGAAGCCACAGCACCAATCAACAGCTCAGTCTGTAGCATGATGCCAAAGGCGGTACTGGCGCAGATCTGCCTCTCCCTGTTAGTCACTGGCCTCTTATTGATGCGTGCAATCCTGCCGTAGTCACACGCAGTGGAGGCTGCATTGGCGAAGGCGCCCAAGCCCATGATGCGGCCAACGGATTGCCCCACGTCAATGACGCAAAGCACCTTGCCAGCTTCCTTGCTGAAGTGGGCCATGCCAATTGTTGGGATCTGCTGGTGCTCCAATTCGCTGCGGAGTGCTCCAAAGGCATCCGAGCTTACTCCCGCCAGAAACATGGCCGAGTTGTGCGGAGCTAGCATCAGCATCACCATCGTCACTCCCGTCCCCAGCAGGAGCCAGCGGGCACGAGCAGCCCAGCCGAATTGCGAAGTGCGAGTGGCCGGAGCGTCAGGCTGCGGGTCCTGCGGCTCCAGCAGAATCTCGGTGTCCTCCTTTGCAGGTGCCTCTTCGTAAGGTGTCATCGCCGTGCCTGTCCTAGCCATGCTTGTCCTCAAGAGCACGCCTTTTGTGGCGCTTCAGGCTAACTAGCCAGGAGCCGAGAATGCTGCTGATGTAGATTTTGCAGGAATTCGGGAACAACGTTTTGCAACAGCAAGCAGCAGTAAGCCTAAACATGTTCAGATTCTGCTGCAGTTGTCAACCAAGCTGCAAGGTATGAGGCAATTTGTTCAACAGAAGTCGTCGGACAACGTCTGTTGCGGAACGGTTGTCCCAGAAAGGAAAAGTAGCGCTCCATCATGCTGCATCTTGACACTCGCTCCACAAAGTGCCAAGACATCAGAAATGGAAGATGAATCAAAACAGGCCAGAGGTTCTTTTTTAAAGAACCAGAGTGACACATGCTTCACAACACCCGTGTTGATGAAAGAAGCACTGCTAGACAACTTGGCCACCACCGGCTGGGCGTCTTGTGGCTGTCGTGCGCCTGCTCATGCCTCAGCAAGCGCGGCAAAGTCATCCGAGGGCAGCATGTTTGCTCCTTCGTAGGGCCAGTCTTCTGGAACCCACTTTCCAAAGGCTGTCTTGCAAGCAGCTTCCAGATTGGTTCCAGCTGCTGCCATACCCAGGACACCACCAGGAACGCCAGCCCACAGGCCCACACACAGAGCATTGTCGTCCGTGCGGCCGATGATGTCGATGCAGGAGTCCCCAGCGAATGAAAGGAATCGGACCGCCAAGGACAAAACAGCGAATAGACCCATGATGTCAACAGCACAAACGCGCTGCTTGTCGGTTCCTGGGTAGCAGTGAATGGTGGAATCACCCAGAAGGATGGCAGCCTTCATGACGAAAGTCGTTCCCAGGATGGTCTGGAAGACGCATCGGTTGATGGAGCTGTAGACCGCTCTGTTTGAAATGGCGGGAGGTCGTGGAAGCACCGCAACATCATAGCCCTGACGCTTCAAGAACTGGGTGGCCTCGATCTTGGCCCTGTCCTTCTTCTTCTCAAACCTTGCGATCTGCTTGTTCACCCGCTTGTCGATGGTGCCCTTCTTGTTGCAAACCGCGTCACCAGCCAGAGTGGACTGCATCAGGACGGACAGCGCCCCGTTGAAGACGGCAACGTTTGCAACGCAGTTGGCCGGCACGTTCAGGGCGCCTGAGCACGTGGAGATCGAGGAAGCCACAGCACCAATCAACAGCTCAGTCTGTAGCATGATGCCAAAGGCGGTACTGGCGCAGATCTGCCTCTCCCTGTTAGTCACTGGCCTCTTATTGATGCGTGCAATCCTGCCGTAGTCACACGCAGTGGAGGCTGCATTGGCGAAGGCGCCCAAGCCCATGATGCGGCCAACGGATTGCCCCACGTCAATGACGCAAAGCACCTTGCCAGCTTCCTTGCTGAAGTGGGCCATGCCAATTGTTGGGATCTGCTGGTGCTCCAATTCGCTGCGGAGTGCTCCAAAGGCATCCGAGCTTACTCCCGCCAGAAACATGGCCGAGTTGTGCGGAGCTAGCATCAGCATCACCATCGTCACTCCCGTCCCCAGCAGGAGCCAGCGGGCACGAGCAGCCCAGCCGAATTGCGAAGTGCGAGTGGCCGGAGCGTCAGGCTGCGGGTCCTGCGGCTCCAGCAGAATCTCGGTGTCCTCCTTTGCAGGTGCCTCTTCGTAAGGTGTCATCGCCGTGCCTGTCCTAGCCATGCTTGTCCTCAAGAGCACGCCTTTTGTGGCGCTTCAGGCTAACTAGCCAGGAGCCGAGAATGCTGCTGATGTAGATTTTGCAGGAATTCGGGAACAACGTTTTGCAACAGCAAGCAGCAGTAAGCCTAAACATGTTCAGATTCTGCTGCAGTTGTCAACCAAGCTGCAAGGTATGAGGCAATTTGTTCAACAGAAGTCGTCGGACAACGTCTGTTGCGGAACGGTTGTCCCAGAAAGGAAAAGTAGCGCTCCATCATGCTGCATCTTGACACTCGCTCCACAAAGTGCCAAGACATCAGAAATGGAAGATGAATCAAAACAGGCCAGAGGTTCTTTTTTAAAGAACCAGAGTGACACATGCTTCACAACACCCGTGTTGATGAAAGAAGCACTGCTAGACAACTTGGCCACCACCGGCTGGGCGTCTTGTGGCTGTCGTGCGCCTGCTCATGCCTCAGCAAGCGCGGCAAAGTCATCCGAGGGCAGCATGTTTGCTCCTTCGTAGGGCCAGTCTTCTGGAACCCACTTTCCAAAGGCTGTCTTGCAAGCAGCTTCCAGATTGGTTCCAGCTGCTGCCATACCCAGGACACCACCAGGAACGCCAGCCCACAGGCCCACACACAGAGCATTGTCGTCCGTGCGGCCGATGATGTCGATGCAGGAGTCCCCAGCGAATGAAAGGAATCGGACCGCCAAGGACAAAACAGCGAATAGACCCATGATGTCAACAGCACAAACACGCTGCTTGTCGGTTCCTGGGTAGCAGTGAATGGTGGAATCACCCAGAAGGATGGCAGCCTTCATGACGAAAGTCGTTCCCAGGATGGTCTGGAAGACGCATCGATTGATGGAGCTGTAGACCGCTCTGTTTGAAATGGCGGGAGGTCGTGGAAGCACCGCAACATCATAGCCCTGACGCTTCAAGAACTGGGTGGCCTCGATCTTGGCCCTGTCCTTCTTCTTCTCAAACCTTGCGATCTGCTTGTTCACCCGCTTGTCGATGGTGCCCTTCTTGTTGCAAACCGCGTCACCAGCCAGAGTGGACTGCATCAGGACGGACAGCGCCCCGTTGAAGACGGCAACGTTTGCAACGCAGTTGGCCGGCACGTTCAGGGCGCCTGAGCACGTGGAGATCGAGGAAGCCACAGCACCAATCAACAGCTCAGTCTGTAGCATGATGCCAAAGGCGGTACTGGCGCAGATCTGCCTCTCCCTATTAGTCACTGGCCTCTTATTGATGCGTGCAATCCTGCCGTAGTCACACGCAGTGGAGGCTGCATTGGCGAAGGCGCCCAAGCCCATGATGCGGCCAACGGATTGCCCAACGTCAATGACGCAAAGCACCTTCCCAGCTTCCTTGCTGAAGTGGGCCATGCCAATTGTTGGGATCTGCTGGTGCTCCAATTCGCTGCGGAGTGCTCCAAAGGCATCCGAGCTTACTCCAGCCAGAAACGTGCGGAGCTAGCATCAGCATCACCACCGTCACTCCTGTCCCCAGCAAGAGCCAGCGGGCACGAGCAGCCCAGCCGAATTGCGAAGTGCGAGTGGCCGGAGCGTCAGGCTGCGGGTCCTGCGGCTCCAGCAGAATCTCGGCATCCTCCTTTGCAGGTGCCTCTTCGTAAGGTGTCATCGCCGTGCCTGTCCTAGCCATGCTTGTCCTCGAGAGCACGCCTCTTGTGGCGCTTCAAGCTAGCTAGACAGGAGCCGAAAATGCTGCTGATGTAGATTTTGCAGGAATTCGGGAACAACGTTCTGCAACAGCAAGCAGCAGTAAGCCTAAACATGTTCAGATTCTGCCGCAGTTGTCAACCAAGCTGCAAGGCATGAGGCAATTTGTTCAACAGAAGTCGTCGGACAACGTCTGTTGCGGAACGGTTGTCCCAGAAAGGAAAAGTAGCGCTCCATCATGCTGCATCTTGACACTCGCTCCACAAAGTGCCAAGACATCAGAAATGGAAGATGAATCAAAACAGGCCAGAGGTTCTTTTTTAAAGAACCAGAGTGACACATGCTTCACAACACCCGTGTTGATGAAAGAAGCACTGCTAGACAACTTGGCCACCACCGGCTGGGCGTCTTGTGGCTGTCGTGCGCCTGCTCATGCCTCAGCAAGCGCGGCAAAGTCATCCGAGGGCAGCATGTTTGCTCCTTCGTAGGGCCAGTCTTCTGGAACCCACTTTCCAAAGGCTGTCTTGCAAGCAGCTTCCAGATTGGTTCCAGCTGCTGCCATACCCAGGACACCACCAGGAACGCCAGCCCACAGGCCCACACACAGAGCATTGTCGTCCGTGCGGCCGATGATGTCGATGCAGGAGTCCCCAGCGAATGAAAGGAATCGGACCGCCAAGGACAAAACAGCGAATAGACCCATGATGTCAACAGCACAAACACGCTGCTTGTCGGTTCCTGGGTAGCAGTGAATGGTGGAATCACCCAGAAGGATGGCAGCCTTCATGACGAAAGTCGTTCCCAGGATGGTCTGGAAGACGCATCGGTTGATGGAGCTGTAGACCGCTCTGTTTGAAATGGCGGGAGGTCGTGGAAGCACCGCAACATCATAGCCCTGACGCTTCAAGAACTGGGTGGCCTCGATCTTGGCCCTGTCCTTCTTCTTCTCAAACCTTGCGATCTGCTTGTTCACCCGCTTGTCGATGGGGCCCTTCTTGTTGCAAACCGCGTCACCAGCCAGAGTGGACTGCATCAGGACGGACAGCGCCCCGTTGAAGACGGCAACGTTTGCAACGCAGTTGGCCGGCACGTTCAGGGCGCCTGAGCACGTGGAGATCGAGGAAGCCACAGCACCAATCAACAGCTCAGTCTGTAGCATGATGCCAAAGGCGGTACTGGCGCAGATCTGCCTCTCCCTATTAGTCACTGGCCTCTTATTGATGCGTGCAATCCTGCCGTAGTCACACGCAGTGGAGGCTGCATTGGCGAAGGCGCCCAAGCCCATGATGCGGCCAACGGATTGCCCAACGTCAATGACGCAAAGCACCTTCCCAGCTTCCTTGCTGAAGTGGGCCATGCCAATTGTTGGGATCTGCTGGTGCTCCAGTTCGCTGCGGAGTGCTCCAAAGGCATCCGAGCTTACTCCAGCCAGAAACATAGCGGAGTTGTGCGGAGCCAGCATCAGCATCACCATCGTCACTCCTGTCCCCAGCAAGAGCCAGCGGGCACGAGCAGCCCAGCCGAATTGCGAAGTGCGAGTGGCCGGCGCGTCAGGCTGCGGGTCCTGCGGCTCCAGCAGAATCTCGGTGTCCTGCTTTGCAGGTGCCTCTTCGTAAGGCGTCATCGCCGTGCCTGTCCCAGCCATGCTTGTCCTCAAGAGCACGCCTTTTGTGGCGCTTCAAGCTAACTAGCCAGGAGCCGAGAATGCTGGAATTCGGCAATAAGGCCTCTTAACAGCAAGCAGCAGTAAGCCTAAACATGTTCAGAATCTGCTGAAGCTGTCAACCACGCTGCAAGGCATGAGGCAATCTGAAATCTGTTCAGCTGACGTCGTCAGACAAATTCGATCTTGTGCGCCGCGGCCGTAGTGGCCGTCTGTTGCGGAACGGTTGTCCCAGAAAGGAAAAGTAGCGCTCCATCATGCTGCATCTTGACACTCGCTCCACAAAGTGCCAAGACATCAGAAATGGAAGATGAATCAAAACAGGCCAGAGGTTCTGTTTTAAAGAACCCGAGTGGCACATGCTTCACAACACCCGTGTTGATGAAAGAAGCACTGCTAGACAACTTGCGCGTATTGTGACTGTCGTTCGCCTACTCATGCCTCAGCAAGCGCGGCAAAGTCATCCGAGGGCAGCATGTTTGCTCCTTCGTAGGGCCAGTCTTCGGGAACCCACTTTCCGAAGGCTGTCTTGCAAGCAGCTTCCAGATTGGTTCCAGCTGCTGCCATACCGAGGACGCCACCAGGAACGCCAGCCCACAGGCCCACACACAGAGCATTGTCGTCCGTGCGGCCGATGATGTCGATGCAGGAGTCCCCAGCGAATGAAAGGAATCGGACCGCCAAGGACAAAACAGCGAACAGACCCATGATGTCAACAGCACAAACACGCTGCTTGTCGGTTCCTGGGTAGCAGTGAATGGTGGAATCACCCAGAAGGATGGCAGCCTTCATGACGAAAGTCGTTCCCAGGATGGTCTGGAAGACGCATCGGTTGATGGAGCTGTAGACCGCTCTGTTTGAAATGGCGGGAGGTCGTGGAAGCACCGCAACATCATAGCCCTGACGCTTCAAGAACTGGGTGGCCTCGATCTTGGCCCTGTCCTTCTTCTTCTCGAACCTTGCGATCTGCTTGTTCACCCTCTTGTCGATGGTGCCCTTCTTGTTGCAAACCGCGTCACCAGCCAGCGTGGACTGCATTAGGACGGACAGCGCGCCATTGAAGACGGCAACGTTTGCAACGCAGTTGGCCGGCACGTTCAAGGCGCCCGAGCACGTGGAGATCGAGGAAGCCACAGCACCAATCAACAGCTCAGTCTGTAGCATGATGCCAAAGGCGGTACTGGCGCAGATCTGCCTCTCCCTGTTAGTCACTGGCCTCTTGTTGATGCGTGCAATCCTGCCGTAGTCACACGCAGTGGAGGCTGCATTGGCAAAGGCGCCCAAGCCCATGATGCGGCCAACGGATTGCCCCACGTCAATGACGCAAAGCACCTTCCCAGCTTCCTTGCTGAAGTGGGCCATGCCAATTGTTGGGATCTGCTGGTGCTCCAGTTCGCTGCGGAGTGCTCCAAAGGCATCCGAGCTTACTCCCGCCAAAAACATGGCCGAGTTGTGCGGAGCTAGCATCAGCATCACCATCGTCACTCCCGTCCCCAGCAGGAGCCAGCGGGCACGAGCAGCCCAGCCGAATTGCGAAGTGCGAGTGGCCGGCGCGTCAGGCTGCGGGTCCTGCGGCTCCAGCAGAATCTCAGCATCCTCCTTTGCAGGTGCCTCTTCGTAAGGTGTCATCGCCGTGCCTGTCCTAGCCATGCTTGTCCTCAAGAGCACGCCTTTTGTGGCGCTTCAGGCTAACTAGCCAGGAGCCGAGAATGCTGGAATTCGGCAACAGGGTTTTTCAACAGCAAGCAGCAGTAAGCCTAAACATGTTCAGAACCTGCTGCAGCTGTCAACCACGCTGCAAGGCATGAGGCAATCTGAAATCTATTGAAATCTGTTCAGCTGACGTCGTCAGACAAATTCGATCTTGTGCGCCGCGGCCGTAGTGGCCGTCTGTTGCGGAACGGTTGTCCCAGAAAGGAAAAGTAGCGCTCCATCATGCTGCATCTTGACACTCGCTCCACAAAGTGCCAAGACATCAGAAATGGAAGATGAATCAAAACCGGCCAGAGGTTCTTTTTTAAAGAACCAGAGTGGCACATGCTTCACAACACCCGTGTTGATGAAAGAAGCACTGCTAGACAACTTGCGCGTATTGTGACTGTCGTTCGCCTACTCATGCCTCAGCAAGCGCGGCAAAGTCATCCGAGGGCAGCATGTTTGCTCCTTCGTAGGGCCAGTCTTCGGGAACCCACTTTCCGAAGGCTGTCTTGCAAGCAGCTTCCAGATTGGTTCCAGCTGCTGCCATACCCAGGACACCACCAGGAACGCCAGCCCACAGGCCCACACACAGAGCATTGTCGTCCGTGCGGCCGATGATGTCGATGCAGGAGTCCCCAGCGAATGAAAGGAATCGGACCGCCAAGGACAAAACAGCGAATAGACCCATGATGTCAACAGCACAAACGCGCTGCTTGTCGGTTCCTGGGTAGCAGTGAATGGTGGAATCACCCAGAAGGATGGCAGCCTTCATGACGAAAGTCGTTCCCAGGATGGTCTGGAAGACGCATCGGTTGATGGAGCTGTAGACCGCTCTGTTTGAAATGGCGGGAGGTCGTGGAAGCACCGCAACATCATAGCCCTGACGCTTCAAGAACTGGGTGGCCTCGATCTTGGCCCTGTCCTTCTTCTTCTCAAACCTTGCGATCTGCTTGTTCACCCTCTTGTCGATGGTGCCCTTCTTGTTGCAAACCGCGTCACCAGCCAGCGTGGACTGCATCAGAACGGACAGCGCCCCATTGAAGACGGCAACGTTTGCAACGCAGTTGGCCGGCACGTTCAGGGCACCTGAGCACGTGGAGATCGAGGAAGCCACAGCACCAATCAACAGCTCAGTCTGTAGCATGATGCCAAAGGCGGTACTGGCGCAGATCTGCCTCTCCCTGTTAGTCACTGGCCTCTTGTTGATGCGTGCAATCCTGCCGTAGTCACACGCAGTGGAGGCTGCATTGGCGAAGGCGCCCAAGCCCATGATGCGGCCAACCGATTGACCCACGTCAATGACGCAAAGCACCTTCCCAGCTTCCTTGCTGAAGTGGGCCATGCCAATTGTTGGGATCTGCTGGTGCTCCAGTTCGCTGCGGAGTGCTCCAAAGGCATCCGAGCTTACTCCAGCCAGAAACATAGCGGAGTTGTGCGGAGCCAGCATCAGCATCACCATCGTCACTCCCGTCCCCAGCAGGAGCCAGCGGGCACGAGCAGCCCAGCCGAATTGCGAAGTGCGGGTGGCCGGAGCGTCAGGCTGCGGGTCCTGCGGCTCCAGCAGAATCTCGGTGTCCTCCTTTGCAGGTGCCTCTTCGTAAGGTGTCATCGCCATGCCTGTCCTAGCCATGCCTGTCCTCGAGAGCACGCCTCTTGTGGCGCTTCAAGTTAGCTAGACAGGAGCCGCAAACACTGGTTGGTAGACTTTGCAGGAGTTCGGCAACAAAGTCTTTCAACAGAAAGCAGGATAAGCCTAAACATGTTCAGAATCTGCCGCAGTTGTCAACCAAGCTGCAAGGCATGAGGCAATTTGTTCAACAGAAGTCGTCGGACAAAGTTGATCACGCGCAGCTCTAACAACAGAACTAAAACTAAATTGATCTTGTGCGCTTGCACGGCCGTGGTGGCCGTCTCTTGCGGAACGGTTGTCCCAGAAAGAAAAAGTAGCGCTCCATCATGCTGCATCTTGACACTCGCTCCACAAAGTGCCAAGACATCAGAAATGGAAGATGAATCAAAACCGGCCAGAGGTTCTTTTTTAAAGAACCAGAGTGACACATGCTTCACAACACCTGTGTTGATGAAAGAAGCACTGCTAGACAACTTGGCCACCACTGGCTGGGCGTGTTGTGACTGTCGTTCGCCTACTCATGCCTCGGCAAGCGCGGCAAAGTCATCCGAGGGCAGCATGTTTGCTCCTTCGTAGGGCCAGTCTTCGGGAACCCACTTTCCGAAGGCTGTCTTGCAAGCAGCTTCCAGATTGGTTCCAGCTGCTGCCATACCGAGGACGCCACCAGGAACGCCAGCCCACAGGCCCACACACAGAGCATTGTCGTCCGTGCGGCCGATGATGTCGATGCAGGAGTCCCCAGCGAATGAAAGGAATCGGACCGCCAAGGACAAAACAGCGAACAGACCCATGATGTCAACAGCACAAACACGCTGCTTGTCGGTTCCTGGGTAGCAGTGAATGGTGGAATCACCCAGAAGGATGGCAGCCTTCATGACGAAAGTCGTTCCCAGGATGGTCTGGAAGACGCATCGGTTGATGGAGCTGTAGACCGCTCTGTTTGAAATGGCGGGAGGTCGTGGAAGCACCGCAACATCATAGCCCTGACGCTTCAAGAACTGGGTGGCCTCGATCTTGGCCCTGTCCTTCTTCTTCTCAAACCTTGCGATCTGCTTGTTCACCCTCTTGTCGATGGTGCCCTTCTTGTTGCAAACCGCGTCACCAGCCAGCGTGGACTGCATCAGAACGGACAGCGCCCCATTGAAGACGGCAACGTTTGCAACGCAGTTGGCCGGCACGTTCAGGGCACCTGAGCACGTGGAGATCGAGGAAGCCACAGCACCAATCAACAGCTCAGTCTGTAGCATGATGCCAAAGGCGGTACTGGCGCAGATCTGCCTCTCCCTGTTAGTCACTGGCCTCTTATTGATGCGTGCAATCCTGCCGTAGTCACACGCAGTGGAGGCTGCATTGGCGAAGGCGCCCAAGCCCATGATGCGGCCAACCGATTGACCCACGTCAATGACGCAAAGCACCTTCCCAGCTTCCTTGCTGAAGTGGGCCATGCCAATTGTTGGGATCTGCTGGTGCTCCAGTTCGCTGCGGAGTGCTCCAAAGGCATCCGAGCTTACTCCAGCCAGAAATATAGCGGAGTTGTGCGGAGCCAGCATCAGCATCACCATCGTCACTCCCGTCCCCAACAGGAGCCAGCGGGCACGAGCAGCCTAGCCGAATTGCGAAGTGCGAGTGGCCGGAGCGTCAGGCTGCGGGTCCTGCGGCTCCAGCAGAATCTCGGTGTCCTCCTTTGCAGGTGCCTCTTCGTAAGGTGTCATCGCCATGCCTGTCCTAGCCATGCTTGTCCTCGAGAGCACGCCTCTTGTGGCGCTTCAAGTTAGCTGGACAGGAGCCGCAAACACTGGTTATTCGGCAACAAAGTCTTTCAACAGAAAGCAGGAGTGAGCCTAAACTTGTTCAGAATCTGCCGCAGTTGTCAACCAAGCTGCAAGGCATGAGGCAATTTGTTCAACAGAAGTCATCGGAGACAATTCATCTTGTGCGCTTCCACGGCCGTGGTGGCCGTGTGTTCCTCAACGGTTGTCCCAGAAAGGAAAAGTAGCGCTCCATCATGCTGCATCTTGACACTTGCTCCGCAAAGAGCCAAGACATCAGAATTTGAAGATGAATCAAAACCGGCCAGAGGTTCTTTTCAAAGAACCAGAGTGACACATGCTTCACAACACCCGTGTTGATGAAAGAAACACTGCTAGACAACTTGGCCACCACTGGCTGGGCGTGTTGTGACTGTCGTTCGCCTACTCATGCCTCGGCAAGCGCGGCAAAGTCATCCGAGGGCAGCATGTTTGCTCCTTCGTAGGGCCAGTCTTCGGGAACCCACTTTCCGAAGGCTGTCTTGCAAGCAGCTTCCAGATTGGTTCCAGCTGCTGCCATACCGAGGACGCCACCAGGAACGCCAGCCCACAGGCCCACACACAGAGCATTGTCGTCCGTGCGGCCGATGATGTCGATGCAGGAGTCCCCAGCGAATGAAAGGAATCGGACCGCCAAGGACAAAACAGCGAATAGACCCATGATGTCAACAGCACAAACACGCTGCTTGTCGGTTCCTGGGTAGCAGTGAATGGTGGAATCACCCAGAAGGATGGCAGCCTTCATGACGAAAGTCGTTCCCAGGATGGTCTGGAAGACGCATCGGTTGATGGAGCTGTAGACCGCTCTGTTTGAAATGGCGGGAGGTCGTGGAAGCACCGCAACATCATAGCCCTGACGCTTCAAGAACTGGGTGGCCTCGATCTTGGCCCTGTCCTTCTTCTTCTCAAACCTTGCGATCTGCTTGTTCACCCTCTTGTCGATGGTGCCCTTCTTGTTGCAAACCGCGTCACCAGCCAGAGTGGACTGCATCAGGACGGACAGCGCCCCGTTGAAGACGGCAACGTTTGCAACGCAGTTGGCCGGCACGTTCAGGGCACCTGAGCACGTGGAGATCGAGGAAGCCACAGCACCAATCAACAGCTCAGTCTGTAGCATGATGCCAAAGGCGGTACTGGCGCAGATCTGCCTCTCCCTGTTAGTCACTGGCCTCTTGTTGATGCGTGCAATCCTGCCGTAGTCACACGCAGTGGAGGCTGCATTGGCGAAGGCGCCCAAGCCCATGATGCGGCCAACCGATTGACCCACGTCAATGACGCAAAGCACCTTCCCAGCTTCCTTGCTGAAGTGGGCCATGCCAATTGTTGGGATCTGCTGGTGCTCCAGTTCGCTGCGGAGTGCTCCAAAGGCATCCGAGCTTACTCCAGCCAGAAATATAGCGGAGTTGTGCGGAGCCAGCATCAGCATCACCATCGTCACTCCCGTCCCCAGCAGGAGCCAGCGGGCACGAGCAGCCCAGCCGAATTGCGAAGTGCGGGTGGCCGGAGCGTCAGGCTGCGGGTCCTGCGGCTCCAGCAGAATCTCGGTGTCCTCCTTTGCAGGTGCCTCTTCGTAAGGTGTCATCGCCATGCCTGTCCTAGCCATGCCTGTCCTCGAGAGCACGCCTCTTGTGGCGCTTCAAGTTAGCTAGACAGGAGCCGCAAACACTGGTTGGTAGACTTTGCAGGAGTTCGGCAACAAAGTCTTTCAACAGAAAGCAGGATAAGCCTAAACATGTTCAGAATCTGCCGCAGTTGTCAACCAAGCTGCAAGGCATGAGGCAATTTGTTCAACAGAAGTCGTCGGACAAAGTTGATCACGCGCAGCTCTAACAACAGAACTAAAACTAAATTGATCTTGTGCGCTTGCACGGCCGTGGTGGCCGTCTCTTGCGGAACGGTTGTCCCAGAAAGAAAAAGTAGCGCTCCATCATGCTGCATCTTGACACTCGCTCCACAAAGTGCCAAGACATCAGAAATGGAAGATGAATCAAAACCGGCCAGAGGTTCTTTTTTAAAGAACCAGAGTGACACATGCTTCACAACACCTGTGTTGATGAAAGAAGCACTGCTAGACAACTTGGCCACCACTGGCTGGGCGTGTTGTGACTGTCGTTCGCCTACTCATGCCTCGGCAAGCGCGGCAAAGTCATCCGAGGGCAGCATGTTTGCTCCTTCGTAGGGCCAGTCTTCGGGAACCCACTTTCCGAAGGCTGTCTTGCAAGCAGCTTCCAGATTGGTTCCAGCTGCTGCCATACCGAGGACGCCACCAGGAACGCCAGCCCACAGGCCCACACACAGAGCATTGTCGTCCGTGCGGCCGATGATGTCGATGCAGGAGTCCCCAGCGAATGAAAGGAATCGGACCGCCAAGGACAAAACAGCGAATAGACCCATGATGTCAACAGCACAAACACGCTGCTTGTCGGTTCCTGGGTAGCAGTGAATGGTGGAATCACCCAGAAGGATGGCAGCCTTCATGACGAAAGTCGTTCCCAGGATGGTCTGGAAGACGCATCGGTTGATGGAGCTGTAGACCGCTCTGTTTGAAATGGCGGGAGGTCGTGGAAGCACCGCAACATCATAGCCCTGACGCTTCAAGAACTGGGTGGCCTCGATCTTGGCCCTGTCCTTCTTCTTCTCAAACCTTGCGATCTGCTTGTTCACCCTCTTGTCGATGGTGCCCTTCTTGTTGCAAACCGCGTCACCAGCCAGCGTGGACTGCATCAGAACGGACAGCGCCCCATTGAAGACGGCAACGTTTGCAACGCAGTTGGCCGGCACGTTCAGGGCACCTGAGCACGTGGAGATCGAGGAAGCCACAGCACCAATCAACAGCTCAGTCTGTAGCATGATGCCAAAGGCGGTACTGGCGCAGATCTGCCTCTCCCTGTTAGTCACTGGCCTCTTGTTGATGCGTGCAATCCTGCCGTAATCACACGCAGTGGAGGCTGCATTGGCGAAGGCGCCCAAGCCCATGATGCGGCCAACCGATTGACCCACGTCAATGACGCAAAGCACCTTCCCAGCTTCCTTGCTGAAGTGGGCCATGCCAATTGTTGGGATCTGCTGGTGCTCCAGTTCGCTGCGGAGTGCTCCAAAGGCATCCGAGCTTACTCCAGCCAGAAACATAGCGGAGTTGTGCGGAGCCAGCATCAGCATCACCATCGTCACTCCCGTCCCCAGCAGGAG
Organism: Symbiodinium sp. CCMP2592; assembly: GCA_905221615.1. Taxonomy (NCBI): domain Eukaryota; class Dinophyceae; order Suessiales; family Symbiodiniaceae; genus Symbiodinium; species Symbiodinium sp. CCMP2592. The sequence goes on along the minus strand of CAJNDT010000026.1, from coordinate 319,216 downwards.
CCAGCGGGCACGAGCAGCCCAGCCGAATTGCGAAGTGCGAGTGGCCGGAGCGTCAGGCTGCGGGTCCTGCGGCTCCAGCAGAATCTCGGTGTCCTCCTTTGCAGGTGCCTCTTCGTAAGGTGTCATCGCCATGCCTGTCCTAGCCATGCTTGTCCTCGAGAGCACGCCTCTTGTGGCGCTTCAAGTTAGCTAGACAGGAGCCGCAAACACTGGTTGGTAGACTTTGCAGGAATTCGGCAACAAAGTCTTTCAACAGAAAGCAGGAGTGAGCCTAAACTTGTTCAGAATCTGCCGCAGTTGTCAACCAAGCTGCAAGGCATGAGGCAATTTGTTCAACAGAAGTCATCGGAGACAATTCATCTTGTGCGCTTCCACGGCCGTGGTGGCCGTGTGTTCCTCAACGGTTGTCCCAGAAAGGAAAAGTAGCGCTCCATCATGCTGCATCTTGACACTTGCTCCGCAAAGAGCCAAGACATCAGAATTTGAAGATGAATCAAAACCGGCCAGAGGTTCTTTTCAAAGAACCAGAGTGACACATGCTTCACAACACCCGTGTTGATGAAAGAAACACTGCTAGACAACTTGGCCACCACTGGCTGGGCGTGTTGTGACTGTCGTTCGCCTACTCATGCCTCGGCAAGCGCGGCAAAGTCATCCGAGGGCAGCATGTTTGCTCCTTCGTAGGGCCAGTCTTCGGGAACCCACTTTCCGAAGGCTGTCTTGCAAGCAGCTTCCAGATTGGTTCCAGCTGCTGCCATACCGAGGACGCCACCAGGAACGCCAGCCCACAGGCCCACACACAGAGCATTGTCGTCCGTGCGGCCGATGATGTCGATGCAGGAGTCCCCAGCGAATGAAAGGAATCGGACCGCCAAGGACAAAACAGCGAACAGACCCATGATGTCAACAGCACAAACACGCTGCTTGTCGGTTCCTGGGTAGCAGTGAATGGTGGAATCACCCAGAAGGATGGCAGCCTTCATGACGAAAGTCGTTCCCAGGATGGTCTGGAAGACGCATCGGTTGATGGAGCTGTAGACCGCTCTGTTTGAAATGGCGGGAGGTCGTGGAAGCACCGCAACATCATAGCCCTGACGCTTCAAGAACTGGGTGGCCTCGATCTTGGCCCTGTCCTTCTTCTTCTCAAACCGTGCGATCTGCTTGTTCACTCGCTTGTCGATAGTGCCCTTCTTGTTGCAAACCGCGTCGCCAGCCAGAGTGGACTGCATCAGGACGGACAGCGCCCCGTTGAAGACGGCAACGTTTGCAACGCAGTTGGCCGGCACGTTCAGGGCGCCTGAGCACGTGGAGATCGAGGAAGCCACAGCACCAATCAACAGCTCAGTCTGTAGCATGATGCCAAAGGCGGTACTGGCGCAGATCTGCCTCTCCCTGTTAGTCACTGGCCTCTTGTTGATGCGTGCAATCCTGCCGTAGTCACACGCAGTAGAGGCTGCATTGGCAAAGGCGCCCAAGCCCATGATGCGGCCTACCGATTGCCCCACGTCAATGACGCAAAGCACCTTCCCAGCTTCCTTGCTGAAGTGGGCCATGCCAATTGTTGGGATCTGCTGGTGCTCCAGTTCGCTGCGGAGTGCTCCAAAGGCATCCGAGCTTACTCCAGCCAGAAATATAGCGGAGTTGTGCGGAGCCAGCATCAGCATCACCATCGTCACTCCCGTCCCCAGCAGGAGCCAGCGGGCACGAGCAGCCCAGCCGAATTGCGAAGTGCGGGTGGCCGGAGCGTCAGGCTGCGGGTCCTGCGGCTCCAGCAGAATCTCAGCATCCTCCTTTGCAGGTGCCTCTTCGTAAGGTGTCATCGCCGTGCCTGTCCTAGCCATGCTTGTCCTCGAGAGCACGCCTTTTGTTGCGCTTCAAGCTAGCTAGCCAGGAGCCGAAAATGCTGGAATTGGAATTCGGCAGCAACCTGTTTGAACAGCAAGCAGCAGTGAGCTTAAACATGTTCAGAATCTGCCGCATTTGTCAATCAAGCTGCAAAGCATGAGACAATTTGTTCAGCGGACGTCGCCAGACAAATTTGATCTTGTGCGCTTCCACGGCCGTTAGTGGCCGTCTGTTCCTCAACGGTTGTCCCAGAAAGGAAAAGTAGCGCTGCACCGTGCTGCATCTTGACACTCGCTCCACAAAGTGCCAAGACATCAGAAATTGAAGATGAGTCAAAAACCGGACAGAGGTTCCCTTAAAGGACCATAGCCATAGTGACACATCCTTCACAACATCCGTGTTGATGAAACAAGCACTTGCTAGACACCTTGGCCACCACTGACTGTCGTATGCCTACTCATGCCTCAGCAAGCGCGGCAAAGTCATCCGAGGGCAGCATGTTTGCTCCTTCGTAGGGCCAGTCTTCGGGAACCCACTTTCCGAAGGCTGTCTTGCAAGCAGCTTCCAGATTGGTTCCAGCTGCTGCCATACCCAGGACACCACCAGGAACGCCAGCCCACAGGCCCACACACAGAGCATTGTCGTCCGTGCGGCCGATGATGTCGATGCAGGAGTCCCCAGCGAATGAAAGGAATCGGACCGCCAAGGACAAAACAGCGAACAGACCCATGATGTCAACAGCACAAACGCGCTGCTTGTCGGTTCCTGGGTAGCAGTGAATGGTGGAATCACCCAGAAGGATGGCAGCCTTCATGACGAAAGTCGTTCCCAGGATGGTCTGGAAGACGCATCGGTTGATGGAGCTGTAGACCGCTCTGTTTGAAATGGCGGGAGGTCGTGGAAGCACCGCAACATCATAGCCCTGCCGCTTCAAGAACTGGGTGGCCTCGATCTTGGCCCGGTCCTTCTTCTTCTCAAACCGTGCGATCTGCTTGTTCACTCGCTTGTCGATAGTGCCCTTCTTGTTGCAAACCGCGTCACCAGCCAGAGTGGACTGCATCAGGACGGACAGCGCCCCGTTGAAGACGGCAACGTTTGCAACGCAGTTGGCCGGCACGTTCAGGGCACCTGAGCACGTGGAGATCGAGGAAGCCACAGCACCAATCAACAGCTCAGTCTGTAGCATGATGCCAAAGGCGGTACTGGCGCAGATCTGCCTCTCCCTGTTAGTCACTGGCCTCTTGTTGATGCGTGCAATCCTGCCGTAGTCACACGCAGTGGAGGCTGCATTGGCGAAGGCGCCCAAGCCCATGATGCGGCCAACCGATTGACCCACGTCAATGACGCAAAGCACCTTCCCAGCTTCCTTGCTGAAGTGGGCCATGCCAATTGTTGGGATCTGCTGGTGCTCCAGTTCGCTGCGGAGTGCTCCAAAGGCATCCGAGCTTACTCCAGCCAGAAATATAGCGGAGTTGTGCGGAGCCAGCATCAGCATCACCATCGTCACTCCCGTCCCCAGCAGGAGCCAGCGGGCACGAGCAGCCCAGCCGAATTGCGAAGTGCGGGTGGCCGGAGCGTCAGGCTGCGGGTCCTGCGGCTCCAGCAGAATCTCAGCATCCTCCTTTGCAGGTGCCTCTTCGTAAGGTGTCATCGCCGTGCCTGTCCTAGCCATGCTTGTCCTCGAGAGCACGCCTTTTGTGGCGCTTCAAGCTAGCTAGCCAGGAGCCGAAAATGAATGGGAATTCGGCAACAACCTCTTTCAACAGCAAGCAGCAGTAAGCCTAAACATGTTCAGAATCTGCCGCAGTTGTCAACCAAGCTGCAAGGCATGAGGCAATTTGTTCAACAGACGTCGTCAGACTCAAGACAAATTTGATCTTGTGCGCTTCACGGCCGTGGTGGCCGTCTGTTGCGGAACGGTTGTCCCAGAAAGGAAAAGTAGCGCTCCATCATGCTGCATCTTGACACTCGCTCCACAAAGTGCCAAGACATCAGAAATGGAAGATGAATCAAAACCGGCCAGAGGTTCTTTTTTAAAGAACCAGAGTGACACATGCTTCACAACACCCGTGTTGATGAAAGAAGCACTGCTAGACAACTTGGCCACCACTGCGTGTTGTGACTGTCGTTCGCCTACTCATGCCTCAGCAAGCGCGGCAAAGTCATCCGAGGGCAGCATGTTTGCTCCTTCGTAGGGCCAGTCTTCGGGAACCCACTTTCCGAAGGCTGTCTTGCAAGCAGCTTCCAGATTGGTTCCAGCTGCTGCCATACCGAGGACGCCACCAGGAACGCCAGCCCACAGGCCCACACACAGAGCATTGTCGTCCGTGCGGCCGATGATGTCGATGCAGGAGTCCCCAGCGAATGAAAGGAATCGGACCGCCAAGGACAAAACAGCGAATAGACCCATGATGTCAACAGCACAAACACGCTGCTTGTCGGTTCCTGGGTAGCAGTGAATGGTGGAATCACCCAGAAGGATGGCAGCCTTCATGACGAAAGTCGTTCCCAGGATGGTCTGGAAGACGCATCGGTTGATGGAGCTGTAGACCGCTCTGTTTGAAATGGCGGGAGGTCGTGGAAGCACCGCAACATCATAGCCCTGACGCTTCAAGAACTGGGTGGCCTCGATCTTGGCCCTGTCCTTCTTCTTCTCAAACCGTGCGATCTGCTTGTTCACTCGCTTGTCGATAGTGCCCTTCTTGTTGCAAACCGCGTCGCCAGCCAGAGTGGACTGCATCAGGACGGACAGCGCCCCGTTGAAGACGGCAACGTTTGCAACGCAGTTGGCCGGCACGTTCAGGGCGCCTGAGCACGTGGAGATCGAGGAAGCCACAGCACCAATCAACAGCTCAGTCTGTAGCATGATGCCAAAAGCGGTACTGGCGCAGATCTGCCTCTCCCTGTTGGTCACTGGCCTCTTATTGATGCGTGCAATCCTGCCGTAGTCACACGCAGTGGAGGCTGCATTGGCAAAGGCGCCCAAGCCCATGATGCGGCCAACCGATTGCCCCACGTCAATGACGCAAAGCACCTTCCCAGCTTCCTTGCTGAAGTGGGCCATGCCAATTGTTGGGATCTGCTGGTGCTCCAGTTCGCTGCGGAGTGCTCCAAAGGCATCCGAGCTTACTCCCGCCAGAAACATGGCCGAGTTGTGCGGAGCCAGCATCAGCATCACCATCGTCACTCCGGTCCCCAGCAGGAGCCAGCGGGCACGAGCAGCCCAGCCGAATTGCGAAGTGCGGGTGGCCGGAGCGTCAGGCTGCGGGTCCTGCGGCTCCAGCAGAATCTCAGCATCCTCCTTTGCAGGTGCCTCTTCGTAAGGTGTCATCGCCGTGCCTGTCCTAGCCATGCTTGTCCTCGAGAGCACGCCTTTTGTTGCGCTTCAAGCTAGCTAGCCAGGAGCCGAAAATGCTGGAATTGGAATTCGGCAGCAACCTGTTTGAACAGCAAGCAGCAGTGAGCTTAAACATGTTCAGAATCTGCCGCAGTTGTCAACCAAGCTGCAAGGCATGAGGCAATTTGTTCAGCAGACATCGTCAGACAAATTTGACCTTGTGCGCTTCCGCGGCCGTGGTGGCCGTCTGTTCCTCAACGGTTGTCCCAGAAAGGAAAAGTAGCACTGCATCGTGCTGCATCTTGACACTCGCTCCACAAAGTGCCAAGACATCAGAAATTGAAGATGAGTCAAAAACCGGACAGAGGTTCCCTTAAAGGACCATAGCCGTAGTGACACATCCTTCACAACATCCGTGTTGATGAAACAAGCACTTGCTAGACACCTTGGCCACCACTGACTGTCGTATGCCTACTCATGCCTCAGCAAGCGCGGCAAAGTCATCCGAGGGCAGCATGTTTGCTCCTTCGTAGGGCCAGTCTTCTGGAACCCACTTTCCAAAGGCTGTCTTGCAAGCAGCTTCCAGATTGGTTCCAGCCGCTGCCATACCCAGGACACCACCAGGAACGCCAGCCCACAGGCCCACACACAGAGCATTGTCGTCCGTGCGGCCGATGATGTCGATGCAGGAGTCCCCAGCGAATGAAAGGAATCGGACCGCCAAGGACAAAACAGCGAACAGACCCATGATGTCAACAGCACAAACGCGCTGCTTGTCGGTTCCTGGGTAGCAGTGAATGGTGGAATCACCCAGAAGGATGGCAGCCTTCATGACGAAAGTCGTTCCCAGGATGGTCTGGAAGACGCATCGGTTGATGGAGCTGTAGACCGCCCTGTTTGAAATGGCGGGAGGTCGTGGAAGCACCGCAACATCATAGCCCTGACGCTTCAAGAACTGGGTGGCCTCGATCTTGGCCCTGTCCTTCTTCTTCTCAAACCGTGCGATCTGCTTGTTCACTCGCTTGTCGATAGTGCCCTTCTTGTTGCAAACCGCGTCGCCAGCCAGAGTGGACTGCATCAGGACGGACAGCGCCCCGTTGAAGACGGCAACGTTTGCAACGCAGTTGGCCGGCACGTTCAAGGCGCCCGAGCACGTGGAGATCGAGGAAGCCACAGCACCAATCAACAGCTCAGTCTGTAGCATGATGCCAAAAGCGGTACTGGCGCAGATCTGCCTCTCCCTGTTAGTCACTGGCCTCTTATTGATGCGCGCAATCCTGCCGTAGTCACACGCAGTGGAGGCTGCATTGGCAAAGGCGCCCAAGCCCATGATGCGGCCAACGGATTGCCCCACGTCAATGACGCAAAGCACCTTCCCAGCTTCCTTGCTGAAGTGGGCCATGCCAATTGTTGGGATCTGCTGGTGCTCCAGTTCGCTGCGGAGTGCTCCAAAGGCATCCGAGCTTACTCCAGCCAGAAATATAGCGGAGTTGTGCGGAGCCAGCATCAGCATCACCATCGTCACTCCCGTCCCCAGCAGGAGCCAGCGGGAACGAGCAGCCCAGCCGAATTGCGAAGTGCGGGTGGCCGGAGCGTCAGGCTGCGGGTCCTGCGGCTCCAGCAGAATCTCAGCATCCTCCTTTGCAGGTGCCTCTTCGTAAGGTGTCATCGCCGTGCCTGTCCTAGCCATGCTTGTCCTCGAGAGCACGCCTTTTGTTGCGCTTCAAGCTAGCTAGCCAGGAGCCGAAAATGCTGGAATTCGCAACAACCTCTTTCAACAGCAAACAGCAGTAAGCTTAAACACGTTCAGAATCTGCCGCAGTTGTCAACCAAGCTGCAAGGCATGAGGCAATTTGTTCAGCAGACGTCGTCAGACAAGTTTGACCTTGTGCGCTTCCACGGCCGTAGTGGCCGTCTGTTCCTCAACGGTTGTCCCAGAAAGGAAAAGTAGCGCTGCATCGTGCTGCATCCTGACACTCGCTCCACAAAGTGCCAAGACATCAGAAATTGAAGATGAGCCAAAAACGGACAGAGGTTCCCTTCAAGAACCATAGCCATAGTGACACATCCTTCACAACACCCGTGTTGATGAAACAAGCACTTGCTAGACACCTTGGCCACCACTGACTGTCGCATGCCTACTCATGCCTCAGCAAGCGCGGCAAAGTCATCCGAGGGCAGCATGTTTGCTCCTTCGTAGGGCCAGTCTTCGGGAACCCACTTTCCGAAGGCTGTCTTGCAAGCAGCTTCCAGATTGGTTCCAGCTGCTGCCATACCCAGGACACCACCAGGAACGCCAGCCCACAGGCCCACACACAGAGCATTGTCGTCCGTGCGGCCGATGATGTCGATGCAGGAGTCCCCAGCGAATGAAAGGAATCGGACCGCCAAGGACAAAACAGCGAACAGACCCATGATGTCAACAGCACAAACACGCTGCTTGTCGGTTCCTGGGTAGCAGTGAATGGTGGAATCACCCAGAAGGATGGCAGCCTTCATGACGAAAGTCGTTCCCAGGATGGTCTGGAAGACGCATCGGTTGATGGAGCTGTAGACCGCTCTGTTTGAAATGGCGGGAGGTCGTGGAAGCACCGCAACATCATAGCCCTGACGCTTCAAGAACTGGGTGGCCTCGATCTTGGCCCTGTCCTTCTTCTTCTCAAACCTTGCGATCTGCTTGTTCACCCTCTTGTCGATGGTGCCCTTCTTGTTGCAAACCGCGTCACCAGCCAGCGTGGACTGCATCAGAACGGACAGCGCCCCATTGAAGACGGCAACGTTTGCAACGCAGTTGGCAGGCACATTCAGGGCGCCTGAGCACGTGGAGATCGAGGAAGCCACAGCACCAATCAACAGCTCAGTCTGTAGCATGATGCCAAAAGCGGTACTGGCGCAGATCTGCCTCTCCCTGTTAGTCACTGGCCTCTTATTGATGCGCGCAATCCTGCCGTAGTCACACGCAGTGGAGGCTGCATTGGCAAAGGCGCCCAAGCCCATGATGCGGCCAACGGATTGCCCCACGTCAATGACGCAAAGCACCTTCCCAGCTTCCTTGCTGAAGTGGGCCATGCCAATTGTTGGGATCTGCTGGTGCTCCAGTTCGCTGCGGAGTGCTCCAAAGGCATCCGAGCTTACTCCAGCCAGAAATATAGCGGAGTTGTGCGGAGCCAGCATCAGCATCACCATCGTCACTCCCGTCCCCAGCAGGAGCCAGCGGGCACGAGCAGCCCAGCCGAATTGCGAAGTGCGGGTGGCCGGAGCGTCAGGCTGCGGGTCCTGCGGCTCCAGCAGAATCTCAGCATCCTCCTTTGCAGGTGCCTCTTCGTAAGGTGTCATCGCCGTGCCTGTCCTAGCCATGCTTGTCCTCGAGAGCACGCCTTTTGTTGCGCTTCAAGCTAGCTAGCCAGGAGCCGAAAATGCTGGAATTGGAATTCGGCAGCAACCCGTTTGAACAGCAAGCAGCAGTGAGCTTAAACATGTTCAGAATCTGCCGCAGTTGTCAACCAAGCTGCAAAGCATGAGACAATTTGTTCAGCGGACGTCGCCAGACAAATTTGATCTTGTGCGCTTCCACGGCCGTTAGTGGCCGTCTGTTCCTCACCTTTTGTCCCAGAAAGGAAAAGTAGCGATGCACCGTGCTGCATCCTGATACTCGCTCCACAAAGTGCCAAGACATCAGAAATTGAAGATGAGCCAAAAACGGCCAGAGGATCCCTTCAAGAACTACAGCCATAGTGACACATGCTTCACAACACAAGTGTTGATGAAACAAGCACTTGCTAGACACCTTGGCCACCACTGACTGTCGTATGCCTACTCATGCCTCAGCAAGCGCAGCAAAGTCATCCGAGGGCAGCATGTTTAAGGCCAGTCTTCCGGAACCCACTTGGCAAAGGGCTCGAGCTGCTGCCATACCGAGGACACCACCAGTAACGCCAGCCCGCAGGCCCACACACAGAGCATTGTCGTCCGTGCGGCCGATGATGTCGATGCAGGAGTCCCCAGCGAATGAAAGGAATCGGACCGCCAAGGACAGAACATCGAACAGACCCCATGATGTCAACAGCACAAACACGCTGCTTGTCGGTTCCTGCCTTCTCCGGCAGCTTCTCTCCATTGAAGCGGGCCGGAGCCCCTTGGCGATGTGCTTTCAGACGAGTCGAAATGCTGTAAGTGTTCAAAAGATCTTGAGAGGCGGCTCGATCACATGAACAGCGATGCGACGGCAACAGCAACGGACACTGGCAAGAAAGAAACCCTCTGAAAAAGCGGATGCCTTGCTTGGAGGCTCTGGTGCTAGGCCGCTAGGCGAGGCAAAAGCAACGATTCAGGTCAAGGCCTTACAGTACATCTCACCACACTCGAGGGCTCCACAGCCTCAGGCGTTGTGGGACCGAACATGGCAATGAACAGCCCTCTTCCCCACGAACTGGCCTCGCGTTGACGTTGATCAAGGAAAGCAGTTTGGACGAAGCGCCGACGAATAAAGGCCACTGTGCGCCTGATGTCTCAAGTGACTAAAAGAAGCGTCACCAGCTCAGGCAATTAGTATTGCTTGCTTCGAACTCGCACCACAACTGATCGAGGGGCTCGAGACCACGACGTCCGATGCTGACGTCAGACCTTCTGGATGTGCTCTTGTTCCTGTCTCGCCAGGTTTCAGCACACAAAAGCGATCACAAGCTCCACGTGCCTCTGTTGTACAGAACGATGTGCGGATATCCTGCGGCATCGTCTAAAGCTGCAAAGAAAACACACGTTTCAACCAAAGCATCCAAAGGTCGTGGCTCAATCATGTCTGTAGAGTCTGCCGTGGTCTTCCACCAAGCCGCAAAGCATCACACAGCAGGCAACTTGCTCAACAATAAGCATGTTTTGAGACAAAGTCGCACTGGCGCGCCTCCACGGCTGTAGCCGTCTGTACCAAAACGGTTGTCCGAGCAATACGGAACAGCAGTGCTTTCTGAACACCTTGTCACTCGTTTAACAATTTAACAATGTGCCAAAGTGCCCATCAAAAGTCGGTTAAAAACCCGGATCCCTTGGATGTGGCGCGCTTCCTCAGCCAAAGCGGCCGTCTGTTGTGGAACGTTTGTCCCACAAAGGAAACATGGAAGCCATGCATCTTGACACTCGCTCCACGCCGTGCCAAAATGTATATGCAAATGAAGGAACCGGGGAGATGTGTTCCCTTACGGAACCTTAGTGCTACATCTGACATGAAAGCAGCATTGACGAAACAAACACGTGCTGTAAACAACTTGGTCAACAGCAGCTAGGTGTCTTGTGACTGTCGTATGCCTACTCATGCCTCAGCAAGCGCAGCAAAGTCATCCGAGGGCAGCATGTTTGCTCCTTCGTAAGGCCAGTCTTCTGGAACCCACTTTCCAAAGGCTGTCTTGCAAGCAGCTTCCAGATTGGTTCCAGCCGCTGCCATACCCAGGACACCACCAGGAACGCCAGCCCACAGGCCCACACACAGAGCATTGTCGTCCGTGCGGCCGATGATGTCGATGCAGGAGTCCCCAGCGAATGAAAGGAATCGGACCGCCAAGGACAGAACAGCGAACAGACCCATGATGTCAACAGCACAAATACGCTGCTTGTCGGTTCCTGGGTAGCAGTGAATGGTGGAATCACCCAGAAGGATGGCAGCCTTCATGACGAAAGTCGTTCCCAGGATGGTCTGGAAGACGCATCGGTTGATGGAGCTGTAGACCGCTCTGTTTGAAATAGCAGGAGGTCGTGGAAGTACCGCGACATCATAGCCTTGACGCTTCAAGAACTGGGTGGCCTCGATCTTGGCCCTGTCCTTCTTCTTCTCAAACCTTGCGATCTGCTTGTTCACCCGCTTGTCGATGGGACCCTTCTTGTTGCAAACCGCGTCACCAGCCAGCGTGGACTGCATCAGGACGGACAGCGCCCCATTGAAGACGGCAACGTTTGCAACGCAGTTGGCCGGCACGTTCAAGGCGCCTGAGCACGTGGAGATCGAGGAAGCCACAGCACCAATCAACAGCTCAGTCTGTAGCATGATGCCAAAGGCGGTACTGGCGCAGATCTGCCTCTCCCTGTTGGTCACTGGCCTCTTATTGATGCGTGCAATCCTGCCGTAGTCACACGCAGTGGAGGCTGCATTGGCAAAGGCGCCCAAGCCCATGATGCGGCCAACCGATTGCCCCACGTCAATGACGCAAAGCACCTTGCCAGCTTCCTTGCTGAAGTGGGCCATGCCAATTGTTGGGATCTGCTGGTGCTCCAATTCGCTGCGGAGTGCTCCAAAGGCATCCGAGCTTACTCCCGCCAGAAACATGGCCGAGTTGTGCGGAGCTAGCATCAGCATCACCATCGTCACTCCCGTCCCCAGCAGGAGCCAGCGGGCACGAGCAGCCCAGCCGAATTGCGAAGTGCGAGTGGCCGGAGCGTCAGGCTGCGGGTCCTGCGGCTCCAGCAGAATCTCAGCATCCTCCTTTGCAGATGCCTCTTCGTAAGGTGTCATCGCAGTGCCTGTCCTAGCCATACTCGTCCTCAGAGAACGCCTTCAGCAGTGGTTTAGTTAACTTTGCCGCAAAGCCGAAAAAGCTGCGCGTTGCCGTTCTTCACTCATGGAAATGATGTTCTTTGGATATGTACTATGGGGTTTTCTAGATGCCAACTTGTCAAAAGGTTCTGGAAACGGGGCTGACAACCTTAAATCGCTCCAGCACCATGAGCACTGATGCACGTGCGAGGCAGCCAGAAGGGAGCTTGACACCGAACACATCTATGCTGCTGCAAGGCGCCTGTGTTTCCTGCTGGTGCTGGTGCTTGTGGTGCTTGTTGTCCTGCTTCTGCTGCCGCCAGATGGTGGTGCTAGCGGCGCAGAAGCAAAAGAAGAAGCAAAACAATAATATGAAGAAGAGGAAGAGGAGGAACCACATAATAAGATCATGCAACAGTGAGAGGTCATGGTGATCATAACAATGCAGATAAAACCTAAATTAGCAACAGCCTAGTAATCGGCTGCTCCTTCATCTTCCCTCCATCTTGGTTCAGACATCCCGCTGCGAGGAAGGCAGGAAGGCATCCGTCCAAGGCCTTGTCTGCGCAGGAGCTTTGCTCGTATGGGGATGCAACAAGATTGTGGGTCCCTTGTGCCGCGGGTCAAAAGAGTATTGATCCTGAGGCTTTGGATCATATGCAAGGATTCCACAGTGTGAAGCTGGCCAGATACTTGAAAAGAAGGTCCATTTGCTCGCAGAAACAGGAATAATGTTTTACTAGCGAGAGCAAGAACAATGACGGTAACAGTACAATAACATACGGTGATACTAAGAATGATGATGATAATACTAGTAATGATACTAAAAAACAATCCTAACAGTAATACTGCAGTCATACGCAGGTGATAATGGATACGTTCCTTCAAGCAGAAAAACACTACGTAGCTTATAGCTTGCCATGATCGGTTTGACAAGGCTTTTGTGTGGTGTCTTGACTCATTGACATAGTTGCCAGGGATAACGAAAGTACTACATGATCAACGTTAGTTATGTCATTATAACGTGGGTAGTGTTGCGATTATGTTTTACTATATTATTACGGCTCTTACTATCGCTATTGGTATTAAGGGCCATTGCTCCGCATTACTCAGGCTTTTACAAAGGGGGTTTAGGGCACGGTTCAAACTTCCACACAATGAGGGTTTCTCTGTGCACGACCCATTCACAGCGAGGTATCAAACTGAAGAACCAAACGATGAACAGGCATTATGTACAAAGGTCACGTGAGGATAGTGGCAGTTGTGTGGGGGGCCCTAGACGCCTACATGAGAGATGATTGCATCTGTAGTGGGATTGTGGCAGTGACATAACCGGCGTGTGTCTTGATGCTCGCCTGAGCAGTGTTCATGCGAGCGAGAGAAAAAACGACAGTAACACTAAGAACAATAACATTAAACACAAGAATAACCATAATAATGTCAACCAGAAAATATCAATTACTGCTCCGAATGATAACAGCTCTAACGATGACCAGTGATGCAAAACAACCGCAACTAAAATCACAAGAGCAACAGCAATAACGCTAGTTAAGGATAATAACTATAACAGTCGTAACCTGAAAAGCAACAACGATACTTCTCTCTCGCTTCAGGATACGACGGCAAAACCGGGACTATCCAGAACAGGGCTTTGTGCTATTTAATATTACTATTGTCTTCAAATGCCTTCAATATAGCTGCACATTACTGCTATTCGTCTATTGATGTATCTGTGATTGTTGCGTTTGTTGTCACCTATCATTATTACAGATAGCTGTTGTTATTCGTGAGGCTTCGGTATCGAATATACATAGCTCCCCTTACCGTGAGCTTTTGTATGTTGCCAATGAAGTTGATGGCTGCGCAGCTGAACCCTGATTTGCAAAGCAATCCACCTCAAGGACTGACATTTGGGAAGTTGAGTCGGAGCCCCAGAGTGATGTGAAGTCGAAATGCTGGAAATGTGCAAATGATCTTGAGAGGCGGCTCGATCACATGAACAGCGATGCGACGGCAACAGCAACGGACACTGGCAAGAAAGAAACCCTCTGAAAAAGCGGATGCCTTGCTTGGAGACGCATCGGTTGATGGAGCTGTAGACCGCTCTGATTGAAATGGCGGGAGGGCGTGGAAGCACCGCGACATCATAGCCTTGACGCTTCAAGAACTGGGTGGCCTCGATCTTGGCCCTGTCCTTCTTCTTCTCAAACCTTGCGATCTGCTTGTTCACCCGCTTGTCGATGGGGCCCTTCTTGTTGCAAACCGCGTCACCAGCCAGCGTGGACTGCATCAGGACGGACAGCGCCCCATTGAAGACGGCAACGTTTGCAACGCAGTTGGCCGGCACGTTCAGCGCGCCTGAGCACGTGGAGATCGAGGAAGCCACAGCACCAATCAACAGCTCAGTCTGTAGCATGATGCCAAAAGCGGTACTGGCGCAGATCTGCCTCTCCCTGTTAGTCACTGGCCTCTTATTGATGCATGCAATCCTGCGTAGTCACACGCAGTGGAGGCTGCATTGGCAAAGGCGCCCAAGCTCATGATGCGGCCAACCGATTGCCCCACGTCAATGACGCAAAGCACCTTCCCAGCTTCCTTGCTGAAGTGGGCCATGCCAATCGTTGGGATCTGCTGGTGCTCCAATTCGCTGCGGAGTGCTCCAAAGGCATCCGAGCTTACTCCCGCCAGAAACATGGCCGAGTTATGCGGAGCTAGCATCAGCATCACCATCGTCACTCCCGTCCCCAGCAGGAGCCAGCGGGCACGAGCAGCCCAGCCGAATTGCGAAGTGCGAGTGGCCGGAGCGTCAGGCTGCGGGTCCTGCGGCTCCAGCAGAATCTCAGCATCCTCCTTTGCAGGTGCCTCTTCGTAAGGTGTCATCGCCGTGCCTGTCCTAGCCATGCTTGTCCTCGAGAGCACGCCTTTTGTTGCGCTTCAAGCTAGCTAGCCAGGAGCCGAAAAGCTGCGTTGCCGTTCTTCACTCATGGACATGATGTTTCTTGGACATATATTATTATTTGTGTATATTATGGGGTTTTCTTGATGCCAACTTTTCAAAAGGTTCTGGAAACGGGGCTGACAACCTTAAATCGCTCCAGCACCATGAGCACTGATGCACATGCGAGGCAGCTAAAACAGAGCTTGACACTGAACACATCTAGGCTGCTGGGCCGCTGACCCATGACTCTTTCTAAGCCGCCGGTGTTTCCTGCTGGTGTTGCTGGTGCCACCCGAGGTGGTGGTGGAGCAAAAGCAAAGAACCAAAACAATAATGATACGAAGCGGAAGAGAAGGAAAAACACAGACTAGGAGAATGCTGATGATGATGATGATGACGATGATGGTGGTGTGAATGAGTGATAAGCAACATGTAAAACCTGTGGTAATATGTGGCTGTCTTTCGTGTGGGGGCCCCGCCTCCCCCGACCATCAGGGGTGGGTGTGAACAATCTCTTGACCTGGTGACCTTGGTTTGGGTTCTGGGTGGGTTTGACTAACTTAGAAGGGAATTAGGGGCTCTGAGAGGTTTGGGGCTGGGGTCTGGGTGGGTTTGACTAGCTTGCAAGGGGGGCTTGGGTTAATTAGAAGGGTTCAGGAGGGTTCAGTTGGTTTCGGTGCTTCAGTAGAAGGGTTTAGGAGGGGTTCAATTGGTTTTGGTGCTTCAGTAGAAGGGTTCAGTTGGTAATGGAGGGGCTCGATTTCTTATTTTGGGGGATTCTGCTAAGGGCTGCTTACAAGCTGAGTAAAAAATGGGGCAAATGTAGTGGCGTTTCAGGAGTCTGGCGGCTGCCACGCCCGCGTGGATAAGCACATGAGACGGAATGCAAAGTGCTGCGGCCTCAAATCCTGCTGCACTTTCGTTTCTTGTTAGTGCTCTTTTTTGGCTGCCATTGCAAATTAAGAAATTTGGGTTAAGAAATCCAGGGTACTCTCAAATCGAGAATTGTTTTTTCCTCAGAAAAGGTTCGCTTCAAAAACAAGAAATCGAGCCCCCCCCCTCTCGAAAAATGAACTGTTTCTTAACGGCGCTGTCGCTGTATCATGATAAGGACCGCAAAGGCACTCTAATTTAGAGAACCCCACGCGAATAATCACGTACACGATGCGGATCTCAGCCTGCGACCAGCATCTGCAGGAGTATTTATCGTCCAGCCCCGAACATCCAGACCTGCCAGCATTGCAGCATAGCCCCAAATGTCTCCAGCATGCTCAAAGGAATGCAGCACGAAATCACAGAGAATGGCCTGTCACCAGGAGACTGATGGCACTTCATGCCACATTGCGTGAGCCAAGATCGTGCAGCTCTGACAGGTATGATTAAACCCGACTCCACACCTGTAATGCGCGCGTGTGCAGCTTTTGTCAGTTTCATGCTGCTGTGATCTCTTCGCGGCGGCGAGCTCTAAGCCATCTCCACCTCAGAAGCTGGCGCGTGCGATAACAAATCGATCAGGAATGCCAGAACTGCAGGCTCGGGCGGTCCGCCGGAAATCTCAATTGCGGGTGGGGTATGACGGCACCAGGGACTGCCAAAAAACGTCCTGGTGATTGCTCTGAGGGTCGTTGTTATTGGGTGCTTCGGTGGACAGCAAGATCAATTCTCTGAAGAGTTCAAGGGCACTGCCCTGAAGTGCAGACATTGCAGGAAATACCAAAGTTAAAAACAACCAAATGAATTTCAAGGATCTCGTGTTCGTGTGAGCTAGGCTTGGCTGAAAAAGTGTTGGTGGCCTTCTGCAGACTTCTTTTTCCAAAATGCCACTGTGCACCCAGCCTTGATGCGAAAGGCTAGTGGTTAAGCATCCATGGGAACCGGATTAACGTGCACAGCAGAGTTTCAAGACTTGGGGCTTGTACTGGCTTGTGCAGTTTCGTAATGCGTGCCATTCGTCTCTCTCTGAGCTCAGTAAGTCTCGAATGCTAACTAAGCCCGCCACAGCTGCCACGCCACTATCCACAACAGCATGTCTCCCGAGAGCACCAACAAGATCCACAGCAGCCATGGCAGATACCGTACCTGCATGTGACAA
Source organism: Symbiodinium sp. CCMP2592 (assembly GCA_905221615.1). Classification (NCBI taxonomy): domain Eukaryota; class Dinophyceae; order Suessiales; family Symbiodiniaceae; genus Symbiodinium; species Symbiodinium sp. CCMP2592. The sequence continues at coordinate 302,484 of CAJNDT010000026.1, read as the reverse complement.
CGTACAATTGTCGGTAGTGTCTGCAACTTCGGCTTCCGGCACTTACCGCAACTTTGGCGGTTCCGATGAGCCACGGTTTCAGATCTGGGACTGCCTGAGCGCACTCCAGTCGCGACTTCTGTCACAACTCTTGTAAAAATTGGCTCTCATGGGCTGAGGCTTGAGCAACAGGGGCCTCCCACCTGCTGTTGTGGCGACCGCATTTGTGTAGATTGCCCGTCTACTTCCCGTATCCAGTCAGCCAAAACAAAGGAGAACCCACAGCGGAACAGCTCTGCGAAAGGCAACTACTATCAACCAACCACCCAAACATAGTGGTGCCTTGCTATGGCTCGATCTCTGCAAAGAAACGCCTGTGCAGCAGCGGCGTTTGCAGTGAACTGCTCGCACGCCTCATTCCTTTTACCTTTTCAGGCCTCCAAGCTTCTGTCCAGAACCCATGTGCCCAAGAGCGAGAGGAATATCAAGGCGGAAAGCCTGACCTTGCGTTCAAGACTTGCGCAGCATGCCTACCTCTAGTTGCTCGGCATGGAAAACGTGGAAACTGAGCGACATTCTTGAAGCAAAGGCGGTAGTGTCGTGAGCTGGAGCGCCTTGCGACACTGCTTGTGCTTGCTTGATGGAAAGCCGTTCGAGGTTGGCTACGGTGGGCGGCACGAAAACAGTGCTCCCTGTCGACCATCTCTTCTTCTTCCCTCGGTCTTCTCTTGAGGTGTTGGACACTCACCTCCCCCAGCCCCACCACCCTAACAACCTTGCTTTCCTCAGCCTTGCCTCTCTGCCCCTCAGCTGGCTGGGTGGCAGTGATGTGCACTGAGGCGGGCCGAGAAGGGGGCAGTCTGTGCCACCACAACCACACAATCACCACAACGACAAACGAACGCCTGAGGCTGAAGAGATCTAGGCTAGACTCGGCTGCACGCTTGCAGCAAAGCTATAGACGCACAGAGTGCAAAATGCGGGTATATGCCGGATACAATCGACTAGAGCCTGTACACTGACTGTCCCGTGTACAGAGCTATCTAAGTTCTACGCCATCGATGATGGTATGACAATGCAGCAATGGACACAGCTCGGCTATAGATTGACGCCACTCAGGAGTGCAGTCTCTGAGACCTCGGCGCGGATGCCAGCCTGGGACCAACCGGTCGCCCCGGCAGCAGCCAAGGCCAGGGCCGATGCAGCTGCTGCAAGGAGGGGTGGGTTCTCCAGAATACCCTGCGCGCAGAGCACAGCCCCACGGAGTCACTCCCATAAACCCGCACTACAAAACAACCGACACAGCTCCTGAAACAAGAGCAGCATGCGAAGTTAAGATGGCCATGATGGCCATATGAAGTTTCAACCGATCAAAGCTTCGGACAAGTGCTGAACAGCATCTGGGTTTTACAATGTTTTACAGCGAGAAGGCGTGACATTGAGCACTCCTCGCACTTCTTGAGAATCCGCTAGTGGATGTCTGTGGAATCTGGCTTGAGCGTGGATGCCTGTTGAGCATGGTGCTTCAAGCCACCATTTCATCGGGCTATGCGAGATCTCCAGTTGCAGGGATCTGCAGGGTGAAAGATCAACTAGGTCTAGGGCCTAGGCTTGGCAGCAAGAGTCCAGGCACCTGTATCCATGGTCTTCCCTTGTAGTTCACGAGCAGAATGGCTATACCTGTCAGGCTCCACTAGTGCGAGTTATTGCTTTCCTGTCCCAACCCTCCTCGGATGTCAATGACACGCAACCTCCCTGATTTCATCATGCCTTGCACCAACTCGACATAGAAGACGACGCTGTTGAGCAGATTCGGCCTGTGCGAGCTCTTCTGTTCTGTCCGAGAAAAGCTTGCTGCCAGAAGATCACGGTCGTCACCCTGATTCACCCTGCCATGGCTGCCACCCTGCCCTGTTGCCTGAAGGGTCGCGAAAACAGAGCTCCAGGAGAAATGGCATCCCAAAAGTCGCAGGGCTGTGCCTTTCAGGAAAAGCGCTGCGGTGCATCAAGATGCAGTAAGGCCTGATGACAAAGCACAGCGGAGGATCGAGCCTGTGCCCACTCTTGAAATTTCAACAGATCCGCCATTGCTGCGGGGCCCATCAATTCCTGCAAGGCCATCCGGAGAGCAGCCAAGGAAAGCACAAGCTGTGAAGCGAAAGGTCCTTGGCCCAAGACACAGCCCGACAAAGGACCCAAACATGCACCTTGCTTGTTTGTCATGGCAGCATGAGGCGGCGGAAACCTACGAGAGGCCGTCGCAACCAAGTCAATATGCAAGTGCACGCTTTGTGATGCTTCACAAGGCACCAGAGCTTGCCCAAGCGTGCTCAGAATTGTAGCAGGCTCAAAAATGCTGCTCGCCGGGCGAACACGAGCTGGTTGGCGCGGAGCCTGGACACAGACGGCAAGTGCAAGGACGTGTAAACGTACCGGCTGAAATGGCGCACCAGGGGAGAGTTACTCCAGCTAGTGGTCATTCCGTGACCAAATATTTTCTCGTGTCCGGTTGCTGCAGTCTGCGAACACTGCCTGAGTACGTGTCAGTCTGTGAGCGCTTCTTGGGTGGTCCTTGATTGCATGTCAGTCTGTGTGAGCTTCTTGCATGCATGTCAAAAGAACAAAAGGAAACAAAGCCGCATCACGAGAGAGAGAGAGAGGGAGGCAGAGAGAGAGGAAGGAACCAACCCCCAGCCGAGCCAAGGCCTTCGCATTGATGAAGCCGGCAAAAGCAATGGAGAATGCAAAGTTGGAGAAGATCATTTGGATCTCCTTGGTTAAGTTTGGTTGCATAGCATTAACCGCAGGCAACATGCGACTTCTGTGGGCATCAAGAGGGTGTGGCAAAACGTCAACAGCAAGCTGTCTTCCATACAAGCTAGTGCACGACTGCATGTCCAAGCACATGGGACACATGTTGCCCTTCCTACCACAACTGCATGCTACCCATCCTTTCCTTTCAGCCAGCAAACGCGAGCTGAAGACCAGTAGATGCACTAGACAAACCACAGCGTGCAAAGACCCGACAAGACGCCGAGGCCATTCAGTGCGCGACTGTTTACCCACACAAACACACACACACAGACGTGCTCCCACCAAGCTTCTGATTGCCGAGCGCCCTCAACAGACAGAGCTGCATACCGCCACATGGCAATGATTGTACCTTATGCTACAAGTTCGAACTGAGTTCAAGCATGACAGAACCGAGCTGCCCAATCGATACTCGGAATGATGAGTGGCTGCAACAGGTGGTTTTGTCCGGGCGGCTGAGCACCAACTGTTGCGTTTGCATGACCATAGAGCAACTTGTGCATTGTCCCTGGCGCAGCATCTCCGGCACAGCCAAGAGTGTTCGAGAAGTGAAGGGGGCCACCGCGGATGCTTGGTCTGATTGATCTGCTTCCTGGTTTGCTTTGGCTTTTCGGGTCTCCTCAGCCAGACGCCGCTGACCCTGTCTGAGCAGCTTAATCAACTGCTGCCAGTCCAGCGTCTGACCTGCTTGTCGTCGGCGCTCGACCTCCTGGACGTACCATGACCTCTGTTCCTCGATGTTCCGACTGATCTGGCGCTGCAAGGCTTGCGCGTTCTCTCGCTGCAACCTCTGCCACCGCGTACGCATTGCCCAGTCGTCGAAGAAGTCAGTGTCAAAAGGATGCTCTGTTGGCCATATGGCTATCCCTGCATCGGCAGCAGCTAAAGCACCAACATCATTGCCTCCGTCCCCGACCATTACAACACGGTCGTCCTGCCTAAGAATCTCCACCAGCTTCGCCTTGCCAGGCGGCGACATTCGTGCCAAGACTGTGGCGTATCTTGCTGTCGCCCAAGCCGCCTGTCCAATTTTCTCCAATTCCAGCTCAGTCGCAGCGAGGATTCTCCCTCTTTGGTAAAGGTCTTCTGCCGCAGACAAGGGAAAACAAGGCTGTGCAGCATGAGAATCAGCAGGAAGGTTCCGTTCCCACCAGCTTCCGCCGCGCAGTTCCATGATTGGGGCTGGTTCCATAGCTCGCCGGTTGAACTTCATGTCCTGCGAGCCGTGACACCCACATCGCGACTTAACTATTGATTGGCACAAGGAGATCTATCAAGTTTTGTGGGGCGGTGAGCCTCGCCACGACAATTCTACAGGCTTGTGGCAACATTTCAATTTATGCCGGTTTATGTGTTGTGGCGGCCCGTCCCCCTCGCAGATCGCAGCTTTCGCTAACCCGACGGGTGTGAAAAGCACACATGTACTTCCGCTGCCTTTGGGTCACCACTTGGAAGAGAAGACAATTCGACACCAGAGGTGATAGCAAGATGGCGATGTTCCAAAGAACAAGACCTCCCCCCGGCCATCCCCGGCCTCGGCCGAAGGAGGGACCAGCAGGCCCGCTTCGCGAGCGGCGTGCGTTGCTGTGTCCAAGGCATCCCCGGTCACTACTGCACAGAGCGAAGGACCATAGAGCCACGGACATTTACCATGCATGCAGATGTCCTGTCCTGCGCACCGGACACCGGCGAGGCGCAACATACGAACCGCCTGAACAAGAAACACGGCGCAGAAGAAACAGGTCGAGGTGTTGTGGGCAAAGCATAACATTCACCAGGCTCTTTGCAAGCTCAACGGTACGTTTCTTGTAAATCGTGTTCACCTTCTTGTGCCGTGTCCGGAGCACGTCTAAACTCTGGATGTTTGCTTTGCTAGAGCCCTTTTGCTCCAGTGTTCGACAACCATATCCGTCCTGAACCATGAACGTTGCCACCTTCCTGTCTGAATCGAATGTGCTGTATTTGCCAATGATTCCGTAACTCAAATGTGGAGTGCTTTGCCCTCTGCTTTGCCGCTTCGACTACCTGGAGCACGATTCTACTGCGATGGAAACGATGGCTAATCTCGAAGTACTTGTGCTCTGGGCGGTCCACAACTCCCGCAAAGAGTTCTGCGCTCGCCGGGATTGCAGCACCCTGTGACAGGCGACTAAATTGAACCTGTCTGTAGTGAAGGTTGGTGAACGTGGCAAGTGCACATAAATAAACCCTTCAACGGGGCCTTCGAGTCCGAAGGAGGAAACCTTTTCGTTGAAAGACCCTCCCTCCGCCCTCTCCCCTTCGCCCTTCGCCTCGGGAGCCTCGGCCTTGCAGGGGTTCTGGAAAGCGACGAAGCCGGCGAAGCGGAGCTTCGCTTCGGCCTCCTGTCGTGCTTGGGGCTTCATTGCTGATATCCGCAGACCTTTTGCAATGCCTCTCTTGTCATGGAAGGCAACTCCACATCGTCGATTGCCTCGCCAGCTTCAGATGTCAGTTTTTTCTTGTGCTACCAGCAACAGCAGATCGAGATGTGGTTTACAGTTGTGATGAAGTTGAAAGTTCTGCTCTTCTGGTGTTGTGCCTTGGCGCCTCCAGCACACATGATCGGCGACCTTTTGCAACCTACGATGCGATGTTTCGCCTTTGCCAAAGTTTGCTGAGACAAGCCCAACAGTCAAGAAGTCTGCACGATGCTGATTCAAACGGATCACAGACATATTGCTGCTTAAACAAAAGGTGGTACAATGACTCAGCCCAAATTTGATTTTGGCCGGCCCGTTTTGTTTTTTGCCCTTGTGCCTGCATATACGGCAAATGGGCCTCTCTCCTGGACAGCGCCGAGACCCCGCACTGGTGCCGGGGAAACGTCGATTGCTGCTGCAATGCAGTTTGCGCGGTCTAGGTTCACTGGTAACGGGCCACTCCCCCTATCGGACGATTGATCACATTTCCTGAACCCGCCCCCGACCCCGCTCACGAAGCCTCACTGTCGATGGCGATTGATCGCATTTCTTACACCGAGTTCTTCTTCCCTTAAGGAAATGCTCACGTGGAAAGTGGGGGCCCCGGTGGGTTGCGAAGATAGCGGCATAACTGAACAGTAGCCGTGAGTGGCATAATCAATTAGGCGTCTGGGTCATCTGACAGCGAGTCAATGAACGCGTTTGTGCGAAGGCGGAAAGTGAAAAAACTGGCCGGGTGAAGCGGCGTGGAAAGCTCAAAACCCCGCTGAGGCTGTAAACATGTGACCAACAGCGAACACTTGCATAAGCTCCACAAGAGTAATGGTTGGCAAGGCTCTGGCAAGGGTCACATCTAAGCTCAATGCCTTCCATGCAAGTGCGAGCACCCTCAAGCCAAGTACGCCAAAGAAGGAAGCGACTTCATCGTAGTTGCTGGGGGCATCGAGCACCAGCGGTGACAGTGCCTTTCCGGGGCTGCATGATTTTACCATCCCATGCGTAAGATGCCATGTGACCCACTCTGCCTCTCTCCCTCCCTCTCTCTACGGGGCGTGAGGCAGGCAGCAGCATCCAGGCCACCCTCCTCGTGTGCATGCGCCAGCCGGGGTTCGTCTCTCTCTCTCTCTCGCTCTCTCTGTCTTTCTCTTCGTGTAAGGCTTGGGGGACGTTCTAAATCCTCGGGCCTCTAGGGCCCCTTTGTTATGGGCCTTTGAAGAATGTTAAAAAGGTTTGGGTCCAACGCTTAGCAACAATCGCAAACAGATTAGACGAGCGAACAGAATGCTTCCCAGACACAGGACACATGGACACATGCGCGATCTCACCAGAAGTCCCCCCAATCGAGTCTTTAGGATCCTTCACAGGAGAAACCGCGTTCAAACGTCTTCGCGCCTTAGGGTATTCGGGACTCTTCTCCAGCACAGACAAGGAGGAGCTGCGAAGTCAGCCCCTCCCGCGCGTTCTAAGACTCTTGCTTGCAATCGGACAAAGGAGCACGCGAGCGCTCCCCGCACCCGGAGGTGCACCGGTCTCAACGTCTGTGTGAGTTCTAAGACTCTCTCTCTCTCTTCATTTCTCTCCTTCCACACAGCCAAAAGGAGCAGCAGTCGCCACCCCTCCGCATGCAAACTTTGCTTTGCTTGGGGTGTGGGGCGGAGGCAGCCCCCCCCCCCCCGCATGCAAGCTCTCTGTCTGTCTCGCGCGCTCTCTCTCCCTCTGTCCCTCTCTCTCTCTGTCTCTGTCTGTCCCTCCTTTTTCTTTCACCAGGCCTGAGGGGGCGAGCCCCCTGTTGGGACGCCTGACTGTCAATTGCATGCTCGGTTTGTGTTGAAGCAGTAGCTCCGAAGCTCCGAGAACATACGTCACTTCGTCCAGGTCGTGCACTACAACTAAGCAAGCGCATGATTCTGTTTACGCTTGTTCTAGGGTCGTCACGTGCTGGAAAGTGTGACACGCAGCTGCTCTGGCCCTGTTGTGCCTCGTCCCCTTCTGCCCCTTGGCTTACACCAAGCTAACAATTGCAGGACGCGACATGACAGTAGACATCCACATGTTCAGTTTGGGCTGAAAGCATTCCCTATGCTGGTGCGAGGACTAGGCGACTCCTCTTGCTCTCTCTCCCCCTCTCTCTCCCTCTCGCTCCCTCCCTCTCTCTCTCTCATTCTCTCTCTCTCTCTCTCTTTCTCTCTCTCTCTCTCTCTCTCTCTCTCTCTCTCTCTCTCTCTCTCTCTCTCTCTCTCTCTCTCTCTCCCTCTCTCTCTCTCTCTCTCTCTCTCTCTATCTGTGGCATAAGGGTCGGTTAAGACCCCACACTTCAAGCCCACCCGCATGTTTTGTTATGCAGGTTTCGGGGGGTGAGGAGCGAGTGTAATCCCCCCTGTAAGCTAAAGCTATGTATTATTGTGGTGACCGACAAGGTGGGATGTCCACCAGCACTGAAGGCACATGACATAGGACGTTACATGTTTGGTTAAAATGTGACTTCTCGGACGCGGGGGCAGCTCGCAAGTGTTTTGCGAGAACAGTGCTCAGCTACTCAAGGCTGTATGGAAAGAGCGTGCGTTTTGTTACCTTTTGGCAAGGTATCGAAATGCCTGCTGGAAAAAGGCAAGGATTACTATGCCCACACTTGCCTAGTCTACAACAATACATTCTCGCACGATCAATCCTCTCGTACAGATAGCAATGCATGCAAGTATCGCCCCTGTGTGTGCTGGGAAACAATGACACGGCCATACGTTAAGCTACTGATGGGGATACATCATGCGTGTCTGCGGCTGGTCTTGTTCCCCAATTCAGTACACGGAAAGAGCGTGTGGAATGATGCGAGCCCTCAGTGATGTGAACAGTAAGAAATTGTATAGCGGAATCTCAACACTCGAGCAAGCTATGACATGGCTCTCTCTCGCTCGCTCGCTCGCTCGCTCGCTCGAGGGAAAGGTCCGAAGACCCGGGCAAAGGCCCCCCCCTTCCCTTCCTTGTTGGTGGAAGAGGTGTTCAATGGTAGGGAGTTTCCCCCAAAGGCAAGTGGGGCTGGCGGTGTGTGCCTGGCAGTGAACCGACCCTCCCCGAACTTTAACGCGCTTCCCGGCCTCATCGCCGCGCTCTCTAAAGCAACATCCTTAGTCCCTATGCCAGGCACATCCCCCACGCAAAAGCAGCGGCTTGTGTATGGCTCCCCGCCATTTCAGGAAGCAACACCAACACAAACAGTAAGATCACTAGTGCTGGCGGTTCCCCCACAAGCGAAAAGAGCTTTGTGCAGGTGAAGGCTGATTCAGGTTTCCCCAGTCAAGGAGGTACGAATTGGTGCAAAAACCCTGTCAACGTTCCAGGTAGTGCTTCCAAAGTGCAGTTTGGGTGGGGCGAGTTGCGCCCCCAACGGTAGTAGGTTGTGGCTCCGCGTCCCATCCAATTAAGCTTGGCTTGTGCAATCGAGTCTGGGTTAACCTCTCAAAGGGAAGCAAACAACACTGAAAAAGTGGTTCCCTCCACAAGCACTTCACTACGGTACTCGGAAAACTGTTTGCTGCGCTCACTCAGTCTCAGCACTCGACCTAGTCACGCGTCGTCGCCCCCCGTCTGTTCGCCATATGGTCTTGCACCATCTGTACTTGCCAGCGCATGTTCGGCGTCAGCGTGACTCTTGGTTGCGGCTCCCCCGCTGGTGCAGTGGCTGCATCTGTCGTCCCATCTCGTCGTCGTTTGCTTGGCTCCCCCTCTGGTTCGCTGGGTCGTCTTTGCCCTGCATGCCGCGGTTCACCTTCCGGTTCGTTGGGTCGTTGTTGTCCAGCGTCTTTGTCAGACGGCCGTCCCCCCGGCCCCCGTGGCCACTGTGGGTCCTCAGCTTGGTCTCGGTCGCATTCTGAGGGCCATTCTTCTTCACCTTCGACACTTCACCAGTCTGGTGGCGTATCCTCCGAAGGGGTGGCTGCTCTCTCCGCGTGTTTGTCCCCTCCCCCCGCGGCTTCTTCAGCTTGCTGTGCTGCCGACGGTTTGGAACAAGTGGCTGGAGTATTCAAATTCGCCCCCTTTGATTCCTCCTTCTCCTTCTTCTTCTTGGCTCGCAGTTTTTTGCGTAGTGCCCATGCTGTTTTAAGCATGGCGTTCACCTGGTAAGGAAACTTCATGGCATAGGCGCGGTTTTCGTCGGCCACCCCCGGTAGCCATTTGTCCACTATGCGGACTAGGCGGTCTGCTTGCATGCCGATGCGGTGCCGCTCCGACAGCCTTTGCAAGTATGCTTCATAAGTGGCTGTCTCCCCCGGGTCCAAGAGTCCACGTAGCCTCCCCCGTCAAGGGTTTGCACTCTCTTGCTTATCCAGTGGTCCAGTGCGTCCAGCTCGAATAGGAGGTGGAGTCCTTCTCCTCCAAGGGAACATCCCGAGCTGCGGGAGGCGCTGCTGCAGGTGGCGTGTAAGCCTCCCCCACTCGGACATTCCGCCTCTCCTGGACCCCGTGTAGTCTACATTGCGGGTCCTCCCGAATATGCACCTTGCGAAAACCACTTTGGCATATTCCCACAGCATAGCGGCAAATCCTGCAAATTCTCATCACGTAGTGCGAGGAGTGCGATCTTGTCCTTCCTGCCACTATCACGGACTCTGAGTCGATGGTGTCCCCCACCCAAACGGTGCTAAAGTTCTGGCGAAGCTCCCCCTTAGTGAAGTCGAGGCCGACGGTGCGGGAGATCGCCTCCCTTGGGTCCACAAGGTCGTTGGTCGAGGTCTTGCAAGCACAAGGTCGCCTTCACGGGTGTGGTGCTGCAAACTTGCCCTGCTCGGTTATGGCGAGAACCCCCTAGCAAGGTCCTTTAAGCAAGCGGCAACGGATATGTGATATGTGGACTCAAGCACCCCTGAGAAAGGTGACGGGAGCTTCCTGGGGGGGGCACAGCCCCAAGGCAACCCCGCACCTCCCCCCCGATGCAGAAGGGCTGAACAGGCCCCTCCACAAAGGTGCAGCACTTGAGCCAAAATGGCTACTCTCTCTCTTTTCTCTCTCTCTCTCTCTCTCTCTCTCTCTCTCTCTCTCTCTCTCTCTCTCTCTCTCTCTCTCTCTCTCTCTCTCTCTCTCTCTCTCTCTCTCTCTCTCTTTGCTTTGCTTGGGGTGTGAGGCGGGTGCAGTCCACCCGCCCCGCGCCAGTGCGCTACCCCATCCACTATTTTCTGTGGATGGGCTCGGCTGTGCACGAAAAGGTGCCCTGTTGTTCAGGGTGGTGGGCGGGTGCCCCAGCGTGGAAGCAACAGCGAAACGTGGTTTGAAAGCTGGGCACTCGCTCCACCTGTGGTGTAAATGTGTGTGGGTTCCCCGGCTTGTTCAAACAACACGAGTAGAAGATGCAAGGAACAAAATGAGTAGAGTGTGTGCCTCGGGTACCCCTACTCTTGTGTGCCCCTGCCTTGATCCTGTACCCCCAACCTTCATTCCCAACCTTATCCCGAACGGAAGCCTTACCCCTGCACAGCACTGCCTTCGACCTTCCGCTCAACCCTGAAGCCTTGTAAATAAAAAACACTGTGTGCCCCCTTCGCTGTGTTTGTGAAGCAGGACAGGGTTTTCAGAGGGGTCGGCACACGTGGTAGTGAGACCAGTGGGTCGCCTAGGGCAGAGACAACAGTACATCAGTGGGTAGCAACGTTCACAGTGGGTGCCCTCTATCTGCCCTGGTGCCCCCACTTGCACTGCAGTATACTGTAACCCACACCTACCTGCCTGACCCTGCCTGGAACCCGAACTGAAGCCTCAACCCGCACTGCCTCCGACCTTCCAGCTCTGAGCCGCGCCAGGGTGTGCCCCAATCGTGCAGAAAACCGGAGTAGGCTTAAGCTGCCTGGTCAGGAAAGGAAGGGGGTGCACGATTGGGGTGTCCTCAGTCGTCGGCCAGTGCTGCTAGCAGTCTACGTCTGCGGTGGCTCACTCTACTGGCTTCACTGGCTTCACTCAGGTCTTCGGGCGCTGAGGCGGTGCTCCGAGTGTGCCCAGGTCGTTCTCTGCGTCGGGTTCTCCATGTGCTGGCGAAGGCGCGCGCCACGGAACCGTAGCACTTTCCAGGTCGTCTTGGGTCACCCCTGTAGTGTCGTCAGAGGTGGTCGCTGGCATAAGTGCCCCTGAACTCACAGTCGTTGCGCTTCCTTGGGCTGGTTCCCCTTTCCCTCGTGGTAGTCCTGGTTCTGGTAGGGCTCGAGGTGGGTCTCGTTCTTGGTCCCGTCCGGGCTGTCCTTGTTGTCCTTGGTGTCCGGCAGGTAGCGCAGCTTCTGGTTGGTACCCCGCTGCCGTGATTGCCTCGGAGCCTTCGCTGTCGGTGCTCTCTCTCTCTCTCTCTCTCTCTCTCTCTCTCTCTCTCTCTCTCTCTCTCTCTCTCTCTCTCTCTCTTTTCTTTCTTTCTCCAGGCTTGAGGGCACGCCCCCACTGGGGCAGCCTGTGCTGTTGGCGGAGTGCACGGTTTTACGTGCAACTAGTGTTCGAGCTCCCCACGGGCTGAGTTTGAGTCGCAACACCACAACACAGTAGGATACACGCCCCGAAAATATTCATGACTCATGCCCTGCTGCTGTGCCGCTCCCACGGGTATTCCGCACGAGCGCCTGCTGCTTTCTGTCTTGTTCTGCAGCTGTGGGGGCTTCTGCTGAGTTGGAGCTGGGCCTTTTACATCACATACTTGACCCCTACTGTGGTTGGGCCTCGCTCCGACTCGAAACCACAAAATTCGGGGTGGCCTCGCCTCTACGAAAGCTTCACGCCGGTAGAGTGGTATGTACTAGTCCTGTGACTGGGCTGTGCCTCCCCTTTGTGCGTGTTGGCGCCCCGTTGCAAGGAAAACAGAGAAACATGCCAAGTATGGTATGAATCACAGTACGCAGGGCCACGCTGTCCTACTCAGCCTTGGTTGTCTTTCGTCTCCCATCAACACAACTTGTGAGGTATGCACATGTGGATCACAGTACAAGGCTCCGTAGGATACGATCTGTACTTATTGGCTTCGGTCAGCTACGCCCCGGTAGAGAAACAACACAGCGGAAGTACATGACTGTACGATGCATCTCACACAGTATGGGGCCTGTCCCTTCTACGCTCCGCTCAGGCTCAGTCACTCTTGTCCGTCGGGCTGCTGGTGACTCTGCGTCGGTGGCTTCTCCCCTTCAGCTTCTTCACGTTCCGCCCTTGCTTCGTCTTCATCTGTGGGGTCACCGACATGGTCACCGTGACATCCGTACAACGAGATCTCTTCCGGGCGCTCGTAGTAGGTGCCACCCGCCGAGTAGTCACTACTTTGGTTGCTCTGTTCTCGCCCCGTTTCTGGCTGGGGCTGCGTTGCCGTCGCCCCGGTGTCGTTGTTGAACTTCACCACAGCGGTCTCTATGTCCTCTTCTGAGTCCACCGCCTGAGTGGCTTGGTGCTCCGCGTAGAGGGCTCGCTGGCGCCGCTCCGCTTCTTCCTCTGACATGTCGTGTTCTTCTTCCTGGCGCTGTCGGGCTTCTTCAAAGGCTTGTTGGGCTCGCAGGTCTTGTAGTGCTTCACGTTCTTTTTCTCCTGGGTCTGTGTCCGTCCCCGTGGTGGGCCACTCCGCTCCGGGTGCAAGGTCTCCGTGAGGTTGGTCGCCCCGGTCCTTGCTCTGAGGATCCTGGTTTTCCTGGTCTTGGCTTTCCACGTAGGTTGCCTCCCCCGCTTGGTGCCACTGCTGCGCAGCTTCCAGTGCGCGCCCCGCAAGGTCGAAGACATCCCCGGTGAGGAAGCCCCGCGTGCTGCGCACGTTCCGGATCGCCTCCCCGACGGTGATGTCGTAGCCAAGGTACGGTCTGTCAAAGGCCTCCATGTGGACTTGGAGACGCAAGACATCTGCCGGGTGCGTTCCAGGCGTCGGCTGTCGTCCTCCCGCCACTGTGGCGAGTCTTGCAGCGGTGGCCAGGTTGTTCTCGTCTGCCGCCGGGCTGATCGCCATGGCACATATCGCTCCAACACTGGTGAAACAACCTCTGCGAAGTCCTAGGTTCTGGGTTTGGGGGCCTCAAGTGGGGTTTCAAGCTGCGGCTTTAGGGATCCTGATAACAACCGTGCGGGTACCTAGCGTCTATAGTAGTGTCGCCTGAGTACTTCGGAATACGCGATTGAAAATCTCGACAGCATAGTTCGCGTGAAGGTGCGGGGAATGCCGTGGCTGATGGTTCAAAGTAGCTCTCTCTCTCTCTCTCTCTCTTTCTCTCTCTCTCTCTCTCTCTCTCTCTCTCTCTCTCTCTCTCTCTCTCTCTCTCTCTCTCTCTCTCTCTCTCTCTCTCTCTCTCTCTCTCTCTCTCTCTCTCTCTCTCTCTCTCTCTCTCTCTCTCTCTCTCTCCTGGGCTTGAAGGCGCGATCAACGCCCTCGGGCATCTTGCCCCCCTGCCGTGTTAGCAGGAGTGAGGGGTGACGAACGATCGATAAACATGGTTCTTGGCTAAGAGCATCAAGTGTACGATAACAACAACCATGTTTCATTCGATCTCCTTTCGACACATGCTTATCGCGTTTCCCCCATTCCCCCGATGAAAGACAAAGGACATTTCAAAGTGAATTGCATCAGGATGGGAGAAAGGCGACTCAAAGTCCATACCTTTCCGGTATGGTTTACAAATGCATTTCACTTCAGTTGAGACTGGCTAAGGTAACGTAACCAATCCTATGCCAATTGTTCGCTCATCTGTCTCAACTGATAATCAAATGCACAGTCAGAGAACAAGGACTGCAGCAGTATGCCACATCAAAGGGTGCCAACCCCCTTTTGGTCGAGGGGTGATGCCCTCAGCATCAGGCATCGTCCCACACGCCAAGGGGACACTGTTCGAGTATTTGCAGCCACAAGGGCATTAGCTGAATGTGCTTTTTGCCCTTAGTCTCGCTGCCGGTGCTGTGCGTGTGTGCGTGTTTGGTCGACCACCCCTCCCCCCAATGCCCCGCCTCTCTGAGCCAGTGTCCACAGCTTAGTACTTCGGTGAGAGATCATCGAGGGAAGAGCTTTGTTCCTGCGATGTGGGCTGTCTTGCCAAGTGTCCAATTCCAACCCAATCCTCCCGGCTTGGGGGGGCGGGCCCATGGAGGTTCGGGTGGCACATCCTAATCCCCGGCTCGGATCGAGGGGCCCGGAGCGTTGAACTCTGCACCGGAGCCCCGATGACGTATGCGGAGGGGCAAAGAAGACGAGAGGGACCGTTTCCGTAGGCCGGAGAGCACCCCAGGTCGACACTCACTCACTCACTCACTCACTCAAAGGGTGCCAATTCCCCCCGTAACAACAATTGCAACATTCGTTCACGACCTGGGAATGCACTATCACAACATAGGTGCATGACATCACACTGGAGATCTTGGCCCGTTGTCCCCCGAGTGTGGGGTGCCTTACACCATGGTGTGAGAATGCATGCTTTAGTTGGCATCATGAAAATATTGCCAGGTAAACACCATGGGACCCAAGGAGCAATTGCAACAAACTTTGCATTCTCAGTTCTGAAACAAGCCTGCATTCTACGGGAGAGCATCAGGTAGCAAAACAACGACACAGCCTTCCCTAGCAACCTAAAGGTCCAACATGTGTACACAAGCTGCACGCCTTCCCCCAGATTGCAGTGCACGGACTTATCGGAAAGACACCGGTCGCTGCAACACTCAAGTACAAAACAAGCTCGCAATACCATTGAGAAGGTCTCCATGCACGAAGTAGTTTCTTCCCCGGTGTCTACATCACGTGTCTGCACACAACTGTTGGCTACATGGGGGCTTTCACGGCTATGCTTCCGAACCGACCGGTACTGTTGGGGAAAGGTCTCGGACTGAAACAAGGACACAGCAAATGATAGCAACCTAAAGGTCCACCATGCGTAGTGCAATATTGTCACTTTCCCCCGAAGTACAAGGTTGGCAGAGTTCGGAGGCATTTCCTGGGGTAACACTTCCAAGTACAACATGTGTTAAGTGTCATGTCAAGCATTATAAGGCGACTTGATCCCCCACTGCATCGGAACTTTCCCGGACTCAGTACTCGGGGTTTCAGATGGGGTCTCTCTCTCTCTCTCTCTCTCTCTCTCTCTCTCTCTCTCTCTCTCTCTCTCTCTCTCTCTCTCTCTCTCTCTCTCTCTCTCTCTCTCTCTCTCTCTCTCTCTCTCTCTCTCTCTCTCTCTCTCTCTCTGGGCTTGAGGGCGCGATCAACGCCCTCGGGCATCTTTCATATCCGTGCAGGGTCGCCACTTCAGGATTCCCCCAATTGCGAGGGTCTCCATCCACCGCTGCGGCCATTGCATGCATATGTCCATTCAACCATGTGATCACTATGTCCACGTCATGCTGGATGTCATAGTATGTGATATAGTTATGGTTCGCGGCCGAAGCTAATCGCTGCGTTAGCTTTCCCCCGGATTCTTTGCAAGGCTGCTGCGGTGGGTGTATGTGTTGCTTCTTTACGTGCTCGCTTGGGGTTGGGTTCCCCGGTTTGGTTCGGGGGGGGCATGGTCTCCAGTTCTAGGTGTCGGAGCACTTCTGCTTCAGTTTGGCTATCAAGGAGGTCAGCCAGGGCACATTGGGCCAAATTGGCTTACCATGCTTCCCCCGGGGAGTTGCTGTGCCAGGGTATGGATCCGCGTCAGGTAGTGCTCGATGCGATCCGTGGCTCCCATTGGTGGTGTTTGGGCTGGTTGTGGATGTGGTTCGGCTGGCACAAGTTCCTGGTGGGTATCATCGGAGCTGTCCGGAACGGTTGCTGGTGAGTTGGCTGTGGAGGTCGCCTCTGTCGGCGGTTGTGGTGCTTGTGGTGCTTGTGGTGCTTGTGGTGTTGGTATCCGCCCCCGCTGGAATGCTTCGGCGAGGTTGTGCTGCATGAGGTTGGTGCGCTCCGTGTCATCCGTTGTGGATGTGGTGGTGCTTGTGATCGCAGGCTGGTCCGTGGCTTTGGTAGTTGCAGCGGTGCTGGTTGTGGTGGTGTCAGTGTCTGTTGGCTCGCCAGTGGTAGTGGTGGTTGCGGTGGTTGTTCGCTTTTTCTTGCCCCCGATGTCACGACCGTCGCGGACCTGTGCGAAGGGGTCTGCTGGCGGTGCCGGTGGTGTTGGAGGGGGGACGGGGATGGTCTTCCCCCGTGTTCCGCGCAAGTCACGTGTGTCGACAAATGTACTGTGGTTGCGTGGTGGCTGTGGTGGTGGCTGCTTGGTTGGTGTCTTGGCTTTGGCTGTCGCAGTTGCTGCAGGTGTGGCCGTGGTTTTGGTTGCTTTGGTGGGTGTCTTCCTGGCGGGAGGGTCAACCACGTCGTCTGCGAAGTGTACATGGCGTTCTCCCTGAGCTGGAGTGGTGCTCCCCCGGGCGCCCGTATTGCCCGTGGTGCGAGCTGTGTTGTCGGCTTGTTGTTGTGGTTGGGGGGGCTGTGCCGGTGTGCTGGGGGTCGTCGCTGGATCCTGCTGTGTTGTGTCTGGTGTTTGGGCCGTCCCCCGCCGAACTTCACGAGCTTGGGACGCTGCTTGTTTGTCGACAGTCATCTGCCATCCATTGGGGGTGTCTTCAAGTCGGAAGGTATCCCCGGTGGCGAGAACATGCTGTGTGGCCAAAATTCATCTAATGGCGGGACTTCCGTTACGACGAATAGCCACCGGTCGGGACCCATTGGCACGAGTCTGCCGCGTGTGCTGGGTGTGAAAGGTGGGGCTGTAAGCACCGGCCCTGTCTGGTGCACATGGGTGAGGTGCAGGGGCGGCAGGCCCGGTGAGGCAGCAATGGGGGTGGGGAAAAAGTGTGTGTGGCTGTGATCTGCACTTCGAAGCAGCCGTGTGCGAGGGACTCAGTCGTGGTCCCCTCTGCATGGGGTTGGCTGGGGGGGATTTCCAGCTCTGCCGAGTCTGGGCCTTGTGGGACGTTGTCGTACTGCCGTGGTCTGGTCGTGTCGGGCTTGTCTCGCCCGGTCATCGGCGTGGGGGTGGTGAGTGTCCGTGGAGCTGGATGCCCGCGTGGTGGAGGTGTTGGCTTGTGGAGTTGGGTTGGTGGTTTGCTTCGTGGGTTTGCCTAGGAACTTGTCCGTGACCTCTCGTCTTGGTGGTGTGTGTCTGTGGAGCTTTGCCCCTGGCTTGCACGCGGGACCATGCTGGGGCTGGGGATCTGGTCGGGTGAGGGACTCCCCCGCTGCTTGAAAGCGAGTTTCCTTCCTTATTCCCAACGCGTTGGGAGCCGTGTCCTGCGCCGCGCGTTTGTGTTTGCCTGTGCTTGCCGTGTGGTTCCGGTGCCATTGGCTGGACGGAGGCGGCTCGCTGCAGGATGCGTTGAAGGTAGGCGGCGTCTCTTCACAGATACAGTTTGGGTTGGCGTGGCAGTGGTGGCCCCGGGGTCCGCAGGTGTCTGGTCCGGGGGTGGTTGGCGGACTCGTTGGAGAAAGGACGCTCGGAATTGCCCGGTGCTGATCCAGTCGGTGTACTCTGGGCCATGCATGCCTGGGAGTGGGCCGGTGCCCGGGGGGTGGGAGCCAGGGCTGCAGTTGGGGTGGCTTCGAGGGTCTTTGTGTTTCCCCGGGCTGTGCACTTGGGGCTTGGGGGTTCTCCGAGGTGCTGCGGGGATCGGCTTGGCTTGTTGGTGGTGGGTCGTCTCGTGGATTGTTGCAGGGTCGCAGTCCCAGTCGTATGGGTGGTAGCCGTGGATGTCGTTTGTTTGCGCTTGTCCTCCAGCTTGGTGCGAGGGGGCAGTCTGGGGGGGGGGGGGCGGTGCATCTGTGGTGTTTGTGGTGGTTGTGCGGCCTGTTGAATGGTCTGTGCTGGGGCCTGTGGGGACCAAGCTGGTAGGCCCGTGGGGGAAAGTAAAATGAGCGGTGCATGTTTTGAGCATCCAAAAGCATTGAGGAGAGCACATGTTGGGCTGACTGCAAAAGGGGACTGTCGGCTTCTCCCCCTAGCTTTCACCAAAGCTGGATCATTCGCTAGTATGGAGGTGGTCGAAGGTCCGGGTTGCTTGCTGCTGCGTATGGCGTATGTTGCTTACAGAGAAAACTGACGAGCTTGAAAGAATGCGGGGCATGTTACCCCGGAGTTCGGATGCAATGTCGACCTCGATGCTTCGCGCTTGCTTTGCTCTTCGTCTTTGGTCGTCTGGTATTCCCCCGCGTGTCGAGGATGCTTGCAACGAACTGCTGCTCCGACGGGTTCGGGGTTGCAGGGGCAAGGTTGGCAATGCTCCCCTGCTTACCGCTACTCCACGGTACGTCATATTATATATACTATATATACTATATATACTATCTATACTATCTATACTTTATATACTATATATATATACTATATATACTATATATACTATATATACTATATATACTATATATACTATATATACTATATATACTATATATACTATATATACTATATATACTATATATACTATATATAGTATATATACTATATATACTATATATACTATATATACTATATATACTATATATACTACATATACTATATATACTATATATACTATATATACTATATATATATATACACCATACATACTATAAAAGCTCTATATAATATATATATATATATATATATATATATATATATGCTATTTGTACTGTATATACTATATGTACTATACATACTATATATACTATATATATATATATATATATTGTATATACTATATATACTATATATACTATATATACTATATATATATATATATATGTGCCCGATACCTTTAGGGTCTATATAACCGCGGTTTGTTGTCTTCAGCACATAATGGAAAGCACTTCTCGATGAAGGTTGCCTCAAGTTCGCCCCATGCATCACGATCCTGTGCTATTGCGAACCATCCCTGGCCTGCAGTCTCACTGAGTTGCCTGTCGATATCCATGTATGCGTTGAACCTGTGCGCATGCTGCAATTGGATCCCCCGGTCCTTTTGTTGCTGCCACCAATGTAGACTGCGCCACTGAAAAGTTGCTCCCCCGATGGGATCGCCGCGGCAAATGTGACCAATTGCAGTCCAGATCTGGGAAAGGACAAATGTGGACCACCGAAGTCCCCCGCAGTGGAAGAGGGCAAGCCTGCTGCGGCGAAGACTTCTTTTGTTCCACGTTGCCCATTCTTCGCATGGCTGTCTTCGCAAACCCTCTCTCTCTCTCTCTCTCTCTCTCTCTCTCTCTCTCTCTTGCTTGCTTGCTACCGGGCTTGGAGGGGCCGCAGCGTCCCGGCGACCCCCCCCGTGCGCGCACGCACCCCCGCAGATTTCGCAGGGAGTCCAGTTTCCCCGGGTGGTTAGCACCCAGAGGCTCGGCTGTATAGCAGCAGTCTTCGTCCCCCACGCCAGAGTGCTCGGCTTAACAACCTCTAGGAACATCGCGCAAAAGTTACACAAACTTGCACTTCTGACCTGGACTGACGGGCTCAAAGGAAAGGAAGCAAAGACTTGTTGTCCGTGGCTAAAAGGCTGCAAAAGCAGATATGTGCATGGGACTGCGTCCCTCTCTCTCGCTCTCTCTCTCTCTCTCTCTCTCTCTCTCTCTCTCTCTCTCTCTCTCTCTCTCTCTCTCTCTTTCTCTCTCTTTCTTTCTTTCTGCTGGGCTTAGGGGTCCCGCAAGACCCTCAGGCCTTAGGCCCGCCCAACCCTCACACTGTTTTAGTGAGTGGTTGGCATTGGGGTCATTCCAGAGCACGGCATAGAACTACTGAATATGCCCCACAGGTTTTCAAGTAAAAAGCCCCCCCGAACACTAAACGCAAAAACAACACCCGCCTCGTCTCCGCGCCCCTATGGCAAGTATCCTTAGCCCTTAGTAGGTTCGAGGGGGCATAAAAAGCCGGTTAATTGTTTCTCCCCCTGCTCTCACTCAGCAAGGAGAGGGCGAATTATTTGTAACAGGGCGGATCAGACGTCGTCGCAAGGACGGAAATGCAGAGAATTGTGAAAGGCGGACAGAAGCTGCCAGTCGGGCAGGTTGGCAAAAGTGGGACTTATGGTACAGAAAGTCGTGCTAGCATGCATCCCCCGGCAGGGCATGGTGGAAATGGAGAAATCCCCCGCCTATTTCGGCAAGGTACAAGCACTCAGTTCAGTTGCAGAAGGGGGAGGGGTGTCTCAACAGCAACCAGGTAAAGCATGACCCCCAAAGCAACCAAAACACAACCGTAGTGCACTCGGCTCTCCTCTCCCCTCTGGTTCCTGGGCTGACCTTAATCGCTGCAGACGGAAAAAAGCCACGCTCACTTTTGCTTGCTTCACTCAGTCAGTCGTTCGTCCCCTCCGCGCCATGTGGTCTTGTACTTGCTGGATCTGCCATTGCATACTTGGCACCAGCTCCGCGAGCGCTCCCCTCCTTGTTGGAGGCTCCCTTCCAGTTTCGCGAGGTCGGCGGTGTACATCTGGCTGTCCCCTCCTTGCTGGAGGCCTCCCCACAGGTTCATTTGGTCGGTCATCGAGAAGGCGGCGGCGTTTCGGCTCCCCCGCGGCTCGGCTGGGCGGCTCCCCCATGGGTTCATTGGGCCGCTGCTGCTCGCCGTCTCTGTCCGACGGCCTGCCTTCGGGTCCCCACGGCCACTGTTCATCTCCCCCTCCTCGGTCTTCTGGTTTATGACTGCCTTTCTCCCAAGGCCCACGTTCTACTTCCGCGGCGGCCTCTCTGGTTGGGCTGTCATCTGTATCCCCCCAGTCCGGCGGTGTGTCTGAGTCACTGGGCTCCTTTTTCTCATGGCTGCGCGGCTCCCCCACATTGGCTTCGGCAGGTACTGCAGGTTGCGGTGGAGGTGCGGGATCCATTGGCTCCCCCTTTGTCTTCTGTGGCTTTCGCCCCCGTGCTTTCTTCTTGCGTCTTAACCCCCAGGCCTTGGCCAGGAGCTCCGGCACCTTCTCCGGGAACTTCATCGTGTAGATTCTGTTCTCGGCTGCCACGCGCGGAAGCCATTTGTCGACTATACGTACAAGGCGGTCAGCTTGGTAGCCTAGGCGTACTCGGTGGGACAGCCTCGCCTGGTAGGCGGCGAAATCCACCGCCTGTTGTGGCGACAAGGGCTCCCCCGTCAGTTCGAAGAAGAGCTCCCCCTCGTCATCGGCTTTCACCTTTTTGTTCACCCATTGGTCCAGGGTGCCGGCTGGAAAAAGCAGGTGGAGTCCCCCGTCTGTTTTGAAGGCTGTCTTGGTGTCCAGCTCGCTGTCTGCAGAGGTTGCCGCTGGCTCCGGTGCTTGTTCCGGCGGTGGGGTATAGGTATTGTCCCCCACACGGATGTTTCTGCGTTCGGTCACCCCGTGCAGGCGGCACTGGGGATCGCTTCGCACGTGCACCTTCCTGAAACCTGGTTGGCATACTCCCCCTCCGAAGCGGCACAGCCTGCATGTGGTCATGGCCAGCTCGGGCACGTAGAGGTAGCAGTGCAAGTTCACCCCGGGTTCCGCAGTCACAAGGTATGCTCCCTCCCCCTACTGGCGGGCCACCCTCAAAAGAGGGGCCGCGGTCAGGTTCGGGAGAAAGCGCAGAAACAGGGCCTCTTAAGCAAAAAGGCAGCGGGCAGGAGACTCAAGCGTCTGCTGGGAAAGGCGCGAAGGCTCCCCTGAGGTAACAGCTCAGGTCAACCTTGCGCCTCCCCCCGATGCCAAGGGGGGAACAGCCCCAAGACAAAGGTGCAGGCACTTGAGCCAAAATGGCTCTCTCTCTCTCTCTCTCTCTCTCTCTCTCTCTCTCTCTCTCTCTCTCTCTCTCTCTCTCTCTCTCTCTCTCTCTCTCTCTCTCTCTCTCTCTCTCCTGGGCATGAGGGCGTGGTCAACGCCCTCGGGCATCATGCCCCCCCGCCGTGTTGGCAGGTGTGAGGGGTGACGAACGATCGACAAACACGGTCTCGGCTACAGCCATCAAGTGTAAGATAACGTTTACCATGTTTTATCGATCTCAGTTTCGACACATGCAAGATCATTCCCCCATTCCCCCGATTAACAACACCAATCAGAAACCTGAGGTAGCATGGGGATGGGAGAAAGATGATACGGCCCATCATACGCTTCCGGTATGATAATTAGCTGTCCTGCACACGCACAATTAATGCTGGTCGGGAGAGATATAGGATCATGAGATGAAAGTACCAAGTGAACACAATGCATCAGGAGTTCATCATTCACCGAGCTGACCTATTCAGCAGCTACAGCACAAAGTGTTCCCCTGATGCGTGTTACAGCACAATGATGTGCAAACATTGGGGGTTTTGTTGCTACATCAAACACTCAACATTCGCAAGATGCCAAATCACCTAAATCATGAGTATCACCCTTCCCCCGCATGTTTGCAAAGAGCATTCGGTTTACTCCGTCGAACTTCAATCAACAAGGACACTACATAGACATGCCGTAACTCCAGTTTACGGTTCGACGTTTTGCAGTGGAGAGGACTTTGTCGCAGACTGCAGGTTTGTCGAGGAGCAGTGTAAGAACACCCCCTGTACAGCGAGAATAATCAACAATCACGAGTTCTGCATCCCCAGATGCCTGCCGTCCTACTTGTTATGTTCCTCCAGGTCCACTTTGATTGCTTCGAGGAAGGGCCATGATATGCAAAACAATGACACAGCACTCGGTACAAGCCTAAGGGCAAACATATGTAGTCTCACATTTTCGCCCTATCCTCGGAGCCTCGGAGCATGTACGAAAAACTGCCGCCGCTGCTCTCTCTCTTCGGAGTCTACTGGTATCCCGGGGAAGGCGTCATTATGAAACAAAAACACGACACCTCTGACGACCGGGTGGGGCCTATCAAGCAAACAAGGACACAGCACTTCCTGTCGACCTAAAGGCCTACCATACGTAGTCCAAATTGCCCCTTTCCCCCGAAGTACCATAGCGAGGTCTGCTGTTGGAGGATTTTCATCTGTGTGACGACGGTAGCAACAACTGGGAAACAACAGTACAGGAAATATATGGTGTCACAAGCAACCTCCTTTCTCGGTCTTGCGCACAGAGTCGCGGCCCGTGAGGGCAAGTCTGAAAGCTGTACTCTGACAGCCAAAGAAGCAGCTTCCTTGTGTTAAGGAGCGCTCAGGCTAGGTCCTACTCTCTAGGACCCCCGACCTCCCAGTTCTTGCTGGAGAGGTACGCGGAGGGAACTACTTCAGGTCCTAACACAGGTCCTACCTCCCGGTCCCTGCCAGTGAGGTTGAAGAAGCAGCTCACTCAGCCTGTAGGCCCTTTCCCTCCCACTAGAAGGGAGGTTCCAGGAAGCCAGTCCCTCCCAGGGAGAACCAAGACCAGCAAGGGCCGCTTTCTCCAGGGTGGGCCAGCAGACCCCCTAATTGTGAGAGCTTTAGGTGAGCTGGCCGTGCCCCGCTGCTCGGTAGGGAGGAGAACCCCCCTCTTACTAACAAGGGCCAGAGCACCCATGCCGCAGCAGCTCTGGGCACTCGGCTACCTCTGCCAGCCAACTCCACCCCAGTAACGGGCAGTGGAAGCAAACTGCCTTGGCTAAAAGGCTCGAGCAGCAGAGTGACCACTGGCCCCCTGTCTGCCGAGAGAAACCTCAACTCGGAGGGATCCGCCGCGAGGCTCTGCACGATCCGCGCCTAACTAACAGAGCTGTGCAAGCGGTGTTTGCACTGAATGTCAGGCTATCAGACGGGTCCGTTCCTGTCGTAGAATGCTCCATGTAGACGACGGCGACGGTGTTCTGCGGGGCTTTCCCCGTCACTCTCGTACTCCTCGGTAGGTTGCCCTTCTGTTCTCCGCGACGTTTCCCAGCCCATGGTGGCGATCGTATGCCCACCAAGGTCCCCCGGCCGAGGACTGACTGGGCGCGGGTCCCCCTTGCTGAAGAGGGAGTGCCTGATCATGCATTTGGTCGTGAGCTGGATCGGCTCCTCCATGTTCCCCCGGAAGTACATGTACAGGAGGCTGTAGAGCTTCTTCCACCGCCTCAAGTGTGTCGAGGAGAGCTCCATGGACACTGTTGAATTCCTCTCCAGGCCACTCTGCAAGTTGGCCACGGAGGCTTCGCAGTTCGAGGATAACTCCCCGCGCCCGTCTTTCCCGGCGTTCGCGAGCCAGGTGGTTGGTGAGGACGCCTCGATTTTGGGCGATAACGTCGGCAGGGTGGCTTACTGGCTCCCCCCTTTCGACTGCTGCCAAATAGGCAACAACATCCACTACAAACAGCCAATGCTCCCGGTTGTGCGGTTCCATCTGCACCCCCTGCAGAGCTTGGCCCACGCGCCCAAGGATCTCGGCGGTGTTCTGGATTCTTCGGTCATATCCATGCAGGGTTGCTGTTGCAGAGCTCCCCCAGTGGCGGGGGTCGCCGTCCATCGCTGTAGCCATCGCATGCATGTGCCCGTTCA
Source organism: Symbiodinium sp. CCMP2592 (assembly GCA_905221615.1). Classification (NCBI taxonomy): domain Eukaryota; class Dinophyceae; order Suessiales; family Symbiodiniaceae; genus Symbiodinium; species Symbiodinium sp. CCMP2592. The sequence continues at coordinate 277,967 of CAJNDT010000026.1, read as the reverse complement.
ACCATGTGATCACTATGTCCACGTCATGCTGGATGTCATAGTACGTGATATAGTTATGGTTCACGGCCGAATTAGTCGCTGCATTGCTTTCCCCCTGATTCTGCCTAGGGCTGCTGCAGTGGGTGTTTGTGTTTCCCCGGTGCGGGCTCTCTTGAGGTCGGGTTCATCGGTCCGGTTTGGAGGTGGCATGGTTTCCAGCTCTAGGTGTCGAAGTACCAGCCTCAGTCTGGCTGTCAACGAGCAGGTCTGCCCATTGGGCTAAATGGCTCCCCAGGGAGTTGTTGTGCCAGTGCATGGATCCGTGTGAGGTAGTGCTCGATGCGTTCAGTGGCACTCATCGGCGGCTGGGGGGAGGCTCCCGATCCCTGTGCGACTATGGGGGGATTCGGGTTGGCATCTTCGGAGCTGTCTGGGACAGTTTCCGGAGGGTTGGCCGCAGCAGCGTCGTCCGTGAGTGGTGGCGGTGCCCGTGGTGTTGGGATCTGCCCGCGCCGAAAGGCTTCGGCAAGGCTATGTTGCATGAGGTTGATGTTGTCTGTGTCGTCGACAAGTGCGCCAGTGTCTGTGTTAAGTCTCGCCCGTCGCGGACTTGTGCAAAGGGGTCCGCTGGTGGCACCGATGGTGTTCAAAAAGGGCCGGGATGCCTTTCCCCCGGGTGGTGGTTGCTTGGTTTGTGCCTTGGACTTCGTCTTGTCGGTTGCTGCGGTGGTGGCTGCGGTCTGCTTGGCGGGTTTGGGGGTAGTGGCTCTGGGAGGGGGGGTCGACCACGTCGTCGGCGAAGCGTACTTGGCGGCCCCGCTAACAAGGGTGGTGCTCCCCGGCTCTCTCGTCGTGTGTGCTTGGTGGGTGGTGGCCTGGCTTGGGTGCGCTTGGCTGGGTTTCGCCGGGGTTGGGTTGGGAGGTGGTTGGCTTTCTTCGCTGAGGATGCTGCTTGTTTTTGGACAGTCATCTGCCAGCCTTTTGGGGTATCCTCAAGGCAGAAGGTATCCCCCTCGGCGAGGAACATGCTGTGTGGCCAAAATTCGTCTAACGGAGTTCCGTTACGACGAATAGCCATCGGTCAGGACCCATTGGTGCTAGTCGGCCACGTGTGCCAGGTGTGAAAGGTGGGGCGGTAAGTACTGGTCCGGTTTGCTGTGGGTGGGTGAGGTGGAGTGGTGGGAGGCCAGGTGAGGCGGTCAGTGGTGTGGAGATGTGGTGGGTGGCTGACACTTGCACTTCAAAGCAGCCGTGTGTGAGGGGCAGGTAATTTGTTGTGGTGCCATCTGCATGTGGAATGCTGGGGGGGATCTCCAGCTCATGGGGGTCAGGCCCTTCTGGTGCGTTGTCGTATTGCCACTGCTCCGCCGTCTAGACGTGTTTCGGCTTGGCTGGTTCGGTGGAGTTGCTCTCGGGCTTGGTGGAAGTCACCCGGTCGTCTGTAGTTGGCTTGTGAGTGTCTGTGGAGCTCGCCCCTGGAGTGGTGGGGGTGTCGGTTGGAGGGCTTTGAGTCGCAGGTCGCCCTGTGGGCTGTGGCCTTGGCTGCACAAACTGTGGTACGGTGGCAGACCCCTGGCTGCGTGGGGGAGGGCCGTCTTGTGGTGCCATGGGTTGGAGCGGCGGAGGTGGTTCGCTGCAAGATGCGTCGAGAGTAGGGATCGTGCTTTCTTGGGGGGGTCGTCTTGATGCGGCGTCGCAGTGGTGGGGCCCGCCCGTTGCTGGTCTGGTGGCGGTTGGCAAACTCGCTGGAGAAAGGACTCTGGGAGTTGCCCGGTGCTTATCCAATGCGTGTAATTACTCGTGGTGCCTGGGAGTGGGCCGGTCCCATAGGGTGGTAGCCAGGCCTGGACTTGTGGGGGCTTTACGTGGTGGTGTGTTTCCCCGTGGTGCGCAGTGGTGGAGGAGGGGGGAGCGTCTCCACTGCCACTGGCTCTGTGGCTTGGTGGTGCCTGGGAGATGGCACTTGGCTGTGTGTTGCTCGACGGTGGCGGGTCGTCCTGTGGGTTGTTCCAGGGATCGCAGTCCCAGTCGTATCCGCCGGCTGCGTTGGGACGGCTTGTGGGGCTTGTTGCTGGTGTTGCTGTCGTGGTTGCTGTCCCGGGTGGGGTGCCTGCTGGATGGTGTAGGGCTGTGTTTGTTGTGGTGGGCATGCTTGTGGGCCAAGTTGGTAAGCTGGTGGGGGGAAGTAGAACGGTGGATGGGGTGGGGCATGGCTCCCCCCGCCTGGGTCGCCCCATGATGTCACGAAGTGATTGGGGGTTGCATGTGTGGCCGCCCATGCCAGCTGGGCCGGGGGCTGGTCTGGTGCCCAGTGCTGGTTCTGCCATGGTGGTGTGGCCGGAGGGTGAGCCGGGGGGTTGTCCCCCGCCTCGTTGGTACTGCTGGTCTGGTCGCCTGTTGCCTCTGTGGGAAGGGCGTCGCCGGGGGGTGGGACAGATTGGTGGGGGGGATGCTGTACCATGGAGTGTTCCCCATAGTAGTATGACAAAGGTTCGGATGCGCAGCCCGACTGCATCCCTCTCTCTCTCTCTCTCTCTCTCTCTCTCTCTCCTGGGCTTGAGGGCGCGATCAACGCCCTCGGGCATCATGCCCCCCCGCCGTGTTGGCAGGTTTGAGGGGCGACGAACGATCGACAAACACGGTCCCGGCTAAAGCCATCAAATGTAAGATATCTTCGACCGTGTTTTATTCGATCTCAATTCGACACATGCACCTCATTCCCCCGGTTCCTTCTGATGTACAACTTGAACAACTTTCCATAAAAACATGACATCATGTGGGAAAGTCAGGGCTCAAAGGACCGTACTGTTTTGGCTCTCTCTCTCTCTCTCTCTCTCACTCGGGCATAGAGGCCTCTCTCTCTCTCTCTGTCTCTCTCTCGCTCTCTCGCTCTCTCTCTCTCTCTCTCTCTCTCTCTCTCTTTCTCTTCTTCTCCAGGACATGAGGGACTCTCCCTCGCTCTCTCTCTCTCTCTCTGTTTTTCTTCTCTCTTCACTTAACTCGGACTCTGGATACACACCACGCGCTCTCTCTCTCTCTCTCTCTCTTTCTTTCTTTCGCCAGGGCTATGGTGTAGGGGTTTAACCCCCTACACCGCGCGCATGTGCGCCCCCGACTGTTGCGGAGGAGATTCTATGGCATTCCTCAAACCACGGCTCTGGACCTTTAAAAAGGACCGAGCTCAGCACCCAGCTACTGCACTCCGAGAAGCCGAAGCAATAATATCAGGAATGAGAAAGCAAGATGTGCCAACAACTGGTTAACTGACATGGAGGACCCTACCCATACAAATGTTCAATGGCTTCAAGTGGAATGGAAAGGTTGCTGACAGGGGTCCCCGGGATATTGCGAAGACGACGAGAGCATACGAGGCGTGGGAATCCCCCGGTCAGCAAAAGACTTGTCGAGCACGATTCAAATTACGCCTCAGAGCGGAGGCACGGTAGGGTTTTCTGGCCCGTCATGGATTGGTGCTACAAGAGCACATTGTGCTTTGCAGAGAGCTGAGAGAGTCGCTTGTATGGAAACAGCATGGCAAATAGTATCCCGTCACACTAAGTAGGCGGCTGTGGCTGGAGGGTACCCCCTCTGTCTTTCTCTTTCTTTCGCCAGGGCTAGGGTGTAGGGGTTTGACCCCCTCTCTCTCTCTCTCTCTGTCTCTCTTTTCTTTCTTTCGCCAGGGTTGTGGTGTAGGGGCTTTACCCCCTACACCGCGCGCGTTCGCGCCCCCGACTGTTGCGGGACGCCTGTGTTGCAAAAGGTGCCATCGGCACGAAAGGTGGAAGTTGCACAGCTTCCCTCGGCAACTGGATTCAGCAGGACAAGACAACCAGATCAAAAAAGGATGCACCCTAGATGTGCCAGTACAGCATGTAGGTTGATTGCCGATCGTAGGGGTTGTTCCCCTGTTGAGCTGGGCTCCCGGTTCTCTCTCTCTCTCTCTCTCTCTCTCTCTCTCTAGATGCCTTGCCTCCGGAGCACCCTTGCACAACACCAAGGCTTGCGAGTTGCTGTCCATCAGGACCTGTAGCACGTGCGTGGTCGAATGCCGGCTCACCAGCTTCTGTCTGTGGGGTCCGGAAGCTGAGCTGACGGCAGTCATGCGTCTCAACTTGGGATCAAACTCGAAGCGATGGGCAGCGTCAGAGGGTGGAAGCTCCAAAGCACCTGGAGCGGAAGACTTCTTGAAAGCCTGGCCGCAGTATGGCGGCAACGATTACTGACTAGAAACGCAGGGTATCTATGGGTCTCTGGTTTCTGTAGATCAACAATATCGAAAAGAAGGCGAATTCGGGCCTAAGTCCTCTAGCGCGGCGATCTCCAAAGGGTCGCCGAGAAGTTTCCCATTCTCCATCGTGGCACTATGACAACTTTGCAGGATTTGGTGTGCCGGTTCGGTCGGAGACAAGTCCCGCAATGGTGTAAGCCTTCCAAGAGAGCCGGCTGCTTCTGCAAACTGGTGCGGCAACATGACTCCAGCGGCTTCCAGCTTGTCACTGGTCAGTGTTCCCGTCTTGTCGAACAAGCAAGTTGTCATTGACGCAGCTTCCAGGATGCGCAAAGGCTCTGCGCAAATGATTTCCTTTGTTCGAAGAACCTCCATTGCCCGCTGCACCGCGTAGGTCATAAGCAACGGCAGGGTTGGCTGTATCACGAAGCTAAGGATGATGCTGATCTTCAGCCAACCGTTCGATCCTTTCCCGTGAAATGCAATTTGCAGTGCCGCAATACTTGCGAAGCCGAGCAGCAGAAGTACTACTTTCAAAGTGTCTTTGTCGCGGATATTCTCTTGACTGGCGATCGCCCTTCGCATTAACAAACCCTGCTTGCAATGGAACCCAGTCTGCAAGACGGCGCAAGTGCATGTAGCATCCTTCTCGGCTCGAGCTGCAAGGACTCTGGTGCCTGCATATAGAAAATGGTGTGCATCCCTAGGGGCCTCTGGTTTCCGGGCTTCGGCGGCTTCGGGAAGCACTGCAGACTTCGCCACGGGAGCAGATTCGCCAGAGAAGGCAGCTTCACTTACAGTGGCCGATCCATCCAGCAGAAGTGCATCACAAGGCACGTCACTATTCGCCTGCACTTGCATTATGTCACCCGGCACAAGATCCACAGCCGCTTTGAGAATCCACTCACCCGAGCGGAGTACAAACACCTCCTTAGATGCAGAAGCCGTAGCTCGCAACTGTGCCAAAGACTTGTGCCGCGACATCGCACCACCAACCTCGAAACACAGCAACGTCCCGAGGGAGAGGACTGTGAACTGCCAATAACCATCCAGGCCCCACAAAAAGACAGACGCCAACTCGAACAGGAAGATTGGCCGAAGCAATCGTGACAGTACCAATTGTCGTACCTGCGGTACAGCAATCCTGTAATCATTGCTGCCATATTGCCTTCGTCTTTCCGTTGCCTCAGCCTCTGTAAGGCCCTCGTGTCTGCGCTGGCACAGGATACGCAGCGTCTCACTCTTCTGCGGGACAGCAGCCGCAAGCAGGTTTGCGCCTCTTGTTCCCGTTTCGAGCAGCTTGTAATGCTGCCCGTGGTATCTGAATCGCAGTTCAGAACTTAGGGGCCATAAACTTCGAAGTGCAGCTTTTCCGGGTTCTGGAAGCACTAAAACCCAACTTCCCGAGCTAGCCTTTGCAGTGCGTCGAAAATCTAGACGACATCGTGCCCATGCAGACGTCATCCAAAAGCCTGCCAGGAACAAATGTGCCGTGATACTTCCTGCAGCCAACAACCATCCCCATGAACGCCTTGCAAAGATGATCGAAACTCCGTACAGCATGACAAGGGCGACACGTCGAGCAGTTCGGCGAAATGCTGCAGGACGCAATGCGACCACTTCCACCGCATCCTGGTATCTGCGCTCGATGCTCTTGCGAATAACGCACGGCTGCGACAGGCGACTACTTCGACGACTGCGCTGCTTGGCTCCACTGCTGCTGAGGGATCGCGGGGGGAGCAACGATGGAACTTCAGCAGATCCTGCAAGTCGACAGGCTCGGCCGGAGCAGCACGGCAGGCCCAAGTCCAACATCCGGCACTACACGAAGACACTAGAAGAAACTTGTGTGTGTGTGTGTGTGGATTTCTGCACAATGAAACCAATCTGCACAGGGAGAACACAACAAGCACAACGAAGCTATCGCCGATCTGTGCTTCATGCAATACTGCGTCACCATGCTTAATCCTCATCCGAACAGGGTCGTGAATACTCAAACCAAAGTTGAGAATTGTTCAGGCTTGCATGGCTCTGCCCTCGTACAGCTTGAACTTTGAAGGCCAGAACACTGGCATGGGTCCACGTCTGAGCATGTGTATTTAAGGATATGCAGGGACTTCAACGGCAGCTTGGGAAGTAAGGGAAATGGAATGGGAATGAATGGGAGGACAAATTTACTACAAACGAACCGAACTCGATTTTCGCGAAGTGTTGCGGACGCTCGTGTTTCAAGCGCATGTCAATGCAATCCAAAAGACATCTTGGATCGTTTGGTTTTGTTGGCACCGAATCTCCTTTTGTTTTCTTTTTCGCGCCTACAAGTAGCTTGTGTATTCACATGACACCATGGTTGTTGCTTTCACCGCGTCCCGGGCTGAAACCATTGGGGCTGGATTGGTCCAGCTGGTGGTTGATTATGGGCTATTTCAATTCGCAGAGTCGAAGCATGCTGCTCGTTCAATGTGCTGAAGCCTCCTAATCATCGATTGAATGCAACTCTCTTTGATTCATTTGGGAAGCGTGCAGGATGAATCTGGGGAGATTGGGCCCGAATCTCAATCGACGCCAGAGCTACTCGCCAACCTCTGAGTCAAGTTTGGAAGCATGTTTTCATCACAGCCCGTCGCAAGGGTCGCATATTAGATGCATACACTGCTTCCCACTCGCTGTCCCATCTACATACAGCTTGGCTGAACAAAGCATCCCTTCGAAACTTGGGTGGCCCTGCTGGAAAAATTCCGGAATATTATTTGTTGGGATCCCGCGCTCTTGCCTCAATCGCGTCTCCAACATGGAGGCTCTGAAAGAAGCAGTGTCCAAACAACAGCACCGGACGTGGCACAGGCTGCTCGGAGGTGCCCCCGCGGGTCGCAAAGCAGAGATTCGTGGGGCGAGTGGCAGTGCCAGGCGCAAGCGACGACGGAGAAGGGGATGGTGACTGCTTCGCTGACCGCAAAATCCCGCCAAGCAGCAGGCGCGGTGTGACCCTGCCTGGGACAGCAGCAGCGCTTGTGACGCAGGCTCGAACGGCCCAAAAATCCGTTGTGTCCAAAGTAGCAAGTATTGTCCATACAACCTGAGGCGGAGTTGACGTCATGATTACCGATTGCAGGGAACATTCAACGACGTGTGATGGTTCGGTGGGTGTCTTCCCACACGGTGTCGACCAGTTTTTTGTGGAAGTAACCATTCAACAAAGTGTATCTGGAGCACCAAGATTAGAGTGATTAGAGATGTAGTCTCGCAGCCCATCGTAGAGGCTGAAATCTCTTGCGTTTCTGCTGCCTTCTTGAAACGGGAATTTCGTCATAATCATAGACTCACAAATCCTCGGGAGCTACATCACTTCTCTTACGAGGGTCCCATGAAAATCTGGCGGGGGGGGGGGGTGTGAGTCGAAGGCTCCTCGAAGAGCAGCACATGAACTGGACATCAATTCCGCTCGTTGAGATCTGGCTGTGTCGTCAACCATAAACAACTGTCTTCTGCTTGGTCTGATTTTGGACGTTGCAGGTCTTGGCACTTGAAGGTGTAAATCACTCGATCTCCCACGACAAAGGTGGCGCCCTTGACCTGTGAACAAAGATCTACGGTCCATTCGGGTTTTTTGCCAAGAACTTTCACTTTGCCTGGTTGAGCATTCGAAGTTGTTGCCCGCACATGCGATCTGCAGCCAATACTCAGGCGCATCATTTGAGTGTTGACGAGCCTGCAGCAAAAATGGAGCCTCTTGACTACACTCACCTTCACTCGAGACACCCCAATCCACCAAATGCAGAAAGCGCAGATCTTACTTCCTGGCGATGTCATGCCCTAGCTGTCCGAGCTCGGGACTACCCGGCTCTCAGCAGTTGAGCCTAAAAGCTGCCGAAGACAGCGGCTTTGCCGTCTGCATCTAAAGGACAAATTGTCGAATATATATATATATATATATATATATGCTGAGCATGCCAACACAGCGGCATTTGGAAACACTTTCGCAGGGCTCACGATCGCAACATGTGCAGCTACATGGCCATTCTGCAAAAGTTCGATCGCATCGAAACAATTTGCTTCTTAAGATCGTTCTCATCAGTCGCACATGAATCCATGAACCTCCCATGACGATGCGAGCCGTCGGGTCCATGCTTGAATGGCGAACAAAGGCTGTCCGCTTGCGGGCGCCTTGGAACAATGCTTCTCACTTCACTTCTGTTTCTTGCTTTCCTTTGGTGCCGGCTTCTCCTGCTTTCAGTATCGAGGTGTTCCGCCATCATCGGCCCTCAACTATGTCGGCCTTCTTCGCATCGGTCTCCGGCTCAGGTTTGGGCGCTCGCCATGTTCTGCATCGGATGGGCGCCGGACGTACAATGAGACTTGATAAGGGACCGTGGTGATTCTCAGACTTCGGGTCTCCTCCACAACCAGTCAGCGACGTAGTAGAGCGGCAACTCAGCCAATGCATCGGACGGAGTGACTTGGAATTGGTCAATGGCATCAAGAAGCAGCCCCTCGAGCATGCCGCAGACACGCACACAGACTCGGAAACACGAGTCACTGACACAGGCCCGGCGTGAAGCAACGACACGAATAACAACTCGTCACTCGTCGTTTGCCAAGCTGTTGTGTCGAGGAGATGCAATCAAAACAATCGGAAAGATCACTAAAGTCACACCCTCTCGTTGCCAATCAGATAAGCAATATTGGCGAGTAGCTGCCCCTGCCACTGAAATTGAAAGCTCAGCGGTCTCTTTCAAACGGGAGCAGAGAAAAGTCCTACAGCCCTACACACAGACATTCCGCATCGATGCCGGCCGAGAGAAAGGCTGGGAGTGCAAAAACCAGGAAGAACCTCAGAGCCGGGAAGCACTGGGGCACTTCCAGCCAGGCATTTCCAGAGACTCAGCCAGCTCAACGACACTGAGAAGCGAACAAAGGCGGACCACGCTTCGTCCAGTGATTGTTTTTGACGGCAACGTCGGCCTGATTGTCGAAACTTGGATGTTGCGTGTAGGGAGCACTGAAAGATCTTCCCAAAGACCTACGTCATAGTTTGCTGACATACTATCGCTTGGCACCAGTGTTCTAGAAGCCTGACCTTGACAACCGACCGCTCCCATGAAGTTGTCCCGACCTGCACTCTCATCAGGTCCCAAAGCTTGTCAGACTGCTCCCGCACCTGCAACCGGCTCACATAGCTCTCACAAACTATCTGCGACACAAAGCCATGCTTGCCACGACTTTGAAATCATGTACGTAACATCATGCACCGCCTGGTCTGCCGCGTCTTCGCCTGACACCATTACCATTGGAAGGTGGCATTTTCAAGACCACAGCATCCAGACAACACATGCCAAGAGCGCTATCTGCCAAGTCCGTCCATTCCTCGAAGATAGACCGGCACAGCTGCAAGAAGGCCTCAGGGCCTCTGTCCTCCCGTCTGAGAGCCAGGCGCTTGGCATCTTCGGCGGCCTTTTGCCTGCGGACTCGACAGTGTCGCCTTCTTCTGCCGTGAGGTCCCAGGGGCGGGGCCTGTCTTCATGGCTGCCATGACTTGCCTCAACAGATCGAGCGCAAGTGCAGACGTCTCACCTGGACGGAAGAAGCAAAACCGCTGGGCTTAGGGAAGTGGGACCTCATTTCCTGCTGCTCTCTTTCTGCTCTTGGGGTTGGAGCTTCCAAAAGGTCATAAGTGCCAGCCACCATTTTAGCTTTTGCGGCTTTGTACTCTTGCAGCTTCTTTGGCAGGATGTAGGAAATGCAGGACTAAGCTCAGCCGCTCAGCGAGGCATAGCGAGGCTAGAGGTTGGGACTCCCGCGGAGTCGCCTCCTTCTGCTCGCTTGCGAACGCACACGTTTACCATGCGAAAGAGCTTCAGCTCTGCAGCCTGCGGCTCATGCAACTGTCTGGCAACTTGCTCTTGGGAACCGACATCCTGGGGTACGGCAGCCAATTCCGGGCACCACTGTATGTCGGTCGAGCCTCTATGTCTGTTGAGCTCGCAAAACATCAACAAACTAGTCTCGAAGGTCCATATGCTGCAAGAACCTGCATCTGCAAAAATATTCATCTTTGCCGCTTCAATCCGCACCTCTTCAGGCGGCAAATCGTTGGCCACAAGACGCCTTTGTTGCAACGCCGGGTTGGTTGAGCAGCCGTTGCAGCTGTGCTTTGAAGCTGCCGTTTAAGTTTGCTTGCTGCCTTTGCAACCAGATTACATGCAGCATGTCCGACCGGTTCATTTGGGTGAACCAGTGTCAGCCATGTGATGGCTTCAGCTAATGTCAACTTCTGCTAGGTTTGGAGGAGCTGGGGGCTGTGGTTGGGTGCAAGGGTGTCGTCCGTCGTAGCCAGAGAATCCTCAAGACTACGAGACCTATTGCATCCTCTTTCGAAGCAGAGCTCCGTACTCGAGGCTGTCCATGATCTGTCTGGTGAAGCCCAGGAATTCTGTTGCCAGGGCAAAGCCTTGGAAGCTGGCAAAAAATCCATCTAAAACGGAAGTCGCCTGAGCGGAACGAGCATCGCGCAAGTGGCCGTCCAGGCTGCATCGGCCTGAAATTTTGGCCGCCGCTCGAATCTCAGGCTGTGGGATTGCTCCATGGGAGAGAGCAAAGAGCCAGCGGTGCATCTTCGAGCTGCTTGCGAGACCTGGCTGGATCGTCACTTCCATGACTAAGGCTCATGGTGACGTGGAGGGATCACTGCCTGTCAAACTGCTGATTTGCCTTATCCAAGTTCAGCTTTTCTTGCTTCAGCTCCTGGCATAGGGCCTAAAGCTCTAAGGCGCTGCAAAAGAAGGCTCTAAGTCAGAGCAGAAGAGAACTGACACCACCTTTTCGGCGCCCGACGCGGCCTCCGGCAGCTGCTCCAGCTGCTGCTCAATGAATGCCCGCACGTCCTGTGAGAAAGCACACGGCCATGGCGGCCATGAACCGAAAAGCACTGCGTGAGAGGAAGTTGCAGCCCGGGCACCTCCTCGCTTTTTTCCATCGAAGCCTGGCAGATGTGGCTGAACCCGACTCCTCCGACTCACTGTTGCGCTATGCTGCCTTGAGTTCGTCGAGACTATCTTGAAGCTCTTGCGCAATAACACCTTCGTCGGCTTCTCTCACCGGTCCTACCTTGAACAGAATTTCCCGACCAAAACGCAGTCATGGATGTCCATATCCAGAGCACAGCAAAGGGCCTTCGCTTCGATTGCTCTGGGCTGCCACTTGCAGCCAACCTCCTGACGCAACCGAGCCACAAAGCCAAAGAGGTAAGACTTGGCAAAGGCCGTCAGAAGCGAGGTGCACAGGGAAGTCGAGACTTACGAGTGGCAAGGCCTGTGCAAGATGCTAACCTCACTTCTCAGGGCCCATGCCATGCTTGTGCCATGGAGATGTGCGCACGGGCGTGCAACGCTGCAACTCAGAGTGTGACAGCCATGTGCCCAGGATCGGACTGGTGCACCATCTTAACTTTAAAAAGCCCATGCCCGAGCACAGGCGCAAGTCAGCGATATTCTGCTTTGTGCGGACATGCGATTTCGGGGCGATGCTGATTGGTAAATTCACTGAAGCAACCATGGGCTCTCACTTGCTTGAGGGAAATCAGCGGCAAGGTAACATTCACACGTGGAACGGATTCAATGGCACCTCTCAGCGGACGATCAGATACAGGTTTCAATGCAGACACGGATATAGAGTCAGCATCATAAGGCATCCTATGTCTCTGGGATCAGTGCGAAAGTCACCTCCAGAGCGATCTCTGCGGCACTCATGGGGAATGCCGGCGTGATTCACGCTTGAGTTCATGTGTCCAGGTCTCGATTCAGCCCTGCAAAATCAAGTCGGTCTTAGTAGGGTTCTGCGCTTAGCTCCATACCATCACATTGCAAAATACCTCTTACACTAACATGACAAGTGATTATCAACAGCACCACCAGAGAATGAGTTGTACGATGTCACAAATAGAGACGTACGTCAGTTCAGCCCAGTGCATTCAGAGCCTCTTCGTTGAGCAGTCACTCTGACTGGGCAGATTACCCCCCCCCCCCCCCCCCCCCCTGCTGAAACTCGATGCAGCACATACACCCTATCCCTGGGAAACAGGGGTGGGCCCACCCACCCACCCACCACACACCCACACACCCACACAACCCGCACAACCCACACAACCCACACAACCCACACAAGCCACACAACCCACACCCCACCCACCCACCCACCCACCCCACCCCACCCCACCCCACCCCACCCCACCCCACCCCACACCCACACACCCACGCACCCAAACACCCACACACCCATACACACCCACATCCACACCCACCCACACCCACACACCCACACACCCATACACCCACACACCCACACACCCACACACACCCACACACCCACACACCCACACACCCACACACCCACCCACACCCACACCCACACCCACACCCACCCACACCCACCCCACCCACCCCGCCCACCCACGCCCACCCACGCCCACCCACGCCCACCCACGCCCACCCACGCCCACCCACGCCCACCCACACACACACACACACACACACACACACACACACACACACACACACAGACACACAGAGACACAGAGACACAGAGACACAGAGACACAGAGACACAGAGACACAGAGACACAGAACCACAGAGACACAGAGACACAGAGACACAGAGACACAGAGACACAGAGACACAGAGACAGAGAGACACAGAGACAGACAGACAGACAGACAGACAGACAGACAGACAGACAGACAGAGAGACAGAGACAAACACACATACAACCTTCTACAACTCGATTCAGAACATGAGGAGGCAGTGGTGGACACGGAGGAAGTCCATGAGTTTGCGAGGGTGCCCGCCATGGTCAATATTCGTTTACCATTACACGTGCCTGTTGGCAGAGAAGGGGTTGCTTCTCGGTTGCATGGCGTTGGACACCGTTCCCCGGCAGTACTCATGGGACCAACGGTGACAGCTACTAGACGTAAGGCCGACATTGTGGTCGTGTTCCGCCTCCTCTTTTCTTCTGTCTGGCACTGGGGAGCGGTATACTGTCACGCCTCTTTCCCTATGTTCGGTGTTCGCTTACAGCCAATCGCCATGAGCCAGTCCGGCCATCAGACGACAGCTGTCGTCACTCTCGGCCGAAGACTTGCGTGTCGGACGAAGTTGCTTCAAGTATTCATTGCAGCGGCGCCTGCACTTCTGTGTTTGGCAGTTTGGCAGTTTGCCATGTGAGCACCCGGCGCGGCATGAGGGTATGCAGGGCTGTGTGATGCCTCGGAACCAGACGTGGGCCCGAAATCCGCTTTGCCAAGCCCCACACAGGAGTCGAACAAAAAACATTCAATACAGCTCATTCTCTCCAGCCGTACTCTTGCCAGACCTCCTGTCTAGAAACGAAAAGGGGGATTTTGGTAAGCTTCGCACGCCTGGGCTTACGCAGTCAGTCATTGTCGCGGCGCGCAACAGCCCTTCCCCTGACTCTTGCTGCATTGAAAGAAGCAGAGGAAGAAACGATCCTTGTCGCTGTTGCTCTTTTTAATCAATTCGGGCAGTGTGGCGGCTTCCTTGGTGGCAACAGCACGCTGCCATCTGTCCCGCTCCTGCTCGAGATGTAGGACCTCATTCAAATGTCTGCAAAAAGAATCTCTTATTGTTCAATTGCTTGTCATTATTAGAAGGATATGCACGTGAGGTTAAGGGCACAACCTTGTAAACCCTCCATATCAAATCGGTGCCTCGGTGGCAACGGTCCTTTTTGTGACTTGCGCAAGCTACGCAGCTTTGAGAACTTGCTGAGCGTCACGCTTTCGGTTGGAAGGTGCTCAAAAATGAAGGCTTCGATTTCACTCTGATCCTTGGTGTTCCATTTTTCTACAAGCTGACTTCACATCAGGAAAGCAATGCAAAAGCCTCGTCAGTCATCTCCACACCCATCTTGTCCTGCACGACCGTGAATGTCCGCAGGCAAGCCCGGTTTTGATTTGTCACGCAACGACAGAGGCGCTCATGTGCCCACCGTTCCGTCTGTTTTCGGGAGAAAACACACCACAACCCTGATTCAAACGCGTGAGCAATTTGCACGGAGAGGGCGTGGTTTTGTAGATTCACGATGTAGCTCACACCCTTCTCCCATGACACGCTGAATTCTGCACATTAGAGCTGTGTTTGAACCCTTTCATATATGTTTTGGGGAGAGGGGCGTATACTACTCAGATCACAACCAACATGCTTTAGCATTGCCCTTCACTTTGACGCCCTCACTGCCCGTATTATCCAGTGTTTGATGCGGTGCTCCTTTTTTCTGGTGCAATATAAATGCTGGAAAGGCTGGACAACCGTGCCACATGCGCATGGTTGTTGCCATCATATTCGTGGAAGCGGGACTGTCGTATGCTATCACTTTTCGTGGAAAAGGGACTACCACAGCATGAAGTTCTCCATTGGCGAATTGCCAGTATTTCTGCAACAGGTTGCAGCCTGGGGATGCACATCCAGGACTTCAGCAGCTGCCAGAGCTAAGTGCCCATACTCTTTCGACAGCGGGTGGGCGGGCTGCTCGAAATCTTGAGCAAGCCTCATACAATGCTCAACTCTACGGCTGCGGTCAGAGCTTCTCACTTCCTTTAGGCACCGCAGCATGAAGTTCTCCATTGGCGAATTGGCGGTATTTCTGCAACAGGTTTCAGAGCTGGGGATACACATCCAGGACTTCAGCAGCTGCCAGAGCTAAGTGCCCGTAACTCCCACTTGTTAAGCCAATGCATGGCCGCTAGCCGACAGGATGCCTAACGCTTCCATTCCAAAGCTTGTTCCAGCGTAGCTGTAAAAGCCTGAGCCATTGTCAAAACACGTTGCCGGGTCTCCAAAGGCAAGGAATGAAAGAAGGTGCAGGCCATAACCTCTTGTGACTCTTGTATGTAGATTTCCATCATGCGGCGGCTGGCCCACCTCCCCCTCCGCCGTACGAACTCGCTGTTCTCTGTGGCAGAGAGGAGGCGAGTAGCGCCTCCAGGGCGGAACGACTCACTCTCACTCGCGCCAGAGGGGAGTCCTGTGCTATCTACGGCGTGCAGGGCCGAAAAGCATCCCTGCTGTAGGGAGGCGGCCAAAGGATCTACAAAGAGGGCAGCAAAGCAGGCTGTACAAAACAGAAAGCGAACAGCTCAAGCGGCGGGGTATGCCCAGAAAGCTCGCAGAGACAGCGAGGGCGGGGCGGAGGATCCCGCGAGGGCCGAACGCACGGAGGAGGCCACGGGGGCCGAGCAGGCCGCAAGGAAGATGCGACCCGCAGGGGACCAGAAGTCCAAGAAGACAGCCGCAGGAAGCAGGCGGCGAAGCAAGGCAAGCCCAAGGTGCCCGGGGTGCCCAGAAATCCACAGGGCTCCTCTCAGAAGGACTGACTTGCAGATCATACGAAAAGAGACCATGGCGGCAGCCAACTCCAGCAGGGACCAACGACCGACGGTGGCGTCAGCGAGCGACACAGAGGCGCCCAGGCCGCACGACGAAGCCGAACGAAGGACCCCAAGGCGGCGAGTGGCACGGTGCTCCCATGGCGAGAAGAGCTCCAGGGCAGACCACATGGACCACAGACGATGCCAAGAGGAAGGCAGGCGGAAGATCCCGCCGAGAGCGAGAAGCCCAGGCCACCAAGGAGAAGGCAGAGCCCAGTCATCGCAAGCGGCCGCACCTTCCACAAGCGAGAACCATTGGAGCGGCGGAATGCCAAGTGGGTCGCCAGGCAGGGGGGCAGGGCTCAACGGCAAGGAAGAGGGTGTGGCGCCCTCGCCGGAGGTACAGTGAACGGCAACCGGGGTGGAAGCCGACCCCGTGGTGACACGATGCAGGTTGCCAGGCACCAGGTCAGAGAGAGCAGGCGAACGAAGGACCGCGTCCCACTCCGCCTGAAGCTCGGCCGCGGTAGCAGGCACGCCCAGGCGATCCGCGCGTCGTTGGACCGGGGTGGCATTGCACGGCCCGCAGAGCCATTGCGGAGGGACACCTCTGTGAGCAGCGCGGCCCTTGCGCTTAGTGCCTGAGCCGTACTGGTACACCGGGCCGACAGTAACCCGGAGTCCGTGCAAGCAGGAACGCTGCGTCTGCAGGTGGTATTTCAAACGGTCAGAAGAATGAAAGTCGTGCATGCACCAGAGGCACACGGAGCCCGCCATGTACGCGGTGACATCAGAGAGGACTCCATGCTTGCGGTGAAGGTGGGCCCGGACAGCGTGAAGGCTAGGGAAGATGACCTGACAGACAGGGCAGCAATAGGACTGCGCAGCACCAAGCACGTGAGTAGCTTTCCGAGTCGAAAGGTCGTCCCACAGCTGGGCGCAGGCAGCATAACGGTGTCCGAACTTGCTCAGGGCCTTGCAGGCGCGGAGCAGGGCACGCCCATGGTTCCGCACAAAAAGGACCGTCACCGCCGGGGGCTGGTCCGGATCCCAGATGTCAATAAGGGAAACTCCCACTCGCATGCAGGCCGAAACAAGGGCCTGGCACCACGGGAGCGCCCTGTTCCAGGCGGCATCAACAATTTCGCGGACAGCCGAAGGTGCTTTGCAGAACAGCTGCACACACAGCCGGCATTGGCTGAGTACGGTCGCAAGATCCGGTGGAGGGACGTCCGCAAGCAGCCGGAGGAGCGGAGTAGTGAGCTTATGCCCTACTTGCCACGAGGACAAGAGAATTCGGGCCGTGCGCTCAAAAAGGCCTGCCAGCGGCGCGGTCGCTCTGCCCGACTCCGCAAGAGACATAGCGAGCGAGGAGTACGCCGACGGGAGAACTCTGCCCGCAACCCAAGCACGCTTGAGCTCCCACGGGAGGCAATTTGCCATCGAGGCCGCAGCGGAGCCCCGTTGCGCCGCGAGCTCGCAGTCTCTGCGTCCAGTATCTCGGGGCAGTTGAGCAACTCCCAAGTATTTGTACTCCGGGCAGAGACGGATGGAGTCCGAGCCGGAGACCTGCAGGAGTGCGTCCCCGCTCAGCAGGGCCCCACGGGCAGCACGAGCCCCTTCACCTCGAATGTCGACCAAGGCTTCAGTTTTCCCCGCGCCGAGATTGACCCGGAAACGGAGGAGTCGGAGAGTCTCAAGAATGACACAGACGAGCTGGGGAAGCTGAGCCTGCAAATCAGCTGGGCAGTCAAAGTCAGCAAGTACCGCGAGGTCATCAGCCCACCCGATGGGCTTAACACCGGGCGGTAAGCCAACCTCAACTCCAGCACTGGTGTGAGTAATGCCGAGCTGCGCAGTGGCACGCTGTATGTGCTGCAGTCCAACGGCAAAGAGCGCTCCGAACAGGATGTCAGCGAGGCCATCCCCAGGACGAGAGCCACGGGAGGCAAGAAAGATGTTGGAGGAGCCCGACAAGGACCAGTGGGATAGCGCCACACAGTCACGGAGCAGGGCAGCGACATCGTCAGCGACCCCTAAAGCAGCAAGAGCTCCTTGTTGCTGAAGCTGCAAGACAAGACCTGCGAGGTGATGGTGCTCTGGCACCTGGGCATCTGCTGCGAAGCCGTCAAAGAGCAAGTCCCGACTGGCCTCATAATAGGCGGCTTCGATGTCAACAAAGACAACGGCCAAACAACGCCCAGCTGAAACAGAGAGGTCCCAAGCGCACCGGAAAGCGGCAAGAGCAAACCCCGTGTGGACCCCTTTGCGCCCTCCCAACTGCATGGGCTCATAGCGAGAGAGGATGTGCCCTCCTATGGTCGACCGAAGGTGCGAGTGCCATAACTTGGCAACGCCATTAAGAAGGGCAATGGATCGATAGTTTGCAGGCAAGGATGCAGGCCCTTTTTTATAAAGGGCACATACAATAGCGGCCTTGAAGTCAAAGGGCTCCCGGCCTTGAAGGGCAATCCTGGCGCATAGGGGCCAAAGCCAGCGTCCGGCATGGGCGCCCTGCGACCGCCAGAGCTCATTGCGCAGTCCATCCGGTCCAGGGGCTTTAGCCGGGGCTTGGCGGATGCAGAGCTGCTCCAGCTGGAGCAGAGAGGGGACCGCTTCAAAGCAAAGGAGGCAGGGCGAGGACATCCAGCGGGCTGCCGCCTGGGACAATTGCGCGGCCTCAACCCTGCTGGCTCCTTCTTGGGCGCGAAATTGGTCTTCAAGCTCCGGATCAATGTCGTATCCCCCAGCCGCATGGACGGCCCGCCGTTCGTGGGACTTACGAGAGGCCCAACGGAGATGCCGGATGGACTCAAGAGGGACTCCGGTAGACTCCCAATGCCGAGCGGCTGCAAGGGTGATGGAGCGAAAGTGGGCTTGTTTGTCAGCACGGGCGAGATAGTGTGCCTTTTGCTGCAGGCCACGCACATGCAAGTTGCAGGCTTGGAGCAGAAGCCTAGCGTGCTGGAGGCCCGTAGGGTCGGGTCGAGCGGTGCTGGCATCGGGGCGCGCACAGCAGTGTCGCCAGACCTGCAGGAGAAAACGCCGCTGTTGCCACTCGACATTGGCTCGCAAAGCGGGAAGTTGTTCCCGAACCTGCCTGACCGTCTCGAGAGCAGCAACAGAGGAGGAAGAAATATACGGCTGGCGGATGGGTCGCCGCGGCGGGCTGGGGAGAGCACGCAGGAGACGGAGGTGCCGCTTCTTAAGGGCTTGGACCTCATGGCCGACACTAACGATTGCGCCAATGGAGGGAGAGAGACCTTGCCAGAGATCAACCGCAAGAGTTTGAGCTTGCAAAGCGGTGGCCCGTGGAGGGGGGCGCAGGCGCGCGGCAGGGGCCGGTCGACCCCGAAGCTCACATTCAACCAGCAAGGGCATATGATCGCGCCGACCGTTCAGAATATCGAGTTCAGGGAGCTGGCAGGAGCGGCGGTAATTCCAGGAACCCGCCTGGAGCAGGATGTGATCAAGGCGCTTGCGGGTACCACCAGTGTGCTCCCAAGACCAACCCGGGCCAACCTGGATATCAGAGAAAGAGGCTGGGGCCGTCAACCGAAAGCGTTGCATGGTATCGAACAGGCCTTGCTCACCAGCCCCTTCTTCGCCACACCCTAGGCCGTCCCCGATGAAAGCGTGGTCCTCATCGGCCCACAGGAGGTCGGCATTGGCATCAAGGCCCACAACGAGTGTAAGGGTCCGAGGCAACTGGCACAGCGAGGCCTGCAGTGAGGACCAAAATTGATGAGTCTCCGCAGCCGGCCTGTCAGCGTGGGGTGCGTGCGCCACCGCAATGGCCAGCGGGAAGTCAGCTCGTTTGCACACAAGGATGAGGCTACGGGGAGTGGCGCTTGTGATGCGCCAATCGTCAAGGCGCAGTGGCGGGTTAGTGAGATGTGGCCTCACCCAAATTTCGCAACCATAGCTGCCCTTGACTGCCCCGGACCGCCAAGTGAGCAAGCCGGCAGTGTCCCAGCGGCCACCCTTGCTGCGTGTCTCTTGAAGACAAACAATGTCGAGGCTCAGCTTATCCACCTGGGAGTACAGGTACTGGCGGCGTTGGCCGTGTCCCGACGGATTGAAGAAGGAGGCCGGCACGGGAATCATGCATCGTCTGGACATTAGCCGTAACGATGCGAAGAGGTACGGGGGAAGTCATGGTTGGCTGGCGAGGCTCAGCCAGCACCTGGGCTTCTGCGGGGGCAGCCGACGGTGATGCTTGGGCATAAGGCTCTTCCGCCTGGGGCGCTGGAGGAAGGGAGTCGGAGACAAGCTGAAGACAAGGCCGCCCTTGTTGAACCCGCGCTCGAGGAACGGCCCATAGCCACGGCCCGGCTTGACGGAAGAGGGCAGGCAGAGTGGGGTCAGTTTGTTTCCAGGGCCGCCACCCGCGTTGCCCCACCCAACCAGCAAGAAAGTCGGCAAGCGTGTTTGGCATGATGCCGACATGGCTGTGCACATGCTGAAAGCGAGTTGTGAGGCGGGACTGGACAGCCTGCCACACGTAACGTGTGTCAGTGGTGACGTTCTCACCGGCTTGCGCCTGCCCAGCGGCGATCTGAAGGGCAGCGGCATTATCAACTGCAATAGTGACCCTAGTGGGCGCAGAGGAGGTGAGCAGCGAGAGTCGGTCGACCCATCATGCAACAAGCCACAGGCCAGCAGCCTGGAGGGCCCACAGTTCAGCATTGAAAGAGAGGCCGGCGGAGGGCTGCCCTTGGTGCGACCACGGGATGTCAGCGCCAGTGGCTCCGAACCAGCCGAGGCGATACCAGCGGCCGCGCCACCATGCCCAGGCACAGAAGGCCCAAGCCCCACCGTGCTCACCACTGCCATCCGTAGCGATAAAGATCTGTTCCGGAACGCCACCTGGCCAGAGCGGGTAGCTGGAGAACTCCCGGTGGTAAGAGGCCGGAGCAGAGGCAGGGAGACAGGGAAACAAGTCATGAGACCACCAGAGCTGGTGCAGAGATGCTTGCGCCACACACTCCTCATCAAGGTCGGCTGTCCAGGAAATACCGTCCGAACTGGACCCTGAGGGGGCGCCCCAGGCTCGAAGGTAACAACGGGTACGTGCCAGTAGACCACGGTCCAAGTTGGGCGGGTCCGCGGCCCGGTACTCCGGAGGGTTGAAGCCATACAGCGCTACAGGCGAGCGCGGCTGACAGCACAACGTCCAAAAACCCAAAACTCCGAACCAGGACCATCTAGACAGCCTAGGGGACAACCAACCGCCTATGAGACCGAGAAGGAGAGGGGAGGGAGCGCTGCAACAGGTGGAGCTGCTATCACCATCCCTCAAAAACCCACCATTCCCGTACCTGGGAACAGTGCGAGCATGCAGCGGCTGTCGTCTGGACAAAACATTGGCCCATAAGAGGTTGGGGCTCTCAGGTACAAGATGAAGGCCGAGGTCATCACTGCGGTCGGCGGGTATCCAGCGCCCGACACTAAACCTTGCGAGCGTGGGCCGGAAGGTACAATGGTCGGGGTCCCATTGCTCGTCGCGGTCCGTGGGCACAGTAAGCGGTGCCGGTTCCCCAGGGGACCATGCGAAGAGCAATCCGGGTTGCCGAATTCGGAACGGGCTCCCCCAGAAAGCAAACTGCCGTGCCTGTTGGAGAGTCTCCCAGAAGCGCCCAACAGGCGAACGCAGGCGGGGGACCCATGCAGCCCCAGCGAGTGTGAGGACGTCGCCCGAGCGCAAAAAGAGGGTCGGGTGAGAGGAGTGGGCGGACCCACACCACATCTCCGGCGGGGCCAGAACCTGAGGGAGGTCCGGCGCCGAGCGGCGGCACGCCCTAGTGAGATCAGCAGCCGCACAGGTGGCCGGTAACAGCGCTGCCCGGGTGGCTGGCGGACATTGAAGTAGAACTGTGGCAAATAAGGGATCCGAGGGGATCGGGACCCAGTCAACAACACGGTGGTCTTGTGGCGGTCGCACCTGGGTAAAGGAGGACCACGCAGGTGCGGCGTCCTGCAGGGCTGGAGGGGGCGCGGCAGCAGGTCCCCAAAAGGGCCCGAGGATGCTACCGGCGGGGGTGCCAGAGACGGTGGCAGGTTCCCTGATGATGCATAGGATTGGCTTGCGCTTGGGCATCCGGAGCTCGTTTGCGCCAGTCCTCGGTTTCCCCAGAAAGGCGCATCCCAGTCACAACCGAGAATGCCAGGGGACCAGCGAGCAGAAGGGCAGGGGCTAAGATGCCAACACTGCCCCGGAAAGCGTGTAGCACTGCGAGACCGATGGCCCCTCGAGCAACACTGAGGGAGAAGGCATGCACCGTGCCGGATACAATGTCCCCGCTACGCAGGGTGGTCCCTTGCCGTAGCTCTTGGTGAGGAACCCCTAGGACACGAGGCTGACTAGAAACCGTGGGCAGGTCCGTCCAAAGCTGCCACGCATCTGTGGCGGCAGTGACTGTAGCGCACCAGCAGTGCCCGTCCGCTTCCACAACGACATTGACACTCGAGGGGTCATCCGGTAGCACAACCAAGTGAGCAAATTCTTGCGCAAACTAGGGGACAGGCACCCATCGTCCCGGGTAGTGAAGGCCAAAGTCGCCAGCAAATGTGTAGTCGAGAGCTCTCCATTGGGATCCGGCTGGTGCGTGGCCACAGGTAGCACGTTGGCCGGGCCGCCAGAGTATGAAGGTCACTCTTGCCGTGACCGAGAAGTCCACGGCCCAGATCGCACAGTGACGAACCTGCTCGTCTGTGTGAAAGCAGGGCGGTTGGTAGTCTGGCACAAAGGCAGCGGGTGGCAGAGCGACAACAAGGTCGCCCGAGCGCCATCGTACCGCTTGATCAGCGGTGGAATCCGCAGAGAGCGAGCTAGGCGCTCTTACAGACAGCGTTTGCATGGGCTGCAGTGCCCTTAACGCAGAGCTGAGCCAGGAGACGGACGTGGAGCACGGCACCAGAATCGAAAAGTGCCGATCCAAGGAAGTGACGGCCAGGCAGACTAGGTCAGGGGTAAGCGGCCGTGGCACCACCAACAAGGCCGGGGTGGCTGCCGTCGGCCACACAGGTACCACGTCAGCACCCCATACCGGATCACAAGCCCGGGCCAAAGAGCTGAGTTCGGAGAGGGAGGCTGCAGCTGGGAGGCGGCCAGCTTCCTGCGGCCCCGTAAAGGGGCTAAGATAGACAATGTCGAGCTCGGTGCCGGAGGACACATTAACCAAATCCGCTTCTCTCGGCGACATACGCCAGGGGTAGAGGCCGGCCCGAATGGGCTGCTCCGGGACCTCGACAACCGGAACCATACTCAGACCCATGTGCAGAGAGAGAGCAAGCACCGTCCATCTGGGGCAATGGGCAAGAAGCGCAATCAAGGGTGCCCAAAAAGCAGGACGAGCAGCAGCCGGAGAGGCTGTAGGAGACGTCCATGGCTCCGGTTCAGCAGGAGCTAGTGGGGGTGGCCCAAACGGATCCCATACAAGGTCAGCTGTAGGGTTGAGCACCAGAACATCGCCATCTCGAAGCGAGCTGTCTGCTCGAACACATTGCAGGGCTGGTAGGAGAAGCCACCCCGGCGGGGTGCGGAAAACGTTGCAGCCGGCAAGAAGTCGTCCCACTGGCTCCAGGTCAGGGGGGAGCAGGAACAGCACATGCGCCTTTCCGATCGAGGTCCGATGCATAAGATGAAGGCTGGAGAGGTCTCCAATGAGGACCGGTACCCAAGAGCCCGAGAGCGCCTCTCCATTAAGGCTCCAGAAGGTGGGGCCGTCCGGATTCCAGTAGCCAGCGTCACGGATTCGAAGGCAATGGCCGACTTTTCGATTAGTGTACCAAAGGAATGCAGAACCCCCAACATCAAAACGGAAGGGGAGGGACCAACTAGCAACTTGCCTAGCCCTCTCCAGGGAAGTGTATTGGAGAAGGGGAAACCTAGTGGCTTCCGGTTGGGAGTTCTCCGGTACTAGACTAAAAGCATCCCCATTGCGCAACCGTACATGAGAGTGAGGGTTGGCGGCGCTCAGCACCGGAGGAGCAACCACCCTCCAGAAACGGGTATGCGGGAACACCCGAGTGGCCAGGCGGTGAATATCAGCAAGGCTCGAGTCAACCGGTGCTAGGGCAACTGCGGAGCAGCTCTCCAAATGAAAGACCACGGTAGCCAGCCCGTAGGGCGCGACAGGTGCAACTGTGATTTGAGAGAGCAGTAGGACAGCCCGTACAGGGAAGAACTTACGCGCCCAGCTTCCGCAGTGCCGAGACCCAGCGAGTTCTATAACCTGCCACGTAGCAGTAAGGTCGGCAAAGAACACCTCACTCCAGCCTCGAAGAGGGCAAAGCACCCTGGCCGTTTGCGGGCGCGGCCCAGGGAAGCAGCGCGCAAGAGGGCAATCGGGCGAGTCCGGTTGCCAGCCGCCTTGAATGACAAAGGGTTCTCCGTCGTTAAAGTCGACCCTAGGCGGGAAGAATCGGCCCGGCCATTGCGAGGCCGGGGAGCGGCTGCGGCTCGGTCGCCGCCTCGTGCGGATGGTACGGGCTTCGGATGAGTCGACGCTTGGACAACCGCTCGAGGCACCGGAAGAGGCGGCCCAGCCTTGAGTTGCAAAGCTGTAAACAAGCCAGGCGAGCTGAACAGACAAGGAACCCCGCCGGGCGAGCAGGCCGGCTGCAGCTGAAAGCACCCACCAGTCGCCATCACGCACATTGGCAACAGGGCAAGCGCGACTAGAGGCGGGCCGGAGAGAAAAACCATCGACATAAAGATCGTGGGCGGCATCCCGTGCTATTTCAATACAACGGGTAGAGTCACAAGATTGGATGATATTTGCTCTCCCCTCGGCGGCAGACTGTTCCACAAGCCAAGGAGGGGCCCCGAGATGGCCATGGCAGGGGGCCCAGCGATGAGAGCCGAGCTCGTGCTCGTGGCGTTGCACAGTGGCCGCGGCCGCATCCCATCTTGCCTGTTGACCAAGGAGAGCAATTCTCGCAGGGCGGCAGGGTGACCACAAGAGGATGCAAGAAGCATGAGCCACAACGAAGTCGGAGTGCCACGCCGCAGCTGCATTGGCAGCGCCCCATGTGAGAAAAACAGGGGCCTCACGTGGACCAGCTAGAGGATCAAGCTGAGGGGGGTAGACGGCAACAACATCCCCTGACCGGAGTGCCAGAACCGGGCGGGCGGACCGAGCGGCTGCGGCCAAACCAGGGGGTAGGCTAACACAGGCTCGGCGACCAAGGCGCATCTGGACCGCCTGCGTAAGATCTCTGGGAGTAAGAAAGGCGGGCAGAACAACGCATATTAACTGCCCGAGACCCGCGACGAGGATGCAGACCAGGCAAGGCTCGAGAACAGGCGCTCCCGGAGGAGTGCCCACGAAAACAGCCAAGTGCCGGCGGTTGCGGTCCGTGCGGGGAAGAAGACGAAGATTACCAGTACGGCCAACTGGATAAACTTCACACATAGCATCCACAGAGGGAGTGGGCAAGACAGGGCCCGTGCTGAGAACGGGACGTCCTTCATGAAACCCATGTGCATGCAGTTGCACCGCCGCCGGAATCCGCGTGCAGGAAGCAGCGAGGAGAACACCAAGGTGCAAAGTCGAGCCATCAACAACCGAGAGGTAGCCGAGGAAGAGGGCCGTCCCGAGACGACGACAGCCAGACACACGAGCACCCGATCGACTTCTGCAACGACTGCTGCCGACACGACGGCAAGGAGTCCCATACCGGGTGCACGACCAAGCATCCTCTACCCCAGAAAGACAAGGGGTAGCCCAGCGGGTCACGAAGGACATCCAAAGGGGTTTCAGCCACATGCAGGGCCGGTGGAGGAGGGGACGGCACCGGGAAGCGAAACCGCCCGGACAAGCACAGGTGCTGAGATGGCCCAGGCGCGTAGAGCCCATGTCCAGGGCAAGACCAGGGAGGAAGGCCAAAAGTTCACTGATGCAAGCACAGGCAAACATGGAGGCAGGCGGCCCAAATAGAGCTGCCACCCACCAAGCTGTCGCTGACAGGGTAGCTGCCACGAGCGACGCCACGAGAGTTGCGGTCCATATGTGGCCAGGAAACGCTCACTGACGACGGCTACCCTGTACAGAGCTATGCACAAGATGAGGCACCGCCCTAGGAAAAGGCTGAGAGTGATCAAAGAAAGAGGCGATTTAACGCCGCCTTCCTGAGCACTGGCAGCTGGGCTGAGTGCGACAACGCCGTTGCAGCAAAGCAGACTCGAAGAACCACAGCCTTCGTCCAGTTCCTCGGCCAGCGCTGCACCAAGGAACGGGGAAGGCAGGCGCAGTAGGACTTGAACACGTGGGTCCTGTGAGGCATCCCGAGCGATGAAACCGCGCAATTGCACCTCGGCCTCCAGCAATAGGCTGGGAAACAACCATTCCTGGGCCGTAGAAGGTGCAAATGAGAAGGGATCCAGCAGGCCTCCTGTGGTCAGCAAGCTGGCGACCAGAAGTCCCTGCCGGACCCTCGGCAAGACGTCCGTGCATTTCCGCAAGCAGTGCAGGGCCGTTTGCAGGAGGAAGGTCCGCCTGGGTGGGGTCGCTGACTGCATGCACCAAGGCCGTCCACGTGGACTCTGCAGTCTGCAGAGCCACTTCCTGTGCTTGTGCGTCCAAAGTAAGCGGCAGGCAGGCGTCTTGCTGAGGGCACTGTGCCACATCACCCACCATGTCGGAACCACTGTCGACACAGAAACGGAGCATGGCCATCCAAGCCTCCACCCAAGGACCAGCGGATGCAGCCAACGCACCAGGGAGGAGCCGAGGGAGCCTTCGTCTGCCACCACAGTGACCGGAGCTCGTTGAGGGGCCTCCGGTGTACGGTCTGTAGATTCCCGCGGCCATGGAGTCCCTGGCAGATCGCGCCGGGGGCTCTTGGAGGGCCGCTCGACACCGCCACCACTGCGTTTGCGCCATCTGCCACTGCGCGCCTCCGGCTCTCCAAAACCTGTCAAGCGTCCTGGGGTCCCGAAGCTGGCCTCCGATCGCTCCCAAAACCACCAGGATGTGCTGCAGGTGGGCCCAGCGGGACCGGTGGCATCATAGGTGCGGACATAGCAGTGGCCGGCTGCAGGGGAGCCCCAAGGGTGCCACGTGGCGCAAGAGCCACAGAGCCTCCAGGGCCGGGATGCATGACCAACGGTGAAGGGTTCGTAGTAGCAAACGCCTTTAGGGCAGCAGCGAGCCGATGCACCTCCTGCACCTGTGGATCCGTCCAGATAGGGCCCAAGGACTGTTCCGCTCGCGCCAGCTGCTCGTTGGTGGTTGCAGACGGTTGTGTTGCCGAGACATGTCGGAGCTCCTCGACTGCAGCGATTGAGTCCTCGTCCACCTTGCGGGACAGGGCATCCACTCGATGCGTCAGGCCCAGCAGATGTTGGCTGATCATGGAAACCCAGGCCGTCAGCGCATCCTGCAGGTCCTTCTTGGCTCGCATGTTGCCATTGAGTCTTTTGGAAAGGCGGCCCAGGGTGTTGGCTGTGCGTTGTGCCAACTGTTCCACTGTTGCACCATCTGTCGAGAAAGCTCCTTGTCCCCAAAGGTCCTGTGTTGCTCTCGACGAAATCGATTGCAACGTCTGAACCATGGAGGTAGGGAGGCCAAAGTCGATGCAAGTGACTTGGGCCTCCTGGCGGTCTCTGCCCTTGTTGGAACCGCCCTTTGCCGAGGCCTGGTTGCTTCCTGCATTGGCCTTCGGAGCCATGCTTCCGTGATGGGCCTGAAGGAGGGCCCGATCTCCCGGTTGTCCACGTCCGCGATGAAGACGGCGGCGTGCCTGTGCCCGCTGTTTGCGGGCTCTGCGATGCCACGCGGGGCTCCGCGGGCGGCGCCTTGTCAGGTTGGCAGCTTCCCCAGAATATCAGCAAAAACCCAACCAAGGCCAGTGGCAGGAGAGGAGTGTAGATGCGCCGAGCAGTCATACACCCCGAGGGGCAGAATAAAATATACCAAAGGCAGCAAGCCACGGCTTATTGAAAAGCAGCGGGGCGAGGCCCTTGGGGGGAGAGGAGCGCCCTCTCCAAAGCTGTCACCAGGCAGCAATAAAGGCCACAGGCCGTGAGTGAGCTCTACCAAGAGCAGCACTCGGCGCGAAGGATCGCTGGGGTCAGGTATGGCAAGGAAAGTGGTGAAACACCAAATCGGAGAACTACCACAATCAGCTTGCCTCGAGCCGTGACGCCTGGGCGGAACGACCCAAGATCCAGAGGGCGGTGCTTCGTGCGGGCCGTGCTGATACCTAAACGTTCCAGCACCAGGTCATAACGGTGACGAAGAGTTTGGGAGCATTGGGGCCACAGCTTGCACTGTGGTGCCCAGTCTCCGAACGCCATGGGGGTCAGTTGCACCAAGTCTGACTGCTCCACACGTGCCGCTTGGCGACGTGCCATCCTTATCCGATCCTTGCCAAAACGTGGCGCTGAGAGAAGAGGACGTCCTGGGGCAAGACCATGGTAGAGGGAGCTTCGCCGATCTTGAGCAGGCTTCCCCAAGAGAGGGCAAACAGGCCAGCCTCCTTCGACCAGCCCCATACCAGGTCAGCGTGCTCAGCAGAACGACTGCTGGCATGGCCACATGGTGCATGGAGGGTTCGAGGGCCATCCAAGAAAAAGCCAGGTCCCAGGCTGCTTGAAGGGATCTTTTCAGGATTGGTTTTCGCGAAACAATCCCGTTCATGGTCTCAGCATAATGGCAGTAGAGCCGACCACTCTCAAACAACTGCCTGCCATAGCTCACGAGCCAGAGGTTTACAGTCTCAGCATCTGCCTTACGGATGTCAAGAAGGTCCTCGAGCAAAAGGCCACACGTGATCAGCCACTGAGCGAAAAGGCCAAACAGAAAAACTCTGTTCTTCGACGTCCTCTCCAAGACCGGCCTGTCTTCCGCAAGCTGCGTGCCCTGACGCGCCTGAGCACGAGCCAGATCCCTTGAGTCGCGTGGCACGAGTAGAGGGCCTCGACGACAAAAGCTTCTCCACTCTCTGGGTCAGGAGGCAAGCTGGCAAGCTCATCGTCTTTAAACCTTAGGGCTATGAGGCCTCAAGGAGGGAGGAGCCATCCGAGCCGGGGCAAGAGAAGGCCAATGGAATGGAAAGGCCGCCCAGGGAAGAGAGGGCGTAAAGGTCCGCAAGTCTCAAAGAGGCGGCAGGGCTTGAAGGAGCAGGCGCCGGCAAAGGCTTGCACCGAGTCGGAGCATCCGACTTGTTCAAAGGCGTGGGGCAGAACAGCAGTCCAGGATAAAGTCCATATGAAACTTGGAGCGCCGCGGCTTGCTTCAGGGAGAAGTGATCGCGAGCTGGTGCGGCCCTTAAGGAAGGCTCCGAGCGCCACGTCGGAGTCCGGACCATGAATCGCAACCACGGGCCCGGGCACGCAACGCCTGCGACCTGCCTTCGAGCACATTTAAGCTCTCCGGTTGCGGCACAAGGGGCTGCAGGATTCTGCGGAGCTTTGGCCTGTCCCGGAGTGTAGAGTCCCAAGTGCTGACAGTCTCGTTCGGGGGCAGTCGTCGTGGCAGCCCGAACTGGGGGAACAGTTGCTGAGAGGTTTGCTGGCCGCGATACGGTCCAGCTGGTGGTAACGACATTGCTGCAGCCGAAGGATCCAACTGTTGCCCATGCCGCCGATCGAAAACTCGGCCCGATCGGTCAATCGCCAAACTGGCCACGGGTTTGAACAATCAGGGAAAGGGTGTTCTTGCGATCGCTAAACTGACAGCCCGATTCCTACCTACCAGACCGACAATTAGAATACATATATGCATATATGCGCACTATACAAATATAGATATAGATATGTGTATATATATATATATATATATATATATGCTAACCCCGCCCGAAGAACTACCGCGGAGGTGCCGCGATAATGCCACCAATCCTCCTAGGTTTAGGCTTCTATTGTATGATCCAGGCTTAGTGTTAGACGGCATTTACGACACAAAACGAGGGCAAGTAGTTCTTGGGGGGGGTTACCATAGCGCTAACCCCCCCCCCGAAGAACTACCGCGGAGGTGCCGCGATAATGCCACCAATCCTCCTGGGTTTATGCTTCTATTGTATGATCCAGGCTTAGTGTTAAATATTGAAGTTCGGAGGGGACAGCAAAGGCATATCGGCAGCCGCCTTCATCCTCAATTGTTGTGACCCCTCACACAGATACTCTGACATATGGTTTCCCAACGATGAAAGTCATATCTGTCGGAATACCCGAAGCTCAATATGGGCACGAGCGTTAACTCCCAACGTAGCCTGCACTACAGTTTCTGATCCAAGCCCCAGCAATACGTATGAATGACCGTGAGCATTGACTGACTGACTCCTATTCCTAAACAACAATATCCTAAGACTACCCCTGCCATTAGACCTTGCATTGGCGCCGATGGTGACAGTAGTCTTCCACTTTATGTTTACCCACAAATGGTGCCTTATAGATTCACGTCTTAGTTCGTATGGATCAACATGTTATGTCGACTTGTAACCCCATTATGTATACATCTCCATATCAACTCTCATGCCGAGCTGAAGGTTAATACAAGGTTAATACAATCACATTCATCAGTTTGACTGGCCCCCTGATAGTAAGGATATTGCCGTCCCCCCAAGATGGACATTACCCGCAAACTTAATATTACCCATAAACTGTTCCTTGTGCCGGATATTTCCTTCACCTGCAACCCACATAATGGCCATTGGCCTCATCAACAGGTTAGTGCATCCAGATGTAGCTGTGGGTTCCCATTCAACTCTCCGAAGTTAAAAGCCAATGACTGGTTACTGTTAATATTAGAGAGCGGCAAGTAGTGCAAAAAGTGCAAAACACTGGCTGTGCAAAAAAACCCAGGCCCCATGGCAGTCCCTTCTGTAATATTGATACATGTAAGCTAAGTACTGCCCAAACATTTGTTTCAACGGTTGCCGTCATATCCATGCTACTATTAAACTACGCGAAACGGATTCCATTAAGAACCCCGATCCTTGCTGTCTTCGCTCTGGTGTTCCGCAAAGGATGGCCCTTCGATTTTTAGGGATTATACCAGCATTTGTTTGTTTACCTCAACATATAGTACATGGCGCTCCCTTTCTCACTGTCAGACTCTTGCCCGTATGCGGTATGTACATTTATGTGTCTATATACACATACATGTAAAGAATCACGTTGAGCCTGTATTAGGTACCGACATCGTGATGAAGATCATTAGCTGACTCTTGTTTCCAAACAACATCAACCATAAGCATATCCTTGTCATTCGCCGTTATGTCAATGGTGACCGTAATAATCGCCCTGACAGCAGCCCTAAGGCCATCCATAGTAAGCTTAGTACCACCCAGAATCTGACCCCAATGTTTCTTATTTAATTTGCAACTTCAGTCAACTAGAAGAAGACATCCAGCGGTAGCTGTGATAACCAGCTCCCTATCGACCCACAGTTGACCCGAATATTGTCTTGGTTATTACCCAACTGCAAACTTTTTCCTAGGAAAAAGATGGTTTTGGTGTGAAACACCATGTTTTTCCTAGGAAAAAATGGTTTTGGGCCGAAAACCAACTTTTTCCTAAAGAAAACCAAAAAACCGATGTGGCCAGACTCCAAAAAATTTGGTTTTTCTGTTTTTCTAGGAAAAAAATGGTTTTTTGGTGGAAAAGCCAGCTTTTTCCTGGTAAAAAAAGGTTTTGATGTGAAAAACAAATTTTTTGCTAGGAAAGATGGTTTTGGTGTGAAAAACAAACTTTTTCCTAGAAAAAAATGGTTTTGGTGTGAAAACCAACTTTTTCCTAGGAAAAAACAAAAAGTTGAACACGAAGTAAACCCGTCGTGTTACAAAACAAGCAAAAGCAAGCACTCACAGCACTTCTTTTACTTGAGCCAAATACGTTCGTGTGCGTCAAGCTGCTCTTCATCTACCTTCTACAAGGACATCTTAGCTACATCATGCAGGTGCTTGGGGCTCGAGTATGATTAACTCCCCCCTTGAAGACAGCGTGAAACGCTACACTGAACTTAGTTACGCAGACTACCTACTTGGTGGAATTGCCACTCCGATTAGAAGTGGAATCCAAGCTCTCGCAGCTTCAGCTGGCTGTCGACGGGCAGCCTGCTCACGTTTCTAGGTGTGAAGGCAATTATGACGATTCTGTCACCCTTCGTGCAAGGGGTCGTTGCATGTAACCGTCTTGGATCGAAGATCGCTGGCCATTTAAGGATCTCGCCCTTCTCACCTCGGCTGAGGTCTGGGCATGGGTAGCCACCGTCTTGTGACTGCACCCACACGTGGCCCCCCTCGAACACTTCAAGTGGGATTACAGCGTTCTTGCTGCATGGCTCGTTGTAAGAATCCTTATGAGTCAAAGTAATTTGATTCTTGGCCAACATCACTGCCGTAAACTTATGCTTAGGCAACCGGTGGTGAAGCACATTGCCTCGCTTGCAGAGGGGCGCACGGCGCTCTCCCCTGGCAAGTACGACAAAAGCTGCACAAGGTCTTCTTGTGTGATCTTCCTGGGCAGTGAGCTTGCAAAACGCTCTGCTTCCTCAGCTACGACCTTTGAGACGGTCGCACTGTGAGGGACACCTTCGTGAAGGCACAACTGTGTGAGCATATCAGACCACTCAGCAGGAGGGATGATCTTAGTCAAACCATTAGCTAATTGCTCCTTGCTGTTCACGTAAGTAGCCGAAAAATCTTCTTGTTCAAAGATCTCTGCCATACTTGCCACATTTACGCGGTGCACGCGCCCTAAGTGGCGAAGCTTTGGACTGTATCCTGACTTCAGGATGGCCAAAACAGTTTCGTTGTCTTGGAAGAAGATGATTGGCACTGTGCTTTTGAAGGCTGACTGTAAGAACGTCTGCAGGTTTATGACCTCTGAAAACATGGCTGATGCCATTGAGATCATTTCGGCCTCTGGCGTCGACCTCGCAACAGACGTTTGCTTGCGACTTTGCCACATCACAGGGAATGCATGCTGACCTGTGCCTATGTGGACTACAATCCCGGACGTGCTACGTGAAGTGTAGGGACAGGCTGCGAAGTCAGCGTCTGTATACACCCGTAGCTCGGGAGCGGCATCCCAAGAGCAACTGGCATTCATGCAAACATCTCTGGTGTGATGAATATACGACACAAGTCTAAGCACTTGTCTGTCCTCCCAGGCGGTCCACCGAGTGACCCTGGAAGCTAGGCGAGTTACAGCAAATGCGATGTCAGCTCTACAGAGACGAGCTAACCACAAACAGCGCATCAAGATGCGTGATGCTGAATCGTGGAGCTCGCCTTGCGCTGAGATATCCTCGTCGGTCATTGACGATTCAGCGATGCAGGGCGTGTTCACTCGACGAAGCTTGTCGGGCGTTGTCCCGGTGATCTCGCAATAGGTTTGGACAATCTGCTCAGCATACTCAGGCATCCTAAAAGCCATTGTGGTCGACGATGGTTCATCGTACCGACAATGCAGTCTACCTAAGATCCGAACACCCTCAGAACCTATGAAACACTCGGGATCAAGTTTGACCTTCGCCCTCAACGCTTGCCAAAATGGCGTGTGCAATTTTGTTAATCCGCACAAACTCAAGTCATCGACGTAAATGTTTAAGATGAGAACCCCATCCTTGTACTCAAAGAACCAGTTGCTTGGAAACTCCTGGGACTCCTTTCCGCCTAATGAGATCAAAATCCTAGACAAGTACTCTTGCCAGAGCCGTCCGGCCTGTGGGTGGCCGTACAAGCTCTTGCGAAGTCGAACGACTATTCGCGCTTGCGCTCCAAAACGCTCCTCCCAACCAGGGAGCCACAACTCCCTTGGCAGGATTACGTATGTCTCTTCTTTAAGCTCTGATTGGAGGTATGCTTGGATTGCGTCAGAGCATGACACAGAGTGCTCCGGTAAGCAACCCCAGAAGAGGGAGGCGTTCAAGGCTATTAACCCCGTTGGAGTCGTACTGGTCTCTTCGAAGAAAACCAGATTGTTAAACTCATCCAAAACCCTATCCCCTCTATAAACAATTCTCCCTTTGAACTTTTGAAATTCAGGTGCAAGTTCGGCATGCTTTACCCCGCACAAGGTCATCAGTTCTGCGACGCGAAGCTTGCGTCCCTGAGACCTAGCCTGACTTCTCAACTCATGCAAAGGCATGGCCGTCGTGTCATCCCATGTGCCGTTTCGGCGCAACCCCTCAGCTTCTTGAGCGATGGCTTCAAGCGCCTTCGGCTCAGCTTGCCATTCTCGGCGAGAGAGATTCTTGGTGATAAGCGCGCTAGCTTTACCAAGATTGGGGACACTTTTGAAGTACCTCTGGGGAAACAAGGATTGTATCACGAGATCCGCAAGCTCATACGCTTTGATGTTGGTTGCATTGATCTCTGATGACTCCTTCGTTGACACCTTTGCGAAGTGCTCCAGTACTCGCTTGGAGTTCGAAGCAATGGTGGTGGCTTTGTTACCGCTGACACAGGCTACACTGGAGAGCTCGTGTTTCGAAGCGAAGTCGATCCACTCAGGCTGCACAAGCACCCCCGAATCAGAACTCCACTGAAACGAAACCCGACCCCCCTGCTCAATGATATGGTCGGCAACATTTAGGGCCAAAACCAACATTCGCTTGGATGTTGCTTGCCTTTGTGCAATCTTTCGCGCGTACTTGGGACTTTGGGACTCACGATGTACGGCTTGGTGTGAAGACATATGTGTGCATGGTATGGTGAACCAAGCATCTACACCTGGGATTGCTTGGGAAACAACTTGCTGCATGTCATCCTGCGAAGTCAAGTCCAGCGTTGACTGGGACAGACTAACACAATGAACCTTACAACGTTCACAAGCATCTCTTATCTCAGACTCGTCTTCACAACCGTACTCGATAAGAACATTTTCCCCTGGAAGTTCCTTCACCCTTCTGGTGTTGTTACGCGCTCTCTCGTTTGCGAGAAACCTTGCACTCAAACCAAACTCACCTGTTGGAACTTTGCTTTCGGAAGACTGAACTGCAACACCAGCTGGAGCCCGTGGGCCAGCAGAGGAGCTCGCGCGCTCTGGAGCATCCTCATCACCCTCGGGGGCTGCGGGTGCAGACTCCGCCAAAGGATCAGGGCGCTCAACATCAGGCGGTGCAGCGTCTCTGACTGACTTGCTCGCGGCAATCTTCTCGGCTTTAATCAAACCATCAAATCTTGCCTTACATACTGGCGTGTGTACTGTTCCATCGAACTTGCAGGCCTTACAACCAGGTGTTGCACCTAGTCGCATAAGTCTGTCCAAAGTAATGTACTCGTGGCGCTTGGCAACGGGTGTTGACGGCGCTACCGTGCTGAACGGCACATCAAGAAATTCGATGGCTTCATACTCGGCTTTCGTGAAACTAGACAAAGCAGCTTCTGCAGCGGTGAACATCGGGAGGATGGGATTGCCGCGGGGAACGTGGATTTCCTCTCTAGGGACGGAGATCGCCTTTTCGTACCCCGGTTCACGGTTCTTTAGCTTACCATAATCCAAGACATAGTAGACTTCTCTGAATGATGATGGACCGCTATCGAACCGCCAACCTGCGAAAACACCAGGTGCTGCTGATGCCTGAAACTTCTCACGGTTTGCCGGGTCAAGTCTGTAATAGACTAGTTGACCAAGTTGTAATTTCATGCCACCAAACTCGGATCCAATCGCGTTCGCATACCGACAACCCTCAATCCCGACCGCAGGGTGGAAAAGGTTAATGGTGTGTGCCGCATAGCGAACAGTGTGAACCCAAAGACCCGAATGCAACTGAAAACCGGCCGCAATGTGGAGAGCCCTTGTACACTCCTCGATGGTACGGATCTCCCGTTCGAGAACTGAGTTGTGAGGCCATCTACGCTCAAGGCTTGGTTCTGAAGTAAACCCCAACGTCGCACATGCGGCGAGGAGCTCTCGCGCATTGTCGCTCTTGAACAATACACAAGGTCCAGAAGCGCGCCTACCGAGAAAGGATAACAATGATCGTACCACCCCGTCTTCGTGCCTGGACACTAGCGGGAAAGCTCTTATGTACCCTGTAGCCTCATCCCTCACAGTCAGGACGACGGTTTCAGTGCTTTTAGCGTCTTTGTGCACTATGATGAAATCAGCCGCTATCCGTTGACCGAACTCCTCAACCGGATCTAACTCATCATCACACTTTGCATAGCGCGTCCTCGCCGTTCGCTTCTTTAGCATTCGACTCCGACTGCAGACATCACAGTAGGGGTTCTTTGGCATATGCGTTAAGCGATGCTGTAAACTCTGGGCTTCAGTGATTAGCCGCTGAGCCTTGGTTGGTGCATCCTCATCACCCTCATCGTCGGCACCGGAACCTTCCCCTGGATCAGGTGGAGGGGGTGCTGCGGGAGCTGGGAGAGGAGGGTCCTCTGCTGGGACAGCGGGCGCAGGAACCTCTGCTGGGGCTGCCGGAGCAGACTCACCAGCGGCTAAGGCTCTGTGCAAACCATCACCACCAAACCTGATCTGCTCACGAAATACCGGAACATAGTCATCAACCTTATGGGCATAAATGACACGATCCGAATCCCAAGTGATCTGGACGCAATCTTCGTCACTACCGAAGAACGGCATGCTACCAGGAAGCCAAACGAAAGGTTTTCGCTGCAACTCTACTAGTTGGCCTAAAGACCGCACTACCGGGCAGCTTTGCAGAACATAGGATTCTACTGATCCAAAGGCATCGCTCGTTGTAGTAAGGAAGGTGCCACTGCTCGTCACACCATTCCCGGTTTCAAACTGCAACGGCTTGGTTGACCGGATGTGATCGCTGAACATATCAGTCAAAATGCCCTGATCTGCAAGCGCGGATTGGCTTAGCAGGCTTCTCCCTGCCCCAGAATCAGCAACCCAATCAAGGAAGTACGACCCCCCTGAACAGTTAGGTCTACTGACTGTCGCGGCAATGCGATCATGCGAATGATGCACGGTTGCGGGCAATGCAAATGAAAGTGCTGCCGCAAAGCGGGCAAACACACGAAAGGGAGCGGTGATCAAGCGACATGTGGCTTTGAAACCGCGGACAAATGATGAAGGGATGTTGCATGCGCTCGCGCCCGTCGACGCGGCTGCTAACATGGCGACTCCGGCAGGCACCTTTGGGGCGGCCTTTGATGGAGCAGCTTTCTTTGGTGCATCTACATGCTCAAAAGGGCAATCCTTTCCCTAGTGCATGTTCCTTTTGGATAGAAGAAGCACGCTGGCCTTTGGCCGGATTGTTCAGCTGACGAATCCTTTGCAGCTGGAGGTTTCTGAGGTTTAGCCTTGCCATCCTTACCTCCGCCTTTCCCTTTACCTTTGCCTTTGTCCCTGTTGGCACCCTCACCGGCACCACGATTGGCGTCGGTGACTCCTGGAGTTGCTTTGCTCGGGGCCTTCGGGGGCTTGTCATTGCCTTGGCCTTTGGCCTTAGCCTTTGCATTTGCCTTTGCAGCAGGAGCGGCGGGCGTAGCCTTGGCCGCGGCTGCTTTCGCATTTGCATCTGGTTTCGGCTTCTGTTTGGAATCCTCTTTGAGCGAATCCTTGAGCGCTTGCTCGTTACGATCCTCGCGCACTTCTGCAAGAACCTCTTCGAGCCCGTTCCAAATGTACTCAAATGTCCTACGCTTTGAACCCGGCTTGGCATCTTTGACCCGATCAATTGTGCGTGAAAGCATCCTGCAACCCTTTAGCCGTGAGTAGATCCAGGAAAACATTGTTTCGGCATCTGGCCATTGCCGCTCCGGTAAGCCATTCAACACGTACTCGACGCGTTGTTTGAAGGCTACAAGCGATTGGTAGGAAAATGAGTCAGGTTCTAAATCGAACAAGGATTGTAGTGTCACCAATGGCCCGCGCACTTTATCTATCCGGTATCTTCTGCTAAGAATGGACAAGAGTGCACGACCCGATGGCATCGTTCCAGACGCATGACACCTTTCCAAGTACGACTGCGCTTGCAATCCCCATTCACCTTTTAGGTGTTTCGCATCACTGATACATGCGGAGATCCACCCATCAAGTCTAGGCAAACCCTCGCAATCCTGCTGAAGCGACCGTGTCAATGCAATGCTCCCTGATGGATCAAGGCTCTTCTGAAGCCACTTCAACAGGACGGCTTTGCCGCTGCAATCGATTGACGCAATCTGTGTTAGCACCGAATTGCGGTAAGCCCTGAACTCAACGCTAGAACCCGGAATTTGGGGAAGCTTGATGTCTTTCAGGTCTTTGTACTTATAAATGCTAGACTCGTAATCTCTGTCATCTTCAGGCTCGTGAGCCGCAACGGGGACGATTGGATCATCCTCGAAATCTTCTCCGTCCTCATCACCCTCATCTTCGCCATGCTCATCAAAGTCATCTTCATCTGCTATGTCGAAGACTTGGGGCTTTAGCTTCTGTGGTGGAGGAGGTGGAGAAGCGGGTGTTGCGGAATGCAATCTACCCGTGAAGATGCTCTTACGGCTGCATTGGTACGGTGGCAATCCAAACTCAACCGGACCCGGGGCAACCGAACCACTAGAACCGGAAGCCTTAGCGGGAATTGGAGACGCAACTGATGGTGCAATGGCCCTAGCTGTAGCCTCGGCTTTAGCTTTCTGCTTCTTTGCTTTGGCTTTGGGACTAAGGGCTACCTCAATTGCCTGTTCAATCCTTCGCATTGTTCCCCCAACTTCACCCGCGAGTGCCTGCAATGCGTTGAATGTCTCTAAGATCAGAGAACCAACAGCTAGGTGCCCAGGCCGCTGCGATTCAGGGTGAGTCGTATGCCGCCATACAGGCGCTAAGGTCCGAAAACCAGCAGTTGGGTTCACGCGCTTCGGTGATTCAGGGTGAAGCTGAAACGGTGATCGGAAACCTCCGAACTGAGAATCAACAGTTAGGGGAGATGAACCGTGAGCTCAACCAGAGACTCGAAAAGCAAGCTAAGATGATCCTTGAGCAGCAAGAGTTATCTAAGGCTATGCATCAGCAGCTAATCGCGCTTCAGTCGCATGTGCAAGCTGCCGAACCAAAGAACCCAAGCATCCCTTCATCGGCTATCCCCGCGAGCTCTACCCAAAATGGCGCGGATCAGGCTGCGTCTGGCGTTCATGATGGCTGATGTTGCTTCGGATTGCATGTTCGCATGGGCTACCGGGTCAACCCCAACCTGAAGGACCTGCTGCCGATGGGCATGTTGATGCAAGTGCAACTCCTGATGGCTCGTGTTCGGGCCGGTTGGGTTCTGACTACGGGCAGGGCCAACATTCGCTGCAAAGGTTGGTGCCGATTGCAGGGATGAAGACCTCGATGCGGGTCCATACGACAATGATCTAGCCCGGTTCCTCCGAATCGGCCCCGAACTTGATGAATCCGACTGCCTAGCTGCCTCCGGGCGCACGCTAAGTGCTTGAGCCCTAGGGGGCGTGCTTGACGATGAAATTTCCAGTGAGGATTCTTCGAATCCCAGTTGTGATGCTAGAGGCATTATGGGAACAGCGGTTCAACCGAGGTCTAAGGGTTGTAAAAATACTTCACCCCAACCGTCAAAGTTGACCCTCAACACGAACCCAAACCCGAGGAGCTGCGTTTGCAGTCTTCCTCTGCCTTTCTGTTTTGCCAGTCGGCGGCTAGAGCCAGCAGAGCTCCCACACGATCTGATCCAAAGCACGCGGGTCCTCCTCCGCCCAATGCACACCGTGATGGCCGTAGGATGTCACGTTCTTGCAAATCGGATCTTGATCGTCCACGTGATACAAAAAAGTCAGTGGAGCGGGGCGCGACCGGCTAAAGATATCCGCCAACTTAGACAATTGTGCTCCTTTGCCTGTGCCCGGCGCAATCTTGGATGTCGTGAAGAAAATGGGAAAGGTCAAAGGGCGCCGCACAATCGTCCGATCACAAATACGGTGGATACACTGGACCGCCTTATCAATGGTCTTTTGCTTCACCGCGTACGAGCAGAAAATCACAGCCAAGTCCGAGTGCTCTCGCAAGAGTCTCTCAAGGCACGCAGATGTCCTCGCCTCGTCGCGGTCAGCGACCAAATGAATGTCCAATGACAGCAGCACAGAAGTACCCGGCGGAAGCAATCCCTCCGCAACCTTAAGCGAAGTCACCTGACGCGCCACAGGTCGGAACCTCAACTCCCTCTCGGGTCCAGCCCCGCTGCCTGTTGTCGCGCGCTCGGGTCCAACCCCGCTGCTTGCAGCCGCACCTGAATCAAGAGACTCCTCCGCAGCCTCCTCGGCTGATTCAAGAATCTCCTCGGCTGCCTCGCGCTCCCTCTCGGGTCCAACCCCGCTACCTGCCGATCCAGATGGGATCGAAGAGGACCGTGGTGGAGATCTCGACCGCACACGAAGCAACGGATTGTTAGGTGAGATAACCGCTGCTCGCTGTCCGAGCGTGAGATATGGTCCGACGTTTGGTGCAGTAGATGGCGTGACTCCTGTTTTAGCTTTTGGAACAGGAGGCTGGGGCGGCAAATTTCTCCCACTCGGAAGAACACTTAGCGACCCGGAAGCCTCTAGCCCTGAAGATCCCGCAACCCTTTCTGAATTAGTACCCAAGGCACGAATCGAAGGCGGTGGATACGGTGGCTCGCGTGGCTCGCTCACGGGTACAGCCCCGGAGGTTCTATTATCAGTGACGGCTCTATTGTCGGGAGTCTCTGGAGTCACTGAAGAAGATGGAGCACTAGGAACGACAGGGAAGAGAGGAGGTCCAACTGGCGACGTCTGAAACTCAGGAAGTGGCTGGTGATGCGTGGGAAAGTTACCGCCCTTCAACCAATCAATGTACTCCAGTGCTACCTGCTTATTAGAAGCGTCCACCGGGTGCAAAGCGCCGACCTCCTGTTCAAGCTGCTCCAGTTGTGCCAAAAAGCCTCCTACGATCTTCAAGTGCAGCGACTTCCTCGCTCGGCGATTGGTGCCGCTCTCGCCCCCGCGCTTTTCAGCGTTAAGAAGAAGAACGTGCTTGAGCTCCAATCGCTCCTCTGGAGTTACTGCTTTCGGCTGATGCATACAATGGCCCAAGGGCAGCAGAGTAGCAGCAGCGGGGAAATCCAAGAAAATCAGACTGAGAGCCGAAGGGATTTGGAATTGATTCTTTGTTTGCCTTTGGCTGTTGTGCTGTGCTGCCGAGGCAGTCTACAGCTGGGATGAGGGACTGAGGAAGCGGTTCAAAGGCCGAGCACGGGAAACACCCACGCTAACCCAAACCAGAAATCTCAATCAACCTCCAATCTCAGCGGAACTCTTACAGGAGGGTTGCTGGGATGCAATCGCACTCCTGACACGTTGCGGTTGTGTTCTGTTCTCTACTGGATCGCCTGTTGCACCACAAGGCCTGGCCTCCTTCGTCCGTGAACGGGACTACGGGAGAGGTGCTAAGGCAGGGCTTTGAGAAACCCGAAGAAGGTTACCACGCGGATGCCTGAGCAGGCAGGCGAATCACGCGGCAGATTTGGACCTCACAGATAATGTGCAAAACCAGGCTGCGATGTACGCTCTGGTTGGGATCTCAACTGTAGGGTTCTGGCTCTAACCCCAGGAGATTGACAGTGCAGGATACGGAAAGTGGTATGGAGGATGGGCAGGTCTCTCACTAGACCTACGGCGAACCGATTTCACGCAACCTCGCTAGTTGCTTTCAGATATGGAATGCACAGACACTAGGCCTGCACGCGGGGCACTATGGCTCGCAGGGGTCCTAGGCTCTCCCTAGACGACCACAGTGAATGATATGAAATGCTGAGGCTGTTAACCAGTTGAACACGAAGTAAACCCGTCGTGTTACAAAACAAGCAAATGCAAGCACTCACAGCACTTCTTTTACTTGAGCCAAATACGTTCGTGTGCGTCAAGCTGCTCTTCATCTACCTTCTACAAGGACATCTTAGCTACATCATGCAGGTGCTTGGGGCTCGAGTATGATTAACTCAAAAAACAATCTTTTTGGAGTCCTGCCGTATAGTTTCACATTTTTTTGTTTTGATTTTTTTGGTTTTCCCTAGGAAAATGGTTTTTCCGCCCAAAACCATCTTTTCCCTAGTAAAAAATTTGTTTTTCCACCAAAAACAATTTTTTTGCTAGGAAGAAGTTGGTTTTTCCACCAAAAACTTTTTTTCCTAGGGAAAACCAAAAAACAATCTTTTTCAAGTCTGGCCACATAGTCTCCCAAAAGATGTTTTTGTTTTTTTGTGTTTTGGTTTCCCCTATTAGTTTTGGGAGGAAGAGCACAATGTTGCTGTTAAGCGTGTGCTCACGTCGAAACGTCGACCTTGAACGAGCTGACTGATACGTTCTCTTGAAATGTGAGTTTGACTTCGGTAGTCTTTGAGAAATACTGAATCCGGACTTCACGTCAAACCTGAGCGAGTTGACTGGCACGTTCTCTTGAAATGTGAGCTTGATTTCGGTAGTCTATGAGAGACACAGAATCCTGACCTTCCGGAGAAGCTGGCTTGGCACGGTATTTACGATACAAGACGAGGGTAAGTAGTTCTTGGGGGGGTTACCATATATATATATATATATATATATATATTATATATATATACATATGCATATACATATATGTACAAGTAGGTAGATACCATAAATGTACTAAATGTCACCAATTTGTTTTATGAACACGCCTCCTTAAACAAGTATGCGCACGCTAACTACTAAATTTACTAAATGCTCATCGTAACAGCTATCTGCTGAACAACTACCATTTCAGTATCAAGTTTTCATTCAATTGCATGTTCGAAAAAGAGAAGTGTATTCAAACACGTATAACTTCAAAACTCAAACCTGCTGGATTTACGGTGTTGGCTTTCAATTTTGTCCCTGCTTCCCTATGACATGATATGAATGAATAGTGATTTCGGCGTGGCGTTGCTTAACACACAGCTCTGGTCAAAATCATGGGCAGGCTTTTCCAGACCTGGCCTATCGCATTGCTTCCAGGGTCGAATTGCTGAAGTCTTAGGGGTCAATCCGCAGAGGCGACATGATCATCCGCTCGCCACATGTCTAGTTTATGGCAACAGCTCGGCACGGCTCGCATCTGGTTATAGCGATGATAAGGCCACTGACGAGACGAGTCGTGTTCTTGATCGGCATTTGCTGTTGTTGGAAGCTTGTTAGGCCCCGAGCCGGCTTTGCATCGCATCTCGCCCTGCCCCAGGTCCACAACTGTCTTCAGCATTTGGGAGTCGGGTTCCAACTCAGGATCTTCAACAAAATCGCACATCTAAGGCAGCGATGCGAGATCTGCGATGTGAGTTGCGAAATCAAAATCGGATGTCCTGAAACAGCGCATACAGCTCATCCCAAACCGCGCGAGCGCCACTATCGAGGTCTCGAGCCACACCCGAGTACCTTTCAGGATCCGAGAGCTCGATCAATGATACCGCAAAGCGTTGTCTACATGAAGGGCACACTCTGTTGATTTGGGAAGTGACTCTCGCAAGTTCAGCTTCCGCTCGGCCAGCTTCGCTCAATAGCCTGCTGTCCGAAGCCGAAAGAGGCTGATCCTCCACTGTGGGCTCCAGCTCCTGCGAGATTCTTGTTCGCGGGAATGCCCTGCCGAAGTTAGGGACGCAGACTTCGCAACGCAAGTCTCTAATGCTTGTGAGTCTATCTCTCATGACCACTGCAAATTAAACTGATGGCGAGACCCCTGCTGATTCTGGATGTTGCGTATGTTTTAGCAGCAGCCACTCGCTTCCGGGCGCCTCCACAACTGGAGACGGATGTGAGGTTCTTGAGCCTTCGTCTTCAACGTCTGCCTGGTCAGCAGTCGAAAAGCTTCTGCCCTAACAAGCAGCTGCAGTGTCATAAAGTAATCACAACTTTTGCTTGTGCAAGTCGTGTCGCTTCTGTTTCTGCCTAGATACCTACAGCAGCTTACTGTATATGGCAATTCGATGACGCTCAGGTGCCCTCTTCAGAGGTTTACTTTTCGATCACAGATAAGTGTCTGCTG
The DNA here is from genome assembly GCA_905221615.1 of Symbiodinium sp. CCMP2592. Classification (NCBI taxonomy): domain Eukaryota; class Dinophyceae; order Suessiales; family Symbiodiniaceae; genus Symbiodinium; species Symbiodinium sp. CCMP2592. The sequence goes on along the minus strand of CAJNDT010000026.1, from coordinate 234,460 downwards.
CAAAAAGTTTGAGGCACGGGAAGAAAACTCCAGACCTGAAGCGGTTGATGCTTTGCACTTCCTGGCATGGTAGTCTTTAGTTGGGCAGGATGGACTCCACTACACGAGGCAGCCGAGACTCGTCTCGCTCTCTTCCAAGCCCTGCACTTTAAGAAAAACTACGAATGTGGAGTTTATTTTGCATTCCCTCGCGCAGCCCCTGCAAGTCAACAGGGCTCTTGTAACAAAGACTAAAGGACACACGATTTTTGGCGAAATTGCAGTCGGTGTCGTTCGCAGTGATTCTCCATGCCACCGATCCCGCTGTTCAGCGCATGGGCCACATGGACAAAGCACGTCTTCCGTGCCCCAGGTCGGTGGCCCCTTCCGTGCCCCTGGCGACTTTCCTTTGATACTATAGGTCTTGGGGTCCATGGCAGGCCCCGCCGCATAGCATTTCTGGCAAGTGTTCACAAATCTGCTAACTAGCGCTTGAAAAGCCTGTTCCCAATGTATAAGTATAAGCTACCAAAATACTTTCGATGAAGGTGGTTCAGTCACTTTGCTAACGGAGCAACTTGTTTGCGGATCAACTTGTACCAAGAACAGGCGAGCCTCTTGCTTTCGAGATGGCTCCAAAAAGCGGTGGTCACAAGCATCGCAAAGGAGTCCATCGTCGAGTGTCGCAGTCAGAGCAAACGGCTCCTCCGCACCGGTCGCGACAAGCTTTATGCAGCCACTTACTCTAGATTGAGCTGGATACCTCCTCTGCGCTCCATTCAAGCTCAACTCGACCTTGCTTGGGCACGCGTCGCATCATGCATATTGCCATATGTTGGGCAAACCAAGGACCTGCAACTATGCAAACTACGGGATGGACTGCACAGAGAGCCGGCACAATATCGATTTGACGACTGTCTGGCAACATAAGTCAAACACTGGTGGGGCTGCCATCAGCATCGTCACCCAGAGATGTGCCAGTGTAGAGAAGGGAGTCCTGTCAAGGATGCGCAAGATCAGGACCGTCAGGTTGCGAGGTCACGGTAGTGAAGTCTGAGTCTGACCATGTCTGTTCTCGACACCTTAAGCAAAAAGCCTACTATAGTTGGCATCCGAAGAAGCGTTAAACTTTTTCCACGACGATGCTGCCTTGAAGGCAGCGACCTTACAATCAAGGTACAATGCTTCTGATGCGACTGAATGATCTGTGTGGCATTGCCCTTATCTTGTTTACTGCGCTTGCTGTGTGGCATTGGTGCTTCTATCGTATGTGCAGCGGTTGCTGTGTGCAGCCGTTGCTACGTGGCATTGCCCTATCCTGTTTGCAGAGCTTGCTTTGTGGTTTTGCTTCTATCTTATGAACAGCGGTTGCTGTGTGGCCCTGCCAGTGTCTTGTTTACAGCGCTTGCTGTATTGCTATTAAATCTTATGTACAGCGGCTGCGGTGTGGCATTGCCCCTGCCCTGTTTACCGCGCTTGTTTGGTTTTGCTTCTATCTTAGTGGTTTTGCCTCTATCCTATGTACAGCGGTTGCAGTGTGGCATTGCTCCTATCTTGTTCTCAGTGTTTGTTGCGCGGTTTTGCCTTTAACCTGTTACACGAGAAGCGCTTGCTGTGTGGCTTAGCCTTTATCTCATGTGCTATTTGCAGCTTCACTGCGCGCGGTTTTACTTTTATCCTATGTGCAGTGGTTGTCGTGTGGACTTGCTTTTCTCCGGTTGCAGCGTGCTGTGTCGTTTTTGCGTAGTAAACAGGATAGGGGAAATGACACACAGCCACCGCTGTACATAAGATAGAAGCAAAACCACACAAGCGCTGGAAACAGGGCAGGGGCAATGCCACACCGCAGCCGCTGTACATAAGATTTAATAACAACACAGCAAGTGCTGTGTGACCGCTGTTCATAAGATAGAAGCAAAACCACACAGCAAGCTCTGTAAACAGGATAGGGCAATGCCACATAACAACGGCTGCACAGAACAACCGCTGCACGTACGGTAGAAGCACCACCATACAGCAAGCGGTGTAAACAGGTTAGGGGCAATGCCACTGAGCAAGCGCTGTAAACAGGATAAGGGCAATGCCACACATACTAAAAGCTCAGCCCAAATGTTGATTGTTTGCAAACATGCCTTCCCTGACAAGTTGGTCCTGTAATAAGCCTCAGCTGTTACATTATGTAAGCAATTGCACTAGGCTCATGTTGGGGTAGCAGCTTCCAGCAACATGTTGCATATGATCCAACCAGGAGCCACAGCAAAGATTCAAGATCGAAATCATGTAAAAATCAGCGCTTCGACTGTCCGCGGAAGGTAGAATGCATGGTCAGTGCACGCAGAGACCTCGAAGACGCTCTGGTGCGTGATTTCGGCATCGCCTGAGCTTCCACGACGTGTTTGAAGAGGTGGATTTTCGGAACTCTCACACTGCACTCCGTGAAGCTCCCGGCCATCCCCATCAGAATCGGGCTCTTCCAGTTCCTCCCTGATCTCGTCAGATCCATCCTGAGGGCTGCTAAGCAGGCAGAGGAATTCTGTGGATGCGGAAGCGTGTAAGCAGTGGCGGAGCACTGGAGATCACGAGGGGAGGTCGTTGCATCCTGTTGGCAACGTCTTGTTAGAGGTGTTAAGCTGGTGTGGTACGAGTAACGAACCATCAATCTTGATGCAGTTTGCACGGAACCCTGGTTGCCCCCTGGTGTACACCGCCCAAGTTTGCTTGGAATCTGTAGGAGTCCTGGCCTGCACTCCGTCCTCGGACCCATCCCCCGTGCTGCATCCAAACACCAGCCCGCCTTCCCAGCACCCCACCATCACGGCTAGAAGCGGACTGGACGAAGCGCAGCTAGATCACACCGGATCAGAATGCAGGCAAGGAGCCCCTAATCATGCCAGCGCAGCTACAATCGAACCAATGCTGTGCATAGAAACAACTCGCTGCAAGTCGAACTCAAGTCGCTTCTGTGCCTGTCGATCTGCGTCTTCGGGGCGAATCGTTACCTGATGCACTGGAGGCCAAATTGGAGCAGGCAGTGACAGCAGCAAAGGCTTCGCACAGCATCTTAGCGGTGCACTTCTTCAATTAACTCCGCATCTTCCTGCAAGGCAGCCTCCACTCCGCCCACCCCAAACAACGGCAAGTCAACTTTGCGGAGCGTGGCTGGGCCTGCGTCAGCCTGCCACCATTCCTGGACCCGATGCAATGAATGCTGAGCATGGCAAAACCGGCTATACGAACGATGATCGAACATACCAAGAATATGTGACGATGCATCTGCGTCATGACTGAGCACCTCTGAAGCAACCGTTTCACAGGCGAGTCATCCATCTTCAACAGCTGCCTCTGGTCCAGTGGCAGAGGTGCAGCAGGAAGATCGAAGCTTGCCACGACCGCTGCTGCGGTCTTCAAGCGTTCGCACTTTTCCGAGTTGCCGGCTGCACTGATGGAACGTTCCGACTGAGGCACAAGAGAACTTACCACGAGAAGATAGCCGGGAGTTTGCTGAGATACGTCTCGCAGCGCCTGGTCCGAGCCGTAGCAACAACCACGTCGGGCAACTCAGCAACTTCCGCCTTGAGGCGGGCCTTGACATGGCTTTAAGACTTTAGGGCATTAGACATCACATTATCACGAAGGCCTTCTCACCGTCGCATCGTGGTGGCTTCGCCTTTCCATCATCCTGGATGCCTGGTCACCACCGTCTGGCTGCATGCTCCAAGGATCTAATGCACGGCCGAGGAATGGCCTTTGGCCACGTGGGTCCTTGCCAAGAATTGCATAGGGTGGCTAAGAAACGACATGGCGAAAGCAAGCAGGAGCGCGTTCCTGTCTGGGACTCGAGTCTTTGGAGCCTGGCCGACATCTTGTGCTTATGCTCGGGAGACGGCTCACTAGCTTTGAAGCATGCCGGAAACGGCCACCAGTGTTTGCTTGGACCCTTCCTTTGCGCAGCCACGTGCCAGCTGCAGCATCTCTGCAAACTGTGCACTTTCGGCCTCACGACGGCCCGCCCCGGCTCGTGGGTCTAATCTCACCTTAGAGGGGCCATCGGCGAGGCTTTCGGGGACGGAGTACCTTTTTCAGGCCGCGGCCCTTGTGCGTGGGATGCCCTTGGCGGAGCGCGCCTGCGATGCCTGCGCCTGCGTCGCCTCCCAAAAGGGCGTTTCAAAGGGTTGGCAGGGCAGGGGATTTGACAGAGACCTTGGCTGAGGTTGAGCCCGCTCTTGCAGCTCTTGGCTGTGGAGGCCGCCTCTGCCCAGATAGCGGCATGGCGACCCTCCCTGCTGCACCAAAAATGGCCTCTGCGTTGGTACTCTGACAGGACCGCTCCAGGCTTCCTGCAAGTCAGTGGTCGCATTGGTCACTTGCCGGAAGCAACATCCAGCCACACCAGCGAGATCGCAAGGTGAGCAGCCCAAGACCTTAAATTCTTCAATCTTGGCGTGGCAGGCCGTGGACTTGGGACTCTGTTGCACTTGGATCAGGCTGGTGCTGCACGGCTGATCTGGCAAAGATGTCTGCAAGCCTGGTGCGCTTGTGGAGCCTGCAGCAAGGATGCTGCTTCGTTAGTTCATCGTGGCTTGAGTCGTGGCTCCGGGCTCTCGCTGCAGACATCCGTCGATCAGCTCGCGCAAGTCCTGCGAATACGAGGCCTGGATGGGAGCAAACCTTGGTGCAGCGCTGCAGATTTCGACTCCACTGACCCTTCAAGATGCCGGGCCTAGCGATCATGGTGTTCGCAGCGAAAACATGACAAGCTCAGCAGTGTGTCCCGCAACGCTGATGGAATGTTGCAACCGCGCCTGAATGTCCACCTGCCCATCGGCCAGTAACCCACCCTGCTTCCAGCCCGTCCCTGTGTCGGTCAACCCATCCTAAAGCTCGTGGTGCGACAGAGCAACCAGAAGACAACTTGTGTTCACTAAAGCTTCTGAGATTGTAATCTTACGGTTCATGCATATATCCAGAATAGCCACCCTCTCAATGCTCCTGAGATGCGACCAAGAAGCTGTCCTCGAAGGATTTTGATGAGCAGTGCAGCTTGGTTTTTGGCTTCGAAAGGGTGCCTGGTGTAGCATCGGGCAGCAGTCACAATGCGGCTTCATGCGCGAAGTCCGGCATGCTGACCTCAACGTGCACATCTCGTAGACAACACATCCAAATGCCCAAACCTCGGTTTCTTCGGCTGCACGCTCAGCCATTGCTTTGCTAGCAAACTCGCCGAGCCTGGTACATCACTTAACTCGTTGTATGGCCTTTCCTCGCAAATCTCGGGGGACAGATAGTACGGCGTTCCAACCTAAGTTTCGAACCAAGCACACGGCTACAATTTCATATGGTTTCTGGCAGTGCCGACATTTTCGGCCAAGTGCCAGACGAAGGTGTGTGCAAAGCTGGTGTTGCTAAGCACGCGTGCTACCTTGGAGCCCGGAGCAGATTGAAAAGCGGCTTCCCTTTGGTGATAATCATGCCTTATGTATCTTTACGCACGTGTCTCATCCGCCGAGGCCAAAGGCCTCTGGCGTCTTGATGGTTAATACTACACCTAATCCTTCTCCCTGCAAGCCGGATGCAAACTTCCACCCGTTTTTAGCGACTGTTTTCGACCCCCTTGCCCGGCTTCCGTCCTTTTTTGCTGCCGAATTTGCCTCCCCCCCTCCTGCCCCCCCCTCCCGGGCCCCCCCTTCCTGCCCGCCTGCCCCGCCCTTGCCCCCTCTCCCGCCCCCCCTGCCCCCTGCCCCCACTCCCCCCCGCCCCCCCGCCACCCCCTCCTTTCTCTTCTCCCCCTCCGGCCCGTCCTCCCCTCTGCCCTCCTCGCTCGTTTTCCTTTTTTGGTTCCCCACCCTTCCGTCTTGTCTTTTTTTCGATTGCCTGCTCGTTTTCTTTCACCTTTTCTTCTCTTTCGGCCTGCCCCCGGCTCCACTGTCTTTTCTTCTTATGTTTCGTTTTTGGCTTCTTTCCTGCTTCCTCGTTGAAGCTCTCGTTTTGCTGTTTTGTTGCCCCTCGCCCCTTCCCAGCCCTCCTCCCTCCCCGCCCCCCGGCCCCTTTTCCCACCCTTCCGTCTTGTCTGCACTTCTTTTGGCTTGTTTTGCTTCCTTCCCCCCCTCACCCTCTTGCTGGCCCCCCCTTCCTCCTCCGGCCGGCCAGTCCACCCTTCCGTGTTGTCCTGCCCTCGCGTGTTTTTTCGACCTTTTCTCCTCTTTCGGCCTGCCCCCCACCGAGCCGGCTCCACTGCCTTTTCTTCTTATGTTTCGTTTGCGTGCTTTGGCTCTCCTGCTTCCTCCTTGAAGCTCCGTCGTTTTGCTGTTTTGTTGCCCCTCGCCCCCGCCCCCCCTCAGCCCCTCTTCCCTCCCCCGGCCCCCCTCCCGGGCCCCCCCCCGTCTTGTCCTGCCCCCCCCTCCCCCCTTCCTCCCCCATCTTGCTGTCCTCCTCCGGCTTCCCCTCGTTGTTTGTTTTATCCTGCTCGTTTTCTTTCCTCTTTTCTGCTCTTCCGGCCTGCCGCCCCCCGGGCCGGCTCCACTGCCTTTTCTTCTTATGTTTCGTTCGCGTGCTTTGGCTTTTTCGGCCTGCCCCCCCCCGGGCCGGCTCCACTGTTTTTTCTTCTTATGTTTCGTTCGCGTGCTTTGGCTCTCCTGCTTCCTCGTTGAAGCTCCCCCCCCCCCCGACCCTCCCTCCCTTCCCCGGCCCCCCTCCCCCCGGGCCTTCCCCCGGCCCCTTTTCCCACCCTTCCGTCTTGTCCTGCCCTCGCGTGTTTTTTCCAATTGCGACTTTTTCGTGCACTTCTTGTTGGCTTGTTTTCTTCCCCCCCCCCCTCCCCCCCACCCTTCCTCCTCCGGCCCCCCCTTCCTCCTCCGGCTTCCCCTTGTTTTTTGTCTTCTGCCTGCTCGTTTTCTTTCACCTTTTCTTCTCTTTCGGCCTGCCCCCGGCTCCACTGTCTTTTCTTCTTATGTTTCGTTTGCGTGCTTCTTTCCTGCTTCCTCGTTGAAGCTCTCGTTTTGCTGTTTTGTTGCCCCTCGCCCCCCCCAGCCCTCCTCCCTCCCCGCCCCCCCGGCCCCTTTTCCCACCCTTCCGTCTTGTCTGCACTTCTTTTGGCTTGTTTTCCTTCCTTCCCCCCCTCCCCCTCTTGCTGGCCCCCCCTTCCTCCTCCGGCCGGCCAGTCCACCCTTCCGTGTTGTCCTGCCCTCTCGTGTTTTTTCAACCTTTTCTCCTCTTTCGGCCTGGCCCCCACCGAGCCGGCTCCAAGGCACGTCGTCGGCCAGACCACACGACTCGTCGACTTATCATGCATCACCAGGACCAAGCACTGGCCTTGCTTCTGTATCTCATTCCTGCAACCCTTCTGCGCACTTGGGTTTTGCTGCATGTGTTTGCTCTACACTTGCCACACCTCTCCAAGTAGCCCTGACCCTGCAACTAAATTACACCTGCTTTCAGAGGCCCTTCGCAGTTTGGCCCCTGCTCTGCGCCCCTGCTGGCCCTACTGCAGCCGGCGGCCGAGGCGGGCTGCGTAGCATTAGAATTAAGAGATTTGAACCCGCTTCCGACATGAGATTCAAGGAAGTCGTCCAGCACAGTTCGACATCACCCTTCAAGACCTTCCAAAGCCCTTTGTGCAAAGCAAAAATTGCATGTTATGGTTTCAATTGGCGTGTGGCTGAAAGTCAAGCACCCACCCAAAAAATCGTAAAAGCGCAGACTTCAAACATCATTCACGGTCTGGGGGTACATTGCCGTCAGGATGCACCAAATAACAGGACTAAGGCCTTCGTATGCCTTCGCATTGCTCACCCGCGTCGAGTATTAGTACACGTTCGAGGCAAGATGAGGCAAGCATGCAGGACCAAGCATGCCGCAGGCGTATAAACGCTCGCGTCCAAGACTTGGGCCACATGGTCGCTTCATCCGTGACACGAAGGTTTCAGGCTCTCAATCCCGGTTTTGCACGGCAGTGGGAAAATGTCGATGGTCTATGCATCAGCTCAGGTTTCGCGACAGGAACGAAGATGCACAAGGCGAAAGGTTCTTTCACGCTGCAGTTGGGCCAGCGATATCCTAATCTCCACATTATCGCGTGGGTTCGGTTAGTGCTTCTCCATCATCGAAATGCTATGACGGTGAACTTGTTTTGCATGGGCACAGGTTGTATACGATTGCTTTCATGGCCCTGTAGCTCGAGCTGCATGTCAAGCCTGAGCTGGCCACACCAAGATCACCCAATCGCACATCATCGTTGGTCTTGAGGAACACGTTCAGGGTCTCAGGACGCAATCTCAGTGGCCAAAGCCTCACACAGTCGACCTGCCTTGATGTCACGGTGCAGAATCCTGTGCCGTGGTGGCACCAGAGCGAACGGGCATCGACTGCTGCACCATCCCTTGCAGGCCCTGCAGAAATGGCCTGTTCTGGTGAAGCCATCTTAAGCCGAGGCCAATCTGCAACAAATACTTCCAGATCGCTCTCTCCTGCCCAGGCGCGCAAAGGCGTCTCGCTTCTGTCCGCTTGAGAAAACATGAGAAAACTAAAGCCACTGAACACCAGCAGCTTGGCAAGCTTCAGCTGTGATGAGCACAGCCATGAAAGCTCACATGAAAAATGCAGCAGCATAGGGCGTAGGCTCAGAAGCGTCCTCCAGGCTCTCGTCGCGAGTCTTGAGGAACTGGCACAAGTCTCCTGCGGCCGTGCAGCTAAAACTACGCATCGATGACATCATCAGCGCAAGCCTCTCTCGCAGTACTCCATGAGGATGTGCAAAGCCTCACCCTCCTGGAAGCATGCATAATCGCATCAGCTTGATCGCTTCAGCATATCACAAAAACTTCGCCGCGTACCAAAAACGATCCCAAATACTGGACGATGTAGTTGCAACCATGTGAGACTCGTCTGAGGAGATTTACCTGGAGCAGGGCAGAAGTTGAGTTGATCGGTGGCCCCCAACACGTTTGGCAACGTACACGAGACGGCTCTTGTTGAGGCCTCCTTGTTGGCTTCATCGCGCGCTCGCTGCTTGCAGTTGCTCAACTGAATCTGTTTGCAGACCTTTGGCGTGCCCATCTGGCTTGGTTACGCACATTCACGGCGTGACAGATCTTCCCGACTTGGATGCCCCGCACAGGTGAGCCCGTCGCTTTTTCTCCGAACTTTGAAAACCACCTGCTAGAAGCAGAAAGGTGCCATGACACGACATGCGGGAGAAACGGGACGGTTGGGCTCCGAAGCTTCCTCGGCCCAGCTGCTGGCCGAACTCGAAGTCGCTCCTCCCCACTGCACTGTTTTGCTGGGTTTTGCTCGAGCTTGAGACGAACACGCGAGCAGGAATCATCTAAGGGCCGGTCTGCGATGCCATCGAGGCAAGCCATCTCACGTCGAGTTGAGGCTTGGGCACTAATTGTGTATGTGCTCCGAACCGGCCAAGGTTTGACCGAAAGTTCTCAATCTTTATGGTCGAGAACTTTCTGTGGCCTACTTTTCAGTGAACTAAGGCCCGTTAACTAAGGCAACTTGTGCTGCAGACATGCTGAAACGGTCGAGCACGGCCGGCAAGAGCTGCACCTTTTGGCGACAACATGGCGAATCCGCAGTCTCACATTTGTCTCTCCATGTCTCTCCTGAAATTTTCGGCTGCTTTGATGAATACGCATTCGTCGCAGTTGAGATTGCCCGCAGCCGTTACAGACAAGCCAATCATGCAGGACTCGAATTAAGTGCATAACATCACATGTCACAAATCTTATCAGTACCACTGTGTTAAAACCCTTGACACCCCCTATCGCTCTGTGTTGACTCATCGCATCTCGTCTGGCCTGTCTGGCCCTTGGACGGACTAGTCCTGCCCATGTGAGAAGTACACTCCACAGCGAAGCTGGATCAGAATGGGATGCAAAGGAACCTCGTAAATGGGGGACAGCAGCGAGACAGGCTTCTGGGAGGCTTTGGAGTCCAGCAACGTCTTGATGCGTTCGCGCATCTGGACACTTCAGCTGTGTGCGATTCTGCGAAAAACGAGAAAGGCATGAACTTGCCTCGAAGAACCAGAAAGTGAAGAGGTCGTGCGCCCGGCTAAGGTGATCCTCCGACCGACTTAGGAAAGCTAGGATGGCTCAGCACATTCGGCCTTGACAGCGGCCCTAGTCCTCCATGTCCAGTGCTGTCTGTGCCGGCCAGGAGACCACATGTCGCCGAACGCCTGGGCACCCGCCCAAGAGGCAGAAAACCCGCCCGCATAACGTAGAGCTCTGGCACGGTGTGGCTTTCCAAGGATGCTCAGGTTGCCGCGATGTCGCCAGCTGACCATCTCCTGCAATTCCACCCACCATACCAGCTTCCAGGCAAGCCCTGCCGTTGCATGCTGCAGCCTGCCGTCGCTGACGCCCATTCAGCTCCTGATTTCAATCGGTCCGTCTTGGAAGCTGCTACTGCTCTTGTCCTTTCCATTTTTTCACAGGGGTTCCGGAACTGCCCCAGCCTCCGCCCACCCCCAAACCTCCGGGCATGGTCGCAGGCATAACAAACAAGCACTCGGCCGCGACAAAAGTCCGAAGCCTGAAATCGATTCATGTAGTCGAGCTCGAAAGTGCGACAGTTTGAAAGGCTTCGAGAGGGTGGATTTGAGAACTTTTCGCGCTCGAAATCTTTGAAGTTTGATGCCCGCTCGCTTAGGGAGCCCAAAATGGGTGCAGAGTTTCTTTGGGGTTTGTTTGTTTGCATCTATGTGTTTGTTTTTTTGGAGGGGGATGGGGGGGTAGTGCCGGGGCAGGGATGTGCCCAGCCAGGCCTCTGGAACGGCAGTACTCGGGGGACAACATGCTGCCGTGCTTTTGGAACCGTCAGTAAACTCGGGGACCCGTTTGTGGTCGTGCTTCGGGATCCGTTGGTACGTGTGGAAAACCACGTTGGCTCGTCAGTACTAGCGGGTTGCGTCAAGAATGCAGAGACCAGTAGTTGCGGGCAGGGTCCGGGAGATCCGCGATCGGCTTTTGGCAAGGTATGGCAATCGTAGAGGGAAAGCACTTTAGCCACGCTTCGGAATCTTGCTAAGCCCTATCGGTAGTTGAAGGTTCCGTCAAACATACAAAGATTGGTGATGAGGTTTGACGACGGATAGACCGTGAATATATATATATATATATATATTGATATGCATATGCGTTCTTTATTGTGCATAGCTACATACATAAATACATGTAAATATGTATATATACATATATATGTATATTATGTTATTATTGCAATAGTAACAAAAGTACTCAGAGTAAGAATAACAATAATAATGATAGTCCTAGGAATAATATTAGGGATAATTTCGGGATATAATAATAACAATAAAATAGTCACAAAAGCAATAGTACGAAAATTACAAGAAAGACTAGTAAGCGTAGTAGTAGTAGTAGTAGTAGCAGTAGTAGTAGTAGTAGTAGTAGTAGTAGTAGTAGTAGTAGTGGTAGTAGCAGCAGCAGTGCAGCAGTAGTAGTAGTAGTAGCAGTAGTAGTAGCAGTAGTAGTAGCAGTAGTAGCAGTAGTGGTAGTAGTAGTAGCAATAGTACTACTAGCAGTAGTAATAACAGTACGAAAGCAAAGCGTCAAAAGCAGAGCAGCAGAGAAGCAGAGAAGTGCAAAAGCAGAAATGCCGAAAAGCAACAATCAACAAGAAAAAGCAATTGAGGCAGGGAAGAGCAGAAAGCAAAAAAAAAAAAAAGAAGAGAGCGAAGCAGACGATCCGAGCAGCGGAAGAGCAGAGAAGAAGAAAAGCAGTCCCCCCCATTTGCAAACCTTCCAAATCATTCATGATCGATTGTATTTCCTTCGCTTTTAACCCCCCGGAAGCGTTTTCGTGTGGCTTTCTCCTTATTGTGTGCTGGCGATCACGTTTTTATTCATTTCTTCGCGGCTTATAAGAGAGCGGCGAGTTTAGTCTAAAAAGAGCGGGGGGGTTGGGGGGGCGCAGCCCTGTGCATTTGCAAACTTTCCAAGCATTCATAATCAATTCTATATTTTTCGCTATAGTTGAACCCCCCGGAAGCGTGTGGTTTTTCTTCCCGAATGCGCAGCAGAAGGGTTCTCGTCTGAAGGCTGGGGGCCTGGGGGTTAAGAGTTGACGCGAAGTGCGTGCGCAGCTTTCGCAAGCGTTCGCAAGCGCCCGCAATCGCCCGCAAGCGTTCGCGTGTGTCTGATTTCGCTTGAAATCTGGCCAGCTAAGGGGAAACTCCACAGGACGCGCGCGTCCCCACGGCGTTCGAATCGGGCAAGCTAAGGGGGAACTCCACAAGCGCGCCGTGGGGAGCGTTCGAATTGGGCAAGCTAAGTGGGCACTCCACAACAGCGCCTGCCGGACTGAGAGATCCGCGTCCGAACGGTATCCTGGGAACACCCAATGGCAAAGGACCTCATTTCCATTGAACACCTTCACGTCCACATAGGTGGCCGAGGTATCGAACATGACAAGCCAAAGGCTGGAAGGCTGGGTGCGATAGCGCCCGACTTGCATAGGAGTCCCACTGGGCACAGGGACCTCCCGTCGTCGATGTCATCGAAAAGAGCAGAACGGCCTTCATGCCATCGAGCGTGTAGTTCGCGAACAACGAACAATGGTAGCCGGAGCTCGGGGGCATGACCTGGTTTTTCTCCGTCAGAACATTGATCGAGCTGGCGGCATTCGAGATGATCTCGTCAGCCAGCCAGTTCTGAAAAGGAGAGATCACTCGGTCATCACGATTGTCAATGACCAAAAGTGAGTTCTTCGACTCATCCTCTTCCTCGACCACGATCTGTCGGACGAACTCCGGTCGCTGAACAGCGAGGGGATTGTGGGCTGCTGGAGCTGCACGGTCGCGACGTCCACGACGATCGTCGCGACCCCATCCTGAGCCCCAGTCGCCGGATGCAGCAGCAGGAACCGCTGGGTTCTCGGGAGCTTCAGCAAGGCCCGGAGTGTAGAACCCCCAGCTGCCAGGATTCTCGCCCTGAGGGATCCTCCGGGGCAGTCCGAACTGCGGCACTCCTTGCTGCTGTCCCTGATAAGGGCCCACAGGAGGGAACGACATGGCTGCGCTCAAGCGATCTAATCTGTCCGTCCCACGCCGAACTTTTCGGTAGGGCCGATCGGCTGTCGCCAAAATGGCCACGGAAATTACAAGATCATGGCTGTTCAAACGATCGCGAAACTGATCTCCTAATTCCTACCCACCAGTACTACAAACGAATTAATATACTACTTTTATCAATGTGTATATGCATACGTGTCTGTATGCGTGCATGTGTATTCCTTTTCTCTGTCTTTCTTCCTTCCTGCCTTCGTTGGTTCCTTCCTTTCTTCCTCCGTTCTTCCTTCCTTTTGTCCTTCCTGCCTTCCTTCTCTTCCTTTCCGGCCGCGGGCGAAAAAAACAGGGTGCAAAGAAAAAGGGTTTAAGCAGACAAGGCCAAAAAAAGATACCCACAGATGCAAAAACAAATTCCCACAAAAAATACCCTCCCGCCCAAAACTTCGAACTCCAGCATCTTTCACACATTCAATCTTTGAAACTTTCAAGCTTCATTCTGTCTCTCAAACCTTCGAGTTCGAACGACCTCTCTTGGGACACTGTTCTGTCTTCTGCTCCTCGAGATCCACGGTTACTTGCTCGAAGCGAGCACGCAACACCTGCAGCATCATGGCTTTCGCTGCTTGGCTTGGCTGCTTAGCTGTAACAGCAGAGCGCCTGCTCCACTTCGCCCTCCTCACCATGCGCATCCCCTTGGATTCTCAGCGCTTGCTGCTGTAACCTGGGGCTCCACAAGAGTTTCGAGCGCAAACGATCAAAGGCTAAGCTCAAACCAAAGCCATAATATGCTCCTGCACTTCCACCCCACTCTGTGCGAAAAGGTGATGTGACAAATGGAAGACATCACGAAAGGAAAAGCTGAGCAAGCTTCAGTAGAGAAATTCACAAATTTAAGCTGGCTCGATCCAGAGTCCGGGACTCTCAAGACCGTTTACCGTGCCAAGGATTTTTTGCCCAAGCCAAAACTGACTTTGGTGGTGGGTTGTAACTACGGAAAGCATTCGTTGAAAGCATTCGGGCGTGGATGAGGGTGCGATGACAAAGAAGCTAAGACAGCCTTGATGCAATAAAAATCGCCGCAAGGTGCCACGGTCAAGTCTTGGGCTTAGGCTCTGCAAGACGGTCAAGAAGCGCAAGGTGTTCCTGATGCAGAACCTGTCCAAAATCGGCCATGTAGCCAGCGGGGCATGCGACCTCTTCCATGTCGTCGAATCACAAGTAACGCTACCAATCCTTAATCTAGAAAAAGAAATGCCTTAGCCCCGTTCAAGGGCAAGGTGCTGTGTGTCTACGCCGCATCCGAACAGAATGACACCATCTCGGACGCACAGCGACAAGCACAACAATACCGCATGAACCGCGTATGTATTCTACATACATATACAGCTTAGAACTAGAAGATACAGCCTCAGAACTGGTATGAGTACTAGCACTGGCATTGGCATTGGGATCGGGGATCAGTCTCAGTCTTAGCCTTATCAGTAGTAGTGGTAGTAGTAGTAGTAGTAGCAGTAGTAGTAGTAGTAGTAGTAGCAGTAGTAGTAGTAGTAGTAGTAGTAGTAGTATGTAAAGTGCGGTATGTGGTATTTGGTATTGGTGTTGGTATTGCGATTGGATGGGGTTGGTATGGTATGACGAGTGGTATTGGGATTGGTATCGGTATGAGTACCAGTACCAGTATGAGTATAAGTATCAGTACTAGTTTTAGCGTTACTAATGTCATTCTCATGATGACTGCTATGAGTTTTCGTATCAGTGTGCCTGTTAGTATGAGTAACAGTATGACTGTATGAGTATCAGTATCTGCATCAGTATCAGTATCAGTATTAGTATGACTATTAGTATTAGCACTAGTATAAGTATTTGAACTAGTATCAGTATCAGTATTAATACTAGTCTTAGTTTTACTTTCAATATCGGCACCAAAAGCAGTATAAGTGTGACGATTACCATTACCATCACGATAATTCTCATTACTACCACTATTATTCTTGCTTTTATTACTACTGTCTTTTGTTGTTGGGTGTTTTTATTGTTATTATTCTGGCTTTATGTAACTTGTGTATATATGTGTGTATATATATATATATGCAGAATCATCATGAATTCGAACGCATCAACTGTCTTTCGCCATGAGTCTCTGTTCGCCGGGAGTTGACGTCCGTTTAAGTTTGACGGTTTCGGACCTGCGGCTTCGCGTTCATACTATGCTGCACTCCAAGCAGAACGGGTTTCAATGTAGCAGTTGGGGAGTGGCGGGTGCCAGAAGCACTGACAGCTCTGAAACGGAACCCAAAAAACCTCCTCCTCCTCTTTGCAGCCCATGTCCTGACATGGCGCGGGCACATGTATCAACTTATCGCACTGCTCGCACCGCAAGACCTCGTCCTCACCAATTTGAGTCTGCCCCACAAGAGTTGTCTGGGCACCTTGCAACAACGGAGATCTTGCTTGCCTTGCTGGGGTTTTGGACTCGGGTGTCCTTATCGCTGCCTTATCGCCGTCTCGCTCACGACTCACCACCATCCCCACCACCACAACAAGCAAACCAAGAACAAGACCAAATAACACAATTTGTCAAACGTTTCGCTTGCCTACAAGCACGGCCTGCTCGACCCCCCATCAAGCCCATTTCTACGATCTGCTTACGCTGCGACTGCTAGCCAATCCGTAGCCAGCCGAACCTTTCTGACCTTCGACTGCATCTACATTACATCCGTAAGCAAAATCGCGTTGGCTAATTGTTCATTTCAGTTTCGGGTTCTTCGGGCAGCGATTGGCATGTTTCCGCTACTGTAGTGGTGGCGACTGGTAGGGAAGGCTTCAACAGTACGCTTCATGAAACGTTGCATGGCACCCAACGGCCTGATATGCTAGACTGCCCGGCTTGTGGGCAAATCGGGTCAATCTGAACGCCATAAAATGATTAGAGAAGGGAGAAGCAAACCAGAAGACATACGAGTGCCTTGTTTACCTGACGAGAATACACATTACCCGAACATCACTGAAAATTATATGCACTAACACTCGGTTTGTAATCTCTAACTCGCGCGAACTCAACTTTCAGGCCATGTCGCAGAAGCTGGGGTCCAAGAGCGTTTCATTTCGATCTATACTAGCATACATGTTTGATCATGTTGGCACCAAATCTCCAAGTGGCCGATGCTTTTTCATGTCGCGTGAATCGAGGCCCTGTGTATCGAAAAGCACGCCGAGATCCACGTGCCGAGTTTTGATCTCGGGGGCTACAACCGCGGTCCACTTGTCGAGCACTGATTTTATGAATACACCCACCCTCGCATTCCGTCTCGCGGCCACACCCGAATGCACGGAATGCTTATCAAAGGACGAATGCGAACATAGAATAAATTATCGTGATGTGGAGCTGAGGAAACACGCGACAATCGTGAACCGCAACCGCCATACAAAATTAACTCCGCAGGTCGCAAAGGTCGCTCCGCTTGTTAATCCGTAGCTCAGCTCAGGAAAACTCAAGTGGGCAAAAACAATCCGGAGTGGGTGTGTGAGTGAAATTCGGGTGTCGTCCTTGAAACCGCACTGACCACGAACAACAGCTTTGAAAAGAATCACCATCCACGCTGACGATTATCACCACCGCAACCGCAGGCTACTCTTCTGCTCGACACTCGTGAACCGCTCTCCCATCAACCGTCATACAAAGCCAGCGCAGCAGCAGACCTTTATCTGTTGGTCGCAAGGGTCGCTCCGCTTGCTAATCCGTAGCTGATCTCCGGAAAGCTCAGGTGGGCAAGGACATCTGCATGGCTTTTGATCACAACCGCAAATTGCCCCACCTGCTGAGGCGGGTGCTTGATAGGTTGTTTATCAGAAATCATCGCCTTCATTATGAATGAGAGCTAGAAGACGCGGAGGAGGAAGGCAAGGAACTGGAAGGTCCGAAGGGTGCTTTCTTCAAGAAAACAATGTTCGCCAGTCTCCACAACAAACCCCGTAGACCAAAGCTAGTTGTTCGATCCATTGGTGACTCCACTTGCTTGCCGGGCCTACCGGAAGTAGAGGCCCGAGATTCCGATTTCAATTATCGCGGCATCACTTAGGGCCTTCAGCGCATTGGCCGCAGACACCCTGCTGGTAACTCTCCATTCCTTGCCCTATCACCGGCCGGCCGGCCCGTCCCCTCTCCCCTCGTTAGATTCGGGCTTATGTCTTACCCGGTATCGTCGGAGCTCAGCTATAGCGGACCCCATGCGTTGTGTTCGGTTGGGATGGGCAGCCGAACCATGCTGAGGCGAGCTCGAAAAGACAGACGGCGACCCCTGACCCGGCAGGCTCAAAAGTGGGCTGCAGCGAGGGCCAGGCTAGGCAGCGGTTGCATTGTTGACTGTTCTTATCCCTGCACTTGCCCCGGGGCTTCCTGTTCACACACTTGCCCTTGTTGCAGCCATCGCAGATCTTGGCGCTCCTGAGGCGGAATCATTGTTCACTCATGTCCTCGCCATTGCACTTCTTCTCGCTTTTAATGTTGTTCTTGGGCGAACCGCCTTCTTCGTCACCCGGCGGTGGCCTGCGCTCACCTCCCCCGCAGCCGTGTCGCTGGGAGAGTCATAGGGTGGCCGCTGGTACCACAGTTCTTTGGTCCTGTATTCCCCGTCGGGCACAACAGCAGCCAATGCCGAATTCCGTGACCCGGCTTGTCATGCAAGATACGAAGGCGCTCCACGTGCTCTCACCTCAAGCGGCTTTTGGCCCTGTAAACCAACCACTCTAATCAACCTGGGCCTATCCATGTGCATCGTTGGGGCCGTGATTTTGAGCGTCTGCACACGCTGCGCTGAGGGTCTGCAGCTCGGTCTCGGCCGGATCCATTTCAGGCTCGTTCCGGAGCGAGTAGGTGCCAAATGCCACCCACCGCTCGGTGCAACCCGGGTCGCCGTGCTACGCACACGGCAAGTGCATTGAGCAGCTGTTCAACCATCGGCCTCCCGATAGCTCTGGGCGAAGTCCCACTCGTGAGACAGTGGAACGACTGACAGGTCCATGCACAAGCTTCCTCACCTGACTCACCCTCCGTGAAGTTCGGGTGTCGTCCTTGAGACCAACATGGCCGCAAACACCACATCAGGCTAGTGTTTTACTCGACAAACGGATCGTTCACAAATAGAAGCGGCTGCTTGAGCCAGCGTGTGGACGCTCCTCGACGCGAGCTCAACCGACCCTGGCAGACACGAGGAGAGAAAGCGACAGAGCGGGAGAAAGAGAGAAAGAGAGAGCGCGCACCCCAGGCACAAACGCTTGCAAGCTCGCTAAACAGCATGCAAAACCAGAGCGGTTTCCGCTCAGGGATGCGGTCGAGCGGCATCCGAAATCGACACATCCATCGAAAGTGCACCAAGCACATATTCCTTCCCCCAAACGATCGACAACCCGCGAGAGTACTCGTCAACGTCGAAGTCGCTCGAGCACGCGTTCAGCGAACCCTTCCCGGGAGGACCGAACACACACCAAAGTCTCTTCCCGACATTCGAAACCCGAGCAACTCCCCACAAAAAGATCCTTCCCGGATCGAGGCGATCGCCACGACCCGAAATGGCCACGGGATTCACAAGCCACAGAAAGATTCAAAGCATGCTGATCGCATGCAGGAGTGTGACCCTTCTTTTCCAGACCTACCTAACCGATAATAGGAGAACACAGAGAGAGAGAGAGAGAAAAAAAAAAAGAGAGAGGGAGCGAGAGAGCGAGACAGCGACAGCGCGCGCTCTCGAGCTTGAGACAGAGAACGAGACCACGCGCGACAGCGATCGCGAGCCCAGCTAACAGATCAGATAAGTGCATTCAGCCTGCTTGTCAGCTATGTCGGGCACCCTTGCATTCCACCTCTTTGGCGCCGGGAGCTCCAGCCTTAGACTCATAGCTTTTTTTCATCCGACTCCTGATTGCACACCACTCGGCGACCAGGTGCCGGATACGCAAAAAAGTAGCAGTTGCAGTCAGCATGTCATTCAAGGACTTGCAAGACATCTTGTCCGGGCTGCATGCCGTGCTGCTGGTGGCGCCTAGGTAGCAGACTGCATGTCGGAACTGCATGACAGCCAAGACATGTTCTGCAGCCGCTCGACAGGCATGGAGAACGGCAATCAGCCCTTGTTCAAACTCTAGTCGAGATTTACTGATGTAGGCAGTTCCGACGTGACGGCATGCAGCATGCATGCATGACTCAAGACTTGCTGCCGGCACGGAGACTGCAACCTGTGTCGACATTGTCGAGAACTTGATCTAATATTGTTCCCAGCTCCAACGTGCATTGCAAATCTGACAGGGGTCCCCCTTTGTTGGCAGTGCAACTACATCCAGCAATGTCCTTTGAGCCGAACAGCGAAGCTACGCTAGAACAGCTGCAGCTTGACGTAAGATCTTGAGATCCGAGACCGTCCGAGGTGCGGACAACTTTGGATTGAAGATTGGCTGGAAAACTCTTCCGGCACCTACACATGCATCAACCAAGGCTCATCACTGCATCATTGTGATCGGGATGGCATGTTCCAGACAATACGAGGCAAGTGGCTTTTGCAGCTGGGGTGAAGGAGTAAGTCGTTACCACAAGAGACTCTGTTCTGGTTTGCACCAGTGTGGTGATATCTATGTGACATGTAGAAGACCCTTGTCGTCTGCGGCACGTTGACACGAAAATTCGAAGACCAGATGTGCACCACTGTGTGTCTGCCATGCGTTTCTCTACACATCTTCAATGATAGTATAAGCCTCTGAGGGACCAACGGAGAATGCCGCCAGCACCGCAGCATGCAGCACGCTGGGTTCCAGGGTCAGGTCTTTCAGACCAGGACCTCAAAGACGGTGTTTTGCCGCTTTCTTCTTCTTCTCTCCCGCTCTGTGGTTCACTTCCAAGGCCAGCGCAGTCCGAGCCGGTCCAGGTCGCAGTGCGCAAAGTGGGCGAAGGTGGTGGTGCCAGCAGGAAGGGAGGTTCCATTGCAGCGAGGGCTGCAGCAACAGCGCTCCCTCCCAAACAGATCCCCGTGCTCCCCGTGAAGCATTCTGAGTCCGCGGGTAAACCAGGGCTAGACGCTCGACGCATGTCAGTGGCTCTCGGCCGCTGGGATTTCAACCCTCCGTTTTCCTTGCCTCTGCTTTGCCTTGCTTTGGCCTCCTTCCAGCACTGCAGTTCCTTGCGCATGTCGCGCTCTTGAACGGCTATTGACGAGCTGTCGACGTTGGAACATCGCGGCGAGAGAGGAATCCTCCTCTGCGTCTTTTTCGGCGTGACTCCGGCGAAGCTTCTCTCTAAGGTGCTCTCCTTAGCTTTGCCTTGCCTGGCTCTTCGCTGCCGCCACTCGTCCAGCTCCTTTTGCATGTCCCGATGCGAGTGTCCAGATGCGCCTGAACAAGACACTGTTTCTGCGTCATGGCTGGCCATGGCCATGAGCAGCCTTGAACGACCTTCATCGATGTCCTGCATGCGTCATTAAACTGGCAGCTCGTGTCGCCGAATTGAGCAGTCCCATCGCGCGCGAGGCGCAGGCGGAGTGCTGAGTCTTGCAATGCTACTTAATGACAAAATCCGCTCGTGTTCTAGAGCATATGGACAAATCTTAAACATTCTTCGCCGATGCAGATCTGTGGCAACAGTTTCGGGCCAAAGGATGCTTTCCAAAGTTTGTACCAGAACCCGGCCCGATAGCAAAAACAACAGCAGATGGAGGCATCATGTGCACGGCCGTTTTCGACAGGCTCATCAGCAGGACGCTTCGAGCCACGAGCTGCCTGCAACGGACGGGACCCCTCCCCTGCCAGTCATGTCCAAACCTTCCATGAGCAGTCTGCCCATCTCTTGCCTCGTGCAGGTTCCATGCAGCCTTGGCCTCCACTCGGAAGAGTTTTCGTAGCAGGGCCAATGGTAACTGCTTCCATGTGCTTCCAAAGGCGCCTCGTCCATACTACGTGGAAACTCCGATTGGCTGTGACGGAGCCGAGACCACCTGCCCCGGCCCGGCTCACGCGCGGCAGACTCAAAACACATCTGCCATGCTCTGCCTGCCCTTGTTTTGGGAAACCAGTGTCGGTGGTGCATGAGAAGGTTGCACACGGAAATCCACGGAGAGGCGCCACGAATCTGTGCGATTCGTGGAGCTGCCATGCATGGTGTGCATTGTGAAAATCACAACGTCTCCTTCGAGCAGTTGGCAACTCACGTTAAGACTGCAGACTTTTGGGGCTCATCCCAGTCCTGCTCCGTATGCGGCTGTTTCCCAGAGACCACCCAATCTTGAGACCTGCCACTGCGACACACAGCAGAATACGTCCTCACACTTCACTCATGAGCAAAGTAGCTTCTTCGGGATCCTCGGAAAACCAACCAGTGCCCCCAATGTCGTTCTCATCTAGGTCCAGCTCTCCATAAGTTCTGCGCAGTATCTCAAATCCTGTGCCGGGTGGCAGCTGCTCCACAAGCTTGCATGGGAACGGAAAGTAAGAAACAGAGAAGCGGAAGCTCCGTCAGATGTGGCATTGAGTTCAAGCTGTAAACCCACGGCTAGGGACCATTGTTTGAGACGCACATACTGGAGTGACTCTTTGTTCTGTGCTGCAGCTCCTGGATGTGAGTTTGAACCCCGGCACAGGGCGAGGCCCCCCAACTCGAGGGAAATTGGCATCAGCGCAATCCAGCATGCCAGGACTGGGGGTCGGCCAGGTACCATGAGCTTGCCCATGTAGACCTACAAGGAAAAGGCATCGACGAATGAGTAGTGTCACTATATCTTGTCAAACTCATACTTGTGAAAAAAACTCTGTCCAAGGGTGTCGCAGAGTCAGTGTGGAATCCAGTGCGCTGCCCCGGCTTCACAGCACGCAGGTTGGCTGAATCGAAGACCACTTCCACAGCATCATCAAACAAAGAGTCCAAGAACTTAAACAAGTCCTTTGCTGCAGGACTGTTGTTACTTGTGATGCTACCGCACACACAGGCCTGTCCGTGTGGGAAGCTGAAATCCGGCGAGATTCGTTATCATTCAAGACGTCCAACACCTCTTCCGAGCAGAAACATTCGGGCTTGCCGTTTTCGATGTTTGCTCCACATACTGCCTGCTTGAATGGAGGAACGCGGCGTATGACATGGAGCTGATGTGCCGAACATGGGTGCTCATCGATGCCCTCAGAAGATCACAGGCACATGAACGTATCTGCACTGCGGCCGCCTGGCCCGGTGGACAGCCGTCTGCGAGCAAGCCAGCACGTTGAAATTGGCGAAGCAGCGACAAGCGTGCTTTGCTAACAGTGCCCTCCGGCAAAAAGCTCCTGCACACAGCCATAAAGCCGGAAGCCGGAAACCAAAGGAGACTTAAGAGCAGAGAGGACGAAAGATACTGGGACGGTAAGGGCATGTGAATGATGCAGTGCTCCTCGCATGCTGCTGCAAGCTGCTATGCAATCAAGCTTGCTTGAGAAATTGAGTTCGCATGCGTTGTCATGAAGCCCAAGCCTGCACCGAATGACGGTAAAAGCACAACTCCGAAATAAGTGTCTACCCTCCTACAAACACGTGGATGCTCGTGCTTGTCAACAAGGAACCAGAAAGGAAACCAGCAGTGAATGCCAAACATTCTCTGATGCCTTCGGCAAGGCTGCTGTCTTCAGATCCCCTACTCTTTGGGGCTGGGGCACCTCGGAAAATGCCTAATGCATTTCTCGACGTCCAACCCCCCGGATTATGCATTATGCGGGGCCTTGGAGGGATTCAAGAGCTGGATTATGCAATATCGTGGGGTTGCTGACATGCACACACATGTACACTTGCCATCACTTGCCTTGCTTGCTCTCTCCCTCTCTCCCTCTCTCTCGCTCGCTCTGCGCAGCTGCTGTTCCGGGCTTTTTGTCCGCCCCTGGGTACTGCATCTGCTGGTCTGCCGAGCTCTTCTCGACCTGTGCGTAGCAGCAGCAGCAGCCTCGTGGCACATGGTACGTGAGAATTAGCAGAAGTCAGTGTTTGTCTGGAGTGCTGAACGGCAGACCCTGAAACCCCAAAGAAGAAGCACTGCGGCGACGGCCTTAGCATGCAGGGGGTGGCTCGGAAGATGCACCCGTGAAGCGAGTAGCTAGGCGCCTTCGGATGCGCCATGCAGTGCTTCAGACCACGAGCCTGGGCATTCAAACAATTTTCGGTGAAGCCAGCTGAGAAACACGATGCGGGATGATCCATGCGCCCGGCACAGGCTGGGCAAGCTTGACGATGTCTCGGACCCAGTCGTCCAGTCGCTTTCGGAAGCCTGCCTCACCTGGTATCACCCGGAGAAATTTGCTGACCACTGATTTTCCGTACTCTTTGGTTGATTTCCCCTCGCAGGTCAAGCCGAACCACTCCGGCACCTGCCTACAAATTGCGGCCCAGCTGTAAGCCACCCCATGGGCCAGGAACTTCCCGGACTCGTCAAGGATCTCGAGCTCCGCCTGCTCCTTGTAGAGCCGGGGCAGGTGCCCCATGAACGCCGCGATCTGTTTTGTGCCGGAGAAGGTTCGGCTGAAATCGTTGTAATTCAAGATCTTGGACGGGCCTGCAATCTCTGCCGTCGTCGTGCTGGACACACCCTTGATTGGCTCCGCATGCAGCTTGCTGTTCAGCAGCTCCTTATTCTTAGACAAGTGATCCCAAGCCTCCAAAGCCGCCTTGTCAAGCTGCACCAACCAGCGATCCGGCTCGGACTTGGACCAGTTGCACTTGATCTCGCCGACGGCCCTGCCGACTCGGCCGACAGGATCCAGGAGCAGCGTCGGGGAGAGGCTGCATGCAAAGAAGGCTTGATCAGCACACTTGGTGAGCAGGGTCACCGCGATCTTCGCACATGAACTCGATGGCAGCGGTCCAGTGGCGGGCTTCGTCGCACGCATCCTGCGAGTCACTGCACTGGTTTTGCCCGCTTGGGCCTGCTTCTTCAAAACAGCCCCTCGCCACACGGAACAAACCATGCCTATCTGCAAACTCTTGTGCTCGTCCACAAACAGGATGACCTGATACTCCGGATGATTGGCAGGCTTGTAATGCGTCAGGTCCAGCAGTGGCATGTCTTGATCGGCAGCCTTCTTGCTCTGAACCTCAGCGATGCAATGCTTCTGCGTCGTCCGCCAGGTCGCTAATCGAGATTGGCGGCTGCCTTCAGTCTGGCAGGCTGCACGAGCCAGAGCAAGCTCGTGCTGCAGCCTGTGGTAGCTGCTCTGCAGCTTGACTCCCCCGCGGAGCTGAGCTTTGGAGATGTAACCCTCACGTTCCCGGCATTTGAGAACAAGTGCCCGCATCAGGGGCTGCAACTGTTGTTGCCGCTGCAGGCACATCTCGGCTTGGGTGGCCTCCTTGGTCTCCATGGAAAACGTCTCGATGTCGTCACACAGCATGACCAGGCCATGCAAGGTCAGCTTGCACTCCTGAGTGTGCTGGTCCTTGTCACCAGCTGGCGATACCACAGAAACGTCAGGGCCGATCTCCTCGTCATCGGTGCCCTCCTCGCCATCCTCGGCATGCTCGGCCTCCACAGCCGAGCTGGAAGCCAAATCCTCCAGCTGGGCCTTGGCAATGATGTGGTCCTCGACATCCTGCAGCAGAGCCATAGCCTCGTCGGGCACCCCATCGCCCTCCAGATCATCGCACTCGGCACCGGGCAAATCATCTTCATCCTCACCCTCCTTGTCAAGATCGTCATCCTCGGCCCGTCCCTGAGTCAGCAAAGCCTGACCCTCGGACTGGAACCACAGGAGGAACTGCTTCTCCAATTCATCCGGCTTCCTGTTGCGCGACACCCAGGTTTGGAACCGAATCGCCTCTTTGAAGCTTCTCTCAAACAACTTGTTGGCCGTTGGCAAGTCAAGCGGCATCGACGACTCCTCCGGAACCTCAAGCGACAACCCTGACAATTTGAGATGCTCCTTCTGGATCCCAAGTAGACAGTCGGCCAGTGAAGCCGTTCCCCGGTACCCTGCCTTCATGCGGCTAAAGAATTGTTCGGCCACCTTCTCAGCGAAGGCACAAGGCCGCACTGCAGATTCGCAAAAGACACAGAGGGACATGCCCAGGGCGCACCCGTAGCATAAGTTGCGCACCGTGCACAAGGGGAGGTACTTCATCTCCCAGTCGGTGCCCCGATTACACTTTGCGAGCATGAGGTTGCAGAGGAGTAAAATGTACGCAGATGCCAGGTTCCCGAAGCGCTGCCGAGTGGAGAGCCCAGTGGCCCCCTCCCAGCCACTTGACACCAAAGCGGAGATGTACTGGGCGGTGTGGAGGCCGAAGCTGTTCCAGCATGTGGAAGTGTAGGTAGGGCTGAGCCGAAGGAAGGCCTGCTTGTCTGACTGTGTGTCGCTGAAGATGAAGGCTTTGACCGGCATTCCCAACTGCAAACAGTTGCTGTAGTCCACCGGGCACTCGTCGAAGTGTACAATACGTGAGCCGCTGAAGCAATGGTGGGCCATCCTTTTCATCAAGTGGCAGAGGTCGAGGGAGCCGAAGATGGTGTGCTTGGTCCGGTCCTTCTGGAAGACCAAGCGCCCGAAAGGCAGCAGCCGATGGATGTCCAACTTGACCGTACTGCATCGGCTGAAAAACTCTGTGTCCTGGAGTTCCTGCTCGCTGGCCAAACCGAGGACCGCATGCAGCACCGAGCTGTTGGCAGCTCCGCCGTCCATGGCAACTCCGAGAGCAGGCTTGCCCTCGTTCGCCTGTGCGGAAGCAGACAGGCACCGTCCAACTATGTCGAGCACTTGGTGGGACTTGCCTGAGCTGCCGTGAGGCATCGGTGTCACCTTGACACAGTAGGCATGCTTCAGCGTGTCACTCCGTGCCAGGATGCAGAAGAGACCCAGGTGGGACTGCTTGGCCTCAGGCAGCTGCTCGGCCTTCTGCAGCTGGCTCCAGTCATCCCTCGCACAGTAGTGCCCCCCAACAATGGTCCTCGGCGCATGCTTCAGGAGACCCCCGACGACCTGGTAGGTCGGCTTGTAGTTGGACTCGTCAATGGCGAGAAAGAAGTCCCGGGCCCCGCTGCAGCTAAGAAGATCCAGACAGTTGGCACAGTTCTTCTGAAGCTTGGAGTTGTCCAGGAAGGCCAGGTAGAACTGCGGCAAACAGTCCTTCAGGAAGTCCACTTTGGGCACAGCTCGCGGGTTCGCACCGAAAAGACGGAGGATTGCAGGGGTCTGACTTCCCACACCCAGCCGGAACCATACCTCCTGGAGTGTTTCGTCGTCCAAGTACTTGGACGTACAGAGCCGATCCTCCTTGCCGCGATCGATGCGAGACTGCTGGTCGAGGAAGGAGTACAGCAGGCACTTGACGACTCTGTTGGCATCGAGCCCGCCAGATGCTACCTTTGCCGCTAGGGCCAGCTGTTCTCTGGAACAAGTACCTCCATGTACAGATTCACAGAAGGAGCTACAGAGAGCTTTGTATGCTCTCTTTTCGGATTCTTCCCCCCCTTGGAGCTGGAGGCCTTCGAGTGCCTGGTCCAACCACATCTGCAGACCCTGCGTCCGCTTCGCGTGCGGTATCGAATCGAGTTTTCGCTTCAGGACCTGGAGCTTTGCCAAGGGTGAGCTTGCCGCAAGCACGGCATCGATCTCAGCCTTCGCACACGCACTGGAATTGTAGTAATCCCGAGACATCAGGTACTCCACGAAGTTGCGATGCTCCTCCTCCAGCCCGTGACAGAGACACCTCGCATAGCGAGCCAGGTCCACCTTCACCACCCAGCTGACGACGTCGTTCAGGAGCTGCTTGGACCGTGCCATGCTCAGGCATTCCTTGCAGAGGCCTGTCTTTCCATCGGCACGCTTGCCAGAGCATGCCTCATGCCGCATAATGAGATCTTCGCCTTTCCAGGCAAGCTGCACACGAGAGATGAGCGGAGGGGTCTTGCTCACCACCTTGCCCTGGATCATTCCTGTTGAGGCCCACTTGGCACACGAGTCCACGACCTCGTCCATGCAGTGGCCTCCGGACCCCAATCGATAACCCTGACACAAAACCGCCTCGCCGGTGTCCTTGCTCCGGAGGGCCTTCTGGTGCCTGTCACTCTTTTCGTGGGTCCAGATCTTGTGCCGCCCACTCAGTGTTTCCCGTCGGCATGCAACCTCGCACTGGCAGATCGTGCACCACCACAGACAGCCATCAGACACATGGGTATACACGCCCTCCCGCTCCTTCTCGAGGTAGCTGGCCAATGTGGCAGCCTTCTTGCCCTTGCCTGGTCGACCACGCCCCGTGTGGAGGACGGGCTCGTCGGCTTCTACCTCCGGCACTGGCACCAAAGCCAGCGGCTGGGACACTGTGACCGAGGACCGTAGCTGCTTGCAGCTGGTGCATGTCATGCAGCCCTTTCGTGCTATGCAGACGAGGAAGTCCGTCCAGTGATCCTTGCCAAGCGCATCCTTGTTCTTGTTGTGCACGGACACAAAGTGGCTATGCTTGATGCCCCTGGCAGTCACGAGCTCCAGGCCCTTGGACTTATCTGCCTTCTTCTTCGCCGCTCTGGATGTCACTCGACTTGCTGAGGCAGGCGCCTCGGCAAGTGCCATGGCCTCTTGCCCTTCCTGATCCACCTTCTCCGGCTTCACGGCGACCAGCGAATCCTGCTCGCTTTTGGCCCGCTTGCTGCCGACATACAAAGGTTCCTCCTCCTCCCCGTCATCGTTGTCGTCTGACTGGAGCCTCGAAGGTGCGGGGCGTTTGGCAACTGTTGGCGGGCTGGACACTGCATCCATCTCGCGCTTTGGCCGCTTGGCTTTCGGGGTTGTGGGTTCCTCCGAATCAGCAGTGTTGCACAACTCTCGAATGGCCTTTGCAGTGCAACATGAGAATGGAACCTTCACATCCTCCCATGCTTCTCCGGACTGGACCTGAGAAAGTAAGGACGCTGCTATCAAGAGAAGCCGATGCCCACAGGACCAGCTATCTTTCTGCGGCAGACAGCCAGCAGCCTCCACCCTCTGCTTGGTGCCCCAGACTTGATCTACATGCACAACAAGGGCAGTCGACAGGTTGCGGATCTCGGGACACTGCAGCCCGTCGTACAGACGAACAAGCTCCTGTCCTCGCGACCCGCATGCAAGAGCCCAGTGCGTGTCTGTAGACACAACTGCCAGCCACGTTTGAGCTGTTGACTGAAGTTGGAAGAGATCCTGCGACTGGACAGCGGATGCGGCAGCGATGAGCACATGCCTGGGCCAGCCCTCGCCGAAGCTTGCACGTGCGATGGCTACCAACCGGTGGAGCAGACAGCCCCAGTGCAGCTGCTCACCAAAGACAGGCGGTCCTGGAGGATAGGGGGCCAGCAGCGTCTTCTCGATGTCTTTACAGACTGCCAGGCTTAAGTGTCCTGCAGCCACCGGAACAACCCGCAAAGCATCTGGGCTCCTCGTCCTGATCAGCTCCAGCACATGTCTAGAGGTCTCGTCCAATACACTTTCTTCGGGAAGAGGCTGGCTGCGATCACGCAGCAAGTACACTAGCAGACCGGACGACTCCATCAGCCTGTGCCAATGCGCTCGATTCCTCAAGTACGCTTCCGAGTCTGGCGGCAGATGCTCCAGACGATCCTCTTCCGACAAGCTTTCCCACACATCTGGCTTGCCTACTTCATGCTGAATCTCGTAGTAGTAGATGTAGGAAGCGATTTCTTCAAAGGTTTCGTCAACAAAGGTTTGCTGGTGCGTGCCGGCAAGGAAAGGAAAGATGTGCTGCCCGACATCAACATCCCCCTCCCACTTGATTCGCCAGACTCTTTGTAGCTCAACCTGGAAGCGCTGCCAAGGCATCCGCAGCGAGGCCGGCAGCACCTGGAAAATACAGTACTGGTATGTACTAGTCCGACCACTCATACTGCGTGGGGATTTGATCCTGGTAATGTTCTGTATCGCTCACCCCACAAAGAGCTGTATTGACTGTTGGCGTGGTTGCCTTCTACAAGCTGGATCACCGTTACTTCCACTTCCACACACGCACTCCTACGCAGGCAGATCCAACGTTCGCTCGTTTTGCACACTCACGGCCGGCGGTGGATTGTCTGTGCACGGGATAGCTCTGTCTACTCGGAGGATCACAAAAGATTATAGCACTTTAGCTATGGGGCAATGCTTTCTAGAGCTTGTGCTCATTCTTGAGCCAAACGTTGCATGGGCGGTCATACTGAAAGGATGGATAGGCATTGCGGTGTGCGTAGCACTACCACAAGCCTACTCCCAGAGACGAGGGACGCGTGGCGTGCCCCCTTCCCTTGCACTTTATACGGTCTTGCTCACAGCTCTTATAGTGACACCTTAGAACTTGACACCCCCCATGAGTTGCGTCTCCGACGCTGCTCACCCGGAAGATGGCACGATAGGAATATCAGAAAATTTGTTCCGCCGCAACTTTGACGTATAGATCAGAGCTTTTGCATCCCAATTAGAAACGTTGTGACACTCATCTACGTCGGTAACGATCCCCTGAAATGGCAAACGAATCAGGCGTCACCGAAGAAAGAAGCATTCGCGATGGAATACCACGTGCGAAGCACAGAGGTCACATGCTGGAAGATGATGTAGATCATGCGTTGTCTCGCCACCATCTTCGCGTTGACGTAGGATCGCGTTCCCAGGGCCGGAGGTTCTCCTCTGGATACTGGTTCCTCTGCTTTCCTTTGTCCTTGCCTTTGTTTCGGCCTTTGCCGGCGATGTAGTCGTGGTAGGAATTGGTGTTCCATCCACCATGTTGCTCATCTCCGGTTCTCTCACGTCCTTTTGAAGGTCCCTTTGCCGAGGAAGCGCTTGCACGTTCCTCCGTAGTGACTGGCGTGTCCATGATGGAAGTACCACCCGGAGGGAGATACTCTTCAGCCGAAATGTGATGTAATGCTTCAGGACGTCGAGTATTCGGATTTTGCTGTCTTTCAACTCTAGACTTGACCAATCTGTCCATGAAGTGCGCTGGCATTTGCACGTTGTGGTCCACCAGCAATCCAACGGTCTGGACGGAATAATCTGCATGAGTCAAGAGGATGCCGACCGGGTCGATGTACAGAAAGTCCACTGGTCCAGTTGGCGTGTTTCGTAGTACCGAAAATTGTTGATGTCCTGTCACCATCGGGATAACCTCACATAAGACGTTGAGGCAACAAAAGTGCATTGCCTTCACGTCTTCATCCTTGTTACTCTTCAAGTACGTGGTTGGATTGAAGTTATCTCTGCCGATTCCCATCATGTTGGCTCCCCGTGTCAATAGCGAAAGCATCTGGTTCGTCCGGAAGCGCTTCAAAGTGTAAGTCCCGTTGGGATCATACGACTTGAGGTTTTCAGGCTCCTTAGCAAAGCGAAGGATCTCCTCATCAGTCACGTCCCTGCTCACACCTGTTTCTTTGTCCACTCCAGCCAAAGTTCCCCACTTTCCGAGCACATCATAGCGTTGGCCATGTGCGAAATTCTCTCTCATCTGAAACAACGGCATAGTCGCCCATTTCGCGAATCCTGACCAAGCTTTGTAGATGGTTCTGCATACAACGAACGCCATGTACGAAAGAGCGGCCATGTTGGCGTCGATGCAATGGGCGTTCCGTTTGCCGTGGTAGTAGGGCGGCTGCATGGCAGTGCGGGCGATTTGCAGCTCAGGGTCGATGTTCAGAGACTGACCGGCGATGAGGGCGTCCTCGTTCCTGTGCCACTGCATCTGGTACTTGGTCGTCAAAGTCCTCTCCCGGTTCCGTGTCCATTTCTTCATCAGGTTCCTGTTCTGGATCGTCATCACCAGCAACGGACGGTTCTGGAATTGCTTCGGGTTCCGCAACCGATTCCGCTTCCATGGCTTCCTGTTCCTCGACGGTTGCCTCAGGTACTGCTGCTGCCGCAGCCTCCATCGTCTGAGCAATGAAGTCACTTGGGATCTCCGTTGGAGTATCCCGTTGTGGAGTACCTTGGTAGTATCCGCAAGAAACGAATTGTGACCAGCAGGATGTGCATCGAGAAAAGCATGCTGGAACAATGTTGTAGCACGCTGGGCATACCCTCATTCTCCTGCCATCCTCATCTCTTCGTAGATCTTCGGGTCGCCAGTTCTTGATGACAAACTTGATGCCCTTGTCCATGTAGTGATGTCGAACTGTGTTCTCCCTGTGGGCCTCCAAAACAGTGGTAAGGTCTCGCATTATCTGCTCCTTGCTTGTGTCATGGGGTCCAGGAGGCATCTCGCAAAGCAATTCCATGATCTTGCTCGGTGTTCGATATCTCTCGAATTCAGGAAGCAATGGAGATCCACTGTAGTCCAACACCATCTCTTTCTCCAATCGTTCATCATAGATCTTTTCCACCAGAGCGAACGAATGTGTATCCTGAGGATTCGGGACGCAAAACCATACCTCCTTCACGAACTGGAACGATATCGTTCGACCAAGGATGATGACACCGCTGTCAGTGATACGTCCACCTTCTCGGGCAAGGTCTGTCGAAGCGACATGGAGGACCACAAGGGGCATGTGCTTGGCTTGCGGCCCATGTACCCGAGCTTTGGTCGTTGCGTTCCGGTCATCGAACGGCGCGAATACCCCCCAGTAACTGTGGAGTCTGCCACCTCGGTTGTCCTGAAATCGACGCCGCTGTTCGAAGTCCCCGTCAGGATCCTCCGAACCAGGCATGACGCCCTGCAGAACGATGGAATCCAAGTTGCGGCATGCCGTAGCGTGGAACGCGCCCCCGAGACGTGTCAAGAGGGTCATAGATGGAGATATTGCGAACCGGTCCTTGTCCAACTGAAGCAAATTGTTCTGGGGATCGGAGTGCGTAGAGTGACCACTTGTGGCCCTGACAGCCCATGGTTTCACCCAGCCGTTGCAAACGTTCAGGTACCTCTGATTGTGTCGGCAACGGTCGTTGTTCTGGATCTCTGTGATCTGATCGGGAACCGACACCAACATGTTCGAGTTCGCAGATCCAAGAGTCTCTGTGCCGGGATTCTTCACTCTCACACCTAGGAATTGTAGCCGGATCTTGGCCTTGTGGCGTTTCGTGGCTGCAAGCATATTCCCCTGGAACAGTAACTGCAGTCTCTCATTGTACACTCTCTTCCTTTGGTACTCGTCGGTCCTTGATACCGCTTCGGTAATGCGTCTACTTTCGTGGGTCCATAGTTGCTCATGCCTCACCAAGTCCTCTATCAGCACCCACCCTCCTTCATCACATCGAATAACGCTGCTGAATGCCACTTGGCACCGGTTGTCAAGCAATTCCGAACCTGGGCGCCTGGCAATTCTGTGGCGTAAGTCAGATTGAATGCAGGATAGCGCCCATTCTGCGTTCATTCTTCGATGATGGTTGATGTTGCGAAGGACAACTTCATTCACGATGTCCCATCGATTGTTGATGAAGCTTGCACCCGTGGTTGGGATCAGATCAAGAATTCCGCATCGGATTGGCCTTCCGCCGCCGATGGATTCGTAGCCTGAATTTGCCCATTGTTGAGTATTCTCATCATACTCGAAGCTTGGACGATCTCCTCGTTGAGGCAGTCGTCGGTCACGATGGTCCGAAAGCTGCTCAATGAGATCCACCACCCGCTGACTGTTCTCGGGTCCCATTTCCCGCAGCGGTACACCACAAGCGTCATGTAAGCCTCGACGGTTCTCCACTTCCGTGCATAGGTTGTGCTTGTTCTCGTAACGAATCAAGACCACATCACCCCGAACGGCTTCGCCTCCGCGTCGCGGTCGGGCTTTGGCCTTGGGTCGTCGGTCCGAGGAAGCAACACTCACATGGTCTGTGGTATCAACGTCCATTGGCTCAGCTTGTTGCGTAGGTGGTCGACGTGGATAACGAAGAAGGCTGTCCCTGATGACCTGAATGCTTCGAAGTATCAGATCTCGGGTTGCAGCATTTTCGGTGCAATCGGACAGATGATGTGATTCACTGCCACAAGCAATGCAGAACATGAAGTTATTGCTCCCGACCGACATTTCGCCCTGAGCAAGTATTCCCACATAGTCCTGAAGCTGTGTGACGAGCACCTCACGAACTCTCTGCCTGGGATCGGGCTCTTCAGCACCCTGTTCTTCTTCAGGTTGCGCATCCACGTCAACGTCCTGTGTCGGTATTGGTGGTGCAACTGAAACCCCTGGATCGCCCGTGACGTTGTCAACGGCCTGTGTCTCGTCGTTCCTTGCAATTTCTACGGGGTAGACATCACCATCGACGATCACAGTGAAATCAATCACGAGGTCAGCGGACAAGTTGTTGACGATCTCAGCGACTTGTTCATTCTTCTTGGGTGGTGTCCTCTTGCGTGGGGAGTCAACCGTGATGAGCTCGATAGCCTCGGCCGACGCATAGCGGAAGAATGATCTTTCGATTCCTCTCACGCACGCATTTGCCCCTTCAAGACCACCCCAATTTGGGAAATGATTTGGATACCTCATCGCTATTGTAAGAAGCCCGAGTGCCAGCTCCAATGTGTCGCCCAAGAGTTCCTCCTTAGGCAAAGCTGACCCTCTGTAGCATTCTTGGCGCTCTTCCGGAGTCAAAAGCATTCTCATGAAACCAGCATAAGCGCAGTTCCCGGCATCGTAGTAGCAGATGTAGCAGGTCTTCCCTTCGGAATCGCATCCTCTGTCCCATGCCAACTGTTTGGCTTTTCCCCATGCCGCGTACTCGATGGCCTGACTGGCTGTAATCCGGAGACCACCGTAGTGAGAAACCGTTTTGCCAATGTCTTCGTAGGTCACTTCCGCACATGCTTTGAGGAACTCCTTGATGTCCTGGCGAGGGTCCACAAATTGAAGCCTCAGGTCATAGAGGTGCTTTGCGCACGCCAAGGTGTATTTCTGGGACGCGACTAAGTCGTTGAAGGAGTTGATGAGATGCTGCACCTTCAAAGCTGAAGTGTGTGCGCATCCAATGCAGTGTCCAGGGTACCCGTTTCCCGTTGGCTTGAAGAAGGCTTGTGCGTAGCACTCAGCCAATTTCATAGCGTCACAGCCTGGGCAATAGAACGCTCTCCCTTTGACATAGCCAGTGTTTGCGGTCGCGTAGGTGTCGATCCTGAACCAATAGTGCCTGTTGTCATAGTAGGCTTCGGGAACAGTCATGGCGATGTCAAAGTCCTGCCAAGTGACCGTGGACGACTCAGCAACTGTATCGCCCTGGGCACCGGACCTGATTTGTTGTTGCTGTTCTCCCGTGAACCATGTCTGCGAAATCTTTGTGGACGTGGTGACTTCACTCTTGTCCTCCCAGATCTCGACGAGCGACGGGTGCGCAACTGTATCGACGCGGACACTTTCGTCCCATGAGCGGATTCTCGATGCCTCGACAAAACACGCGGATACCATCTTCTCGCTGAACAGCTGCTTCTCATAGATAGCATAGCCCAATTTGAACCTGACTCGAGAGTCCGGTGCCGGCAGCTTTTCGGCTGACAGCGAATGTACGCTCGACGACGAATGTTTCATCTGGCTGTACATTCTCGACCAAAACGAAGATCCATGAATCACCACGCATGCTCGGGCCCGCAACTCCAGTTCAATGTACATTCCCAGCGCGTGGAAACCGTTGAACATAGAAGCCTTCTTGAGAAGGTAGTTGCTAGCTGCTCCAACGAACCGTAGGTCGTGGTTGATGTTGACAATTGGAGGGCGCGTGGTACGCTTCCCTGCTGCGATGATAGGGTCAACGTACGTTTCCTTGAGCTGTTGCTGCAACCTGACACGAATTGCCGCTCCGTCACCAACGTCACTCATCGGAAAGGACATGTTCTCGATGAGGATTGCTTGGAGAGACAGATGGTAGTGCAACGTGACGGTTGCGATTTGCTCTTCAGACAAACCGTCCAATGTGGCATTCACCGATTCCAATGACCCTTTCGTAACTTGAAAGTTGTAATTTGCTCCTGTAGTGATCGACGGGCTCACAATGTGAGTCTCGCTCCATCCATGCATGCTGAGGTTCTCTCTCAGCGTGTGCGTTGATCCTCTAGTTCTTGCGATGATGTCAAAGTCCTGAACGAGGATCGTGCACTGAGAGCGCATAGTCGCGGCGTCGGGTTTGCCACCCATACCCAAACTGTTGCGAAATCCATTCAGCGTGTTCATGGTGTTGACCTTCGCCTCTTCCGGAACGGAATCGCTCTCGACAAGGTCGCGATCTGCCTCGATCATTACTGCCGAGGTAAGCATTGGAGGAGAAGGAAGATGCACGCATGACACCAACGCCAGTGCGTGGTATAGTCGTGAGTACATCCGAAGCCACGCCTTTGTGTTCAGCTTCACGTAGACCTTCAGGTTGAGCCCTTTGTCATCACTTTGGGAAACGGAACGAACCCTTGCCAAATAGGTCACCAGTCTTCTGACGTAATGCTGAATAGGCGTGGTCCCCACGTCGTGGTTGGCCACAAACTTTGGCGTCTCATCAATGGTAGCCGGGTACTCGTCGCGATCACGGATAGTCGCCAGCAAAGCAGAGCGACAGCCCTTCTCAATGATGTTGACATAATGATACCAGCTTTCCTGAGCGCCAGCAGGGATTGGAGCTTCCTCCCATGCCGGTTGCGTTGGTTCCTCTTCCGGTTGTGGAGGCTGTTGTTGTGGAGGAGGTGCTGCAGAAGATGATGATGCCGATGCCGCTGCCTCGTCCGTCCTTGCCCTCTTTGGTCCGTGGCTTGGAGTGGCACGAGGTTCTGTGGCGGAGTCCCGCGCCTGCCCCGGCGTCCTTCCATGTTCAGGGTGCACGATTCCTTCCGGTTCGAGATTGCTTGCCGTAGGCATCGCAACTCTCCCCGACGCGTATACCCAGTTAGGATGCCGTTGAAGATTGGGCGGAAATAGGCCATCATCTTGCATCAGCGGACTCGGTGCTCTCATCTGTTGGAATTCAGCTTCCCATATGCCCAAGGTGTCACGTTTGGTAGCGCAGTCAGCCACGTATCCAGATTCGACTCCGCATTGGTTCCAGGCGTAGCCACGGAACGTCTCCGGCAACTGGAATCCGTTCTTGTCTTGAGCTGCACATACTGCTTCCACATGGTGCTTGAGAAAGGCATACGTGGTATAGTCGGAATCGGGGAGCACCTCAGTAGTCCATCGGTAATGCGGGAGCCCACTGTGTGGATCTACCCACGACACATAGGAATGAAGCACGTAGAGACATATGCTGAATGCCTGGAGCGAGTTCATCGCAAAGGCAAGCGGATGTCCCATGCCCTGGGGCATTGTGCGCATCATCAAAGCCAGCTGGTGGACATTGATCGGCGAAGCGCCGTCGCTGCTCGCTGCACATTCTTGGTTGTAGGTTCGAAGCCCATATCCAGTATGCTTTGCGAACATGTACATCAGCTTGCACACCCTACGTAACGTAGGCTCTCCCAACAAGTCGGATTGGTCGGCTGCCCTGCCTGACATAGGCAACTTGTGGTAGTAGTCCTGGTTCACCGTATACCACTGCTGAATTCTTGTATCTGTCACGGCCTGGTAAGGCGTCTCCACGGAGTTGATGAGGACGGCGAGATTGTAGTAAACATCCGCGTTGACAATGTTCCTGGTCGCGGTGTTCAAATCGAACCGAACTTGTTGCCTTTCTTGTTCCAGTTCAACCACAGCCAGCTTTGCATCATCACGGATCACTTCCTCATCCACCATAAACCTTGTGATGGCATGGAACTTCCCTCCGTAGTCAGCAACAACGTGCTTGAGGCCTCCACCAAATTTGATGACCATGGCGAGGATCTCCCCATAGGGTTTGTTCATGTACTCCTCCGGGGCGGCAAATAAGCAAGCCTTGAGGATCTCTCGAACTCGAATGGACAGGTCCCCTCCTGACGACAGATTTGCGCAAGTGAATAGCAAGACCAGCGGTGGTGCTTTGAATGCTGCCCACGTGCGGATGAGATCATTGTCGACCACTTTGTCTTTCGTAATCTTTGGCGGGAGCGGTACGCTCTGCGACGAATCCTCAGAGTACATCTGCAGAAACGTGTGGAACTTCATGAACGTCCGCATCATTCCACCAGGTGGGAAAACTTCTTCATGGGCCACTCCTTCGAAGGACAGTTCATAGGCATTGTAGCTTTCTTCCATGGCCCGGGACCCGGTCCTTCCTCCGTGGGAGAGAAGTACCTACCCCTATATGACTTCACGGTTCCAGGTACTCTGTAAGAGACACCCTTCCCCGATCAGTCAGGTCAGACCTTAGTTGTTCCTTAGTCGGGGCTGTCTAGTAGCCCCTCCATCAGCGTTTACACACTGACGTTGCTGCCATGCAGTGTCCTCAGATTCATGTGCGTCACGACTGAGACTAGCATGAGCTCGAACAAGGCTGCGAACATTCTTCGCAATTGACCGCCATGACGCCTCAATGCACTGCGACAAACTGTTCCCCGTTTCATGGTCCAAGCAACCAGATGATTTCACCAGCAAACGATCCGCCTCGGGCATGTTAGAGAACATGATCCTGCGTCCACCACCATCGCCATCAGCACCAACATGATCATCAACCTTAACCTTTGTCACCTTGCCACTTGAAACAAGAGCATGCAACTCTGGCCAAGACCAACATGAACATGAAGAAGGCATGTCAAGCGAAAAATAGACGTCGGAAAATTCCGCACACTTCTTCAGCAGGCGTTTGAGAGATTTCAAGACACTTCTGAAAACCTTGTACTTCCCACCGGAACGCTTCTCACCCCCCACGCAAGCCCCTTCGCTACCTCCAGGACTGGCACCTGATCGCAAAAGCGATGCCACGAACAGCACAGGTGTGCGCAGGTCATTCCGGCACGACTTCTTCATTGCACCGACAAGGCTATCCTCGTCGGCACTGGAGCCAATCAGCTCTTTACACGTAATGCGAGCGCATCCCTTAGTGGACTTGGACACGGCGTAGCCATTGCCCATGCCACAAAGGTCAACAATTATGCGGTCAGGCTTTCGTCCTTCAGCCTTTGACGGCATTGCAACCAATTTCCCGTCGCCCGTTGCCTGAAATTTCAAGGTCTTAAGCAATCTCCTGGAAATTTGACTGGTTAACTCGCAATTATCAGATCGATCCTTAGCGTCCGCATCAGTCATGTGCATATGTTTGGCTGAGCACATGTCAGACGACTTAGGATGCAACGCGACGTTTGCGGCAAAGTACTCCCATTCATCCTTGCAGTAGCCGAGCTCAACGGCGGTTCCGGGAGATACAGGATCTCGGAAGATATAACGTTGCCCGTGAGTACACCCTTGGATCTTGATGCTCTTCCACACGGCGTCTTCCTGAAGTCCCTTGTACTGCTTGGTTTCTTGAACTTGTACGCGAGGAGGCACCTCAATGATGACTTGGTTTCCCCACGATGCCGCTCTGCGCGCAATTCTTTGGACGACCTCCCCCCATGGGTAGTCCGTCCGCAATCTGGCCCTTTCAGGGTTGTTGGCGATTTTCCGACTCAGCCACGAATTCTTGCCTAACACCCCCGCACCGACGAAGATCACGGAGTTAGGATTGTTTTTCCTTGCTTCCACCACATCGAAGAGGTAGGCACACATGGCGTCGTCAACTTCTCGCCCCATACTCAGAACATTCACTTGCATCCCAGGTTCGTAGTGAGAATCGGGAGCATGCTGCGCAATGCAGTCCTTGCCAGGAGCATACTCATTCCACCAGTTCTCCTCATCGACTCCTACCAATGTCCACACCGTCACTGCCTTTGGAGCATCTTTGATAGTGATACGGTATTTCCAACGGCTGTAAGGATTTTTGTAAGTATGGACCAACCCTCCATCGTGGTCGAGGAATTGGATCACCAGGCCCTCCTTGGGTTTGTTTTCGGCGAAATCAACCACGTGAGGCACAATTGCTCCATCATACCCTTGATATTCCCTTTTCTGTTCGGCCGCATCATGCCATACATCCTCGTACACTGACGACCATTGGTCATAGCCGAATTGGGAGGCTTGACTTTTGGACAGGCCGTTGAAACAAAGAGGTAATGTAAAGCCCTGGTACCCCCCATGGATGGCACGCGCCAGTGTGACAACCACCGCACGCCATTTGGCGGGCAGGGCGCGCACGTAAGACTGGCCCAACGGCGGGGCAGGAGGAGGCAGAAACGGCGGCGCAAGGACGTCCGCAATAGCGGCCGGGCGCAAATGTCCCCGTACCGGATGGTACTGAAACACAGCACGCTCCACATAGCGGTCGAACTTGCCCGGTTGATCAAGGATAGCAGCACGGTCCTCCATTTGGTGCCACTGCCCTTCACGAAGAATCCAAGTCGACCGAAGGTAGCGACCAGGCGGCAACGCGGAAGGCGGCCCCCGCAGCATGCGCGGGAACTTGACAACCAGGATGGGGTCCACACTGTCATGTTCTTGCAAGCCTTCCTTACTCGACAAGCCAGCGCGATACAACACCTGAGGGAGGATCGGCGTCTGCGTGTAAGGAAAACAGGGCACTTCGCTCTTGAACGAGTAGTGCTGTTGACCCTTCTCATCCGTGCTCTGGGTATGAGTAGGGCGCATCAGATCCATAATCTCTTGGGAGCCGATGAGGGCCGGCGGAAAAATGTTGATAAGTTGACACGCATGTGTCCAGGATACGGAATCCTTGAACGATTTGGTGTGTATGTCCGCCGACATCTTGGCAGTGACCTCATAAGCAAGAGAAACGTAACCCTCCTGAAAGATAGAGTGCATCCAGCCAATGCAGATGCCGTGGGTACGCTCCAAATGACGCATTGTCGGATTCTTGCCCGTGCGAATCACCCCGATCATGGTCTGGTTGTCGTCGTAGAAGACGAAGTTGGGGTCTTGACCTCCAAGCTGCTGCCACAACGTGATAGCAGGCAATCCAAGACGTGACATGGCAAAGTCGGCCGCGACAATCTCGGCCTCAGGTGTGGAGTGACTCAAGCACCCCTGCCTTTTGCTAAGTCCCGCCAAGGGAAACCTTGTGTGAGAACCTTGAATGTGCAAGTGAGCACCGGAGGTAGATTTCAAACTTTCTCCACAACCTGCATAGTCCGCATCCGCAAACAGCCCGATGGACGAGTCCTCCAAGGAGTTCCCGACCCATCCAATCATCATGTGATGTTTGGACTGGTGCACATAGGCCATGAGATGATGAAGAAGAGCATCCTCCTTCTTGGTCCATTTCGTGATCTTGCGTGCGAGATTGTTGATACTGCGCAGAAGATCAAAGCGGCAAATGCGCGCGGCATAAAGCAATTTCATGAGAATGCTCGCTGCCTGCGGGGCAAGTGCACCGCGATTAGCCTCGTTGACTTCCTCTTCCTCTGGCGCCTTGGGAATAGGTGGAGGCGGAACAAGCCGACCATCCTTATCAACAGGCATGGTGTGTCCACACCACGTGCATCGATGGCTTTTACCTGACTGTGCCGGAGCGCGAGCTGGGTGATTCTTAGTCTCCTCAGCCGGACTCGGCGATGGTACCGTCTTGAATTTTGTCGGATCGAACCCAGTCACGTCGCAGTACTTCTTGACTGTCATGTCCAGGTACGTCTCCATGTCGTAGGTAACGGTCTGCACCTTCGTTTTGTCATGCAACGTTGCCTCGCCCTTGGAGATGCGACAACCTAGATACAAACCTAGTGGCGTTTCTTCTTCTAATCGAAGTTCTCGGCGCAGCATGTCCCAACCCTTAGGCAGATTCTCTTTGGGCCCTGCCATCTTGAGATCATCCACGTAGATGACAAGTAAGAGCTTCATCTGCGGGTGGAAATACAATGATGGCCATTCGTCGC
Source organism: Symbiodinium sp. CCMP2592 (assembly GCA_905221615.1). Classification (NCBI taxonomy): domain Eukaryota; class Dinophyceae; order Suessiales; family Symbiodiniaceae; genus Symbiodinium; species Symbiodinium sp. CCMP2592. Next base: position 193,721 of record CAJNDT010000026.1, on the reverse strand, counting down.
CAATTGGCTTGAATCCTACTTTCTGTACCGCGGTATGGCAATGTTGTTCCCACATGGTTCCTGCATCAGGATGTCCATATAGAGCTTTGATCAAGCGACATACAGGTCTACGGAATTTATGCCGTTTCGCAGATGGATGCCAGGCTTCATCAGGCAGTTCAACCCAACATGGAGTGCCCGATAACCTCGCCTGAATGTAGGCTTGGATAGCATCCGCCATCTGGACATCGTTGCCAGGGAGGCATCCGTAGTAATCTGCCCACCGTGAGGCGTCAAACGTAGCCGGGGAATTCCCCAAATCCTGAAACAACGCGGCTTCCATATTTTGATCCTTGACCTGATCACCGAGTAGTACGCCTCGCCCTTTGAACTTCCTGGCAGGATCGTCCTCTTTGAGCTGATAGTTCTTCTCATATATCAGTCCATGTACTCGCGCCATATGTACTTTCTCACCTTTCTTCTTTGCCTCGGCAACGACATCGTCATATTCACGCGTAGTTGAGAAATCAAACACCTCTTGGTCCCACAATCCCTTCCACTCTTTCATGAAAGCTTCCATGGCCTTGGGGTTATTGACCATCTCTTTGCGTGTGACGGGTCGAGTGACCATGGCATTGAAGCATGATCCTCCTGCATGATTCTTTTCCCGATGTACGTTTCTGTGAGAAGTCGTACACGGCATAGACGGAATCCAGTTATCATCCATGACCATATGCGCCGGAACGGCCGGCACGACATCTGCCAAGAATTGTTCTTGTGTGTATTGATCCACATAGGGCTGTGCCCAGGACCACCCATCGTCGTCGTCAATGGACACGTTAAGTTGCAGATCAATTTCTTCACATGGAACAATCTTGGGAAAGATCATGTTGTCCAAAACCTTGGTGACTATCTTCTTTCCTATCGCGGCCTTCTTCCGGTCCTTCTTGGCAACTCGAGCTTTGTCTCGCTTTTCTTTCTTGTACGCTGCCTTCTTCTCTGCTTCACTCATTTTCTTCCATGCTTCCGGAGAATAGGAATGGATAGGTCGCCGTGTAGGGAGAGTTCGTCGACCGTCGCTTCGGATCTTGTATGGGACTCCCCTTTTATCGATCTTGCAGGCTTCACCATCATCGGTGAGATATACAATGCCGTCCCCTTTCTTCCCTGTACTCCAATGTTCGATCTCCTCAGGAGCCAACTTCTTTTCTTTCAAGATCTTGATGATCTCTCCAGGTTCTTCGATGTCTCCTTCGGGGATGAGTCTACCGGTTGGACCGACTTCGCGGAGCGATCGCCGATCTTTCCCAGTGACCTTTGGTTCAGAAGGAGGCGGTGCTGCACGTAGACCTAGCTCTTCGTCTAGTTCGTCGAGTCTTTTGTCTCCTATGGCATCAATGGCTTCATGTTCTGCTGACTTGAAGACTTCGCCAGACGGCTCCGTCTCTATGTCAGATGGATCTATGTCCTGCAAATCAGGGTCTTCTCCGGGATCCGGTGGAGGAAGTAGACCGTCTTGATCATCATCATCCCCGTTGCCACCATTTCCTCCAGGCGGACCGTCATCCCCGTCATCGACGTCTTTTATCTCCTTGCCAGCGAGGTCAACATTGTCCCTGAGTCCCTCAATGGTTGAGTTCATCCTTTCGTACTCAGCTTTCAGGGGAAATGTTATCTCCTCTGGGAAGTAGATAACCTCTGTCTCGTACGGTCTCATCAACTTCCTGGGAACAGATGCGTCCATCGACAAGTTCGCATTGGCAAACTCCTTCATATCCCATACGCGATACTTCTTGGACCATCCTTGACCAGCAGTGATGATGTATCCGGCGAAAATGCCTGGGATCCCCTTTGGATCGAACTTGTTGCCATATGTCTTCGGCCTTGTATCCGTCGGCTTGAAGAAGACTTTGGCCCCAAATGGTATGGCTTTTCCCTCGAAGTCCTTTCCAGTCATTCGTTTCCATGCTGAGTCACCATCGCCCTCCACGTCTTCAATGTTGAGGTTCTGCATCACGCAATTCAGCGCAAAGGACCAGTATTGGGCGGGTAATCCGGCGTGTAGCATGGATGCGGCGACCGTGTTGATCACTTCTTGATTTGATCGTTCAGCGAGTGAATTGTTACTGGGTTTCCCTGGAAGGGAATGATCTATCACGATCTTAAACTGCGCCATGGCTGAATCGAACTCTGGTGCTTCATCGCTGTACGCCATATGAATCTTGCGTCTCCCCATTAGGCGTCTGATGGCCATGACAACCTCGTCAGTATTCCTTGAGGCCGTGGGAATCGCTGCGATCATTTTGGTGGCGATGTCTCTGATGACTAGAACTTCACGTGCTCCGTCATCGAGTCCAATGCCTGCTTCGGCGGCTTTGCGCATATCGAGGAAGTCGAACGTTACGAGATCCCCCCAGTGTTTGATCACACGTTGAAATGCACCTCGTTGTGTCCGCAAGTGCTTCATCTTCGCGCGTATGCACGATTCGCAATATGGATTGCGGTAGCGATGAGTACACAGATGTGCCAACGTCTTTGCTTCGGCTTTCAGTGTTCCGACTCTGGCCTTGCGGCTCGGCGCACCGTCGCCTTCCACATCAATGATCACCTCATCGTCACCGTCCAATGGAACTTCACCCACTCCTGCTCCTTCGTCGTCCGGCGGTCGTCCGGCCTCGGACTCTGGTACTTCTTCTATAGGAGGTTCCTGGGGTTCAGGGTCAAGAGGTCGTTCATGAGCGTCACCTTCTTCTTCTGCTTCAATTTCGCTCGGTGCAGCTTCAGCGGCAGCTGCGACATTGACGTCAACATCACCCGCGGTTAGCACACCCTTGAAGATTTCGGTGATTGCTTTGGCCTCCGGATCATCATGAACCAGTGACTTGGAACTCCCAGCACGAATGTACGGAATGTCACCGTTCACGAACAGAGATATTCTCTTGCCCTGCGGGTTGATCATGAATGGTTCCCTTCCGGGTGGCCACACAAACCCGTAACTGAAGTTCATGCATCTCTTACCTATGGAAAGCACCGACGGTGTGTCATCCAACACATAAGCGTTGATCGGTTCCTCGAACGACTCAGTCTGGAAGTTCGACACAAGATCGGTATCGGTGATTCCATTTGCTGTCTGAAATGATATGGGCTCTGGAGTCACGAGTGTCTCGAGACTGTGCTTCTCGATCTTCTTCTGAGATATGAGGTCATGGCCACATCCAGTGTCCATGAGAAACTTGATCTTCTTCTTGAGGATGACTGGTTGAACCATGCATTTGAACACGCCTTGATTGATGATCCGCTTGCTGTGCGCAGCGTCGAGTTCACGTTCCACGATGGAATCCTCACCGTCGTAGAAGGAAACCTCTTCCACCCGAGACGTTCCTGGGATCCGTACGAATGAAACTCGATCTCCGCATTGATCATCATCGTCGTCAACCATGTCTCTCATGATCTGTGCCCTCAATCTCGCTTTGTGCTTAGCGAATTCCAAATTCACGGCGCGATCCTCATCGTTGACAAGTGCTTCCATGTCGACGTACTTCACCTTCCGTTCTTTGTCCTTCTTCGATTTTAGGACACGAAGAAGTGAACTTCACGTCGCCAGCGAATGTCACGTTGCGCTTGATCTCTTTTCGGGTCGACGTAGTCGGTCCCGAGGATTCGTCGTCGGTTGAACAATCCGAGTCAGCGTCGCTGTCAGCGGATGGACAATCTGACTCTTCCTCATCTTGTCTTGAAGATCGCTTCCATATAGCCGGGGCTGATGGATTCCACCTTCGGCACAATCTAATGGCGGGCGCCGCAGGGAGTGCCTTGGCCTTAGCATTCGGTTTCGCTGGAGCTGCCTTTGCTTCGGATTTGGCTTTGGCTTTCGCCTTTGGTTCCGGAGCTGGGGTAGCTGCGGCCTCATGCTTGAAAGGACAATTCTCTCTTGAGCACGAGCCTGTGTTCTTGAAAGAGTAGCATATCCTATTTCCTCCTCCTCCAGATGGACTTGGAGTTCTCGTCCTCGGCGTAAAGGGTCGCTCTGGAGTCTTCTTCGAGTGACTGAATGGGCACTTGTCACCATTTCGACACCCTGCATCTGTGAAATGGAACTTGCAGCGGATTTGCTTCTTGCTCTTGTCGCCTCTGTTGTCCGCCGACTCACTCCTCGTCTTCTTCTTGGGCTTTGGCTTGGTCCTCGCATGACTCTTCGCTTTGCTCTGAGGTAGTACAGGTGTTGCTTTATCCGGCTTGGTAGGCGAAGCTTTGACCTTTGCGGATGGGGCTGCATTAGGCATTGGTTTCTCAGGTACCTTGGCCGGCGCAGCGAGCAAATCCTTGCCGTCAAGCATCTGGCGCAAACCAATTTGGGTCTGAGTGAGATTTGATTGTTCTCGTCTCCGCATGATGGTACGATCGATGATCTTCATCAGATTGTCGTACGATCGGTCTTCATGATTGTAGGGCAAGTGGTCATAGTGCATGCCCAAATCCATCTTCATTGCGGGCGAGTCCTTGATCTTGCTGTGCAAGCAATCACGGAGAGCTGTTTTGGATGGTATGTCTTCTGGTCTCATCCGTCCAAGAACTTCCAACCACGTCTGCTTGAACGTATGAAGTTTGTTGTCGCCTTGGTACTGGAGCTTCACCAGATACTCGAGAGTGATGATCATGTCGAGACGGTCATGCGTTCGAAAACTTTCATACATCATCGCAATGATTTGTCGTCCTTTGATGATCTTCCCTTCGGGCCTGCTGATGTAATCGTTGGCCTTCCGGTTCACCTCCAGGTACAGATCAGCGGATTTGTCACCACCAGCGCGTAGCATTGCGACCATGGAGACCCCCAATTTGACGTCTATGCTCTTGAACTTCTTGTGTCCTGAATCGTTCAGTGCTTCGACATCAGGGAATGGATTGAACGCTGGTGCCAGCCATAACATCCAGTCCTCATGATTTGGGTCGGCTGATGCTCCTAGGACATTCGCCGTGCATACGGACCGCCAGTTGTTCAGGTGAGTGAGAACAGGCCATGGAGGGACTGTCACTTTATCGGCCTCTCTCCTGGAAATTCTCACCTCCGTGACTTCAGGATCTGCGTCTCCGTCAGGATCACGCGCATGAGGGTCAGGATCCGGTTCAGGTTTGCCTCCACCGTTCCTCTTCTTATCATCATCGTCATCATTAGGCGGATCTGGAGGGTCATACCCCGTGCCGGCCCCTTCATCTTGCTCTCCCTCTTCGTTCTCGTCGCCAGCTTCATCACCGTCATCGTCTCCATTGTCTTCCTGAATCGTTTCAGCGAATAATCTCCACTCATCACGATCAGCTCTGAGACGTTGTTCGGCTTTCTGGGCCTTGAGTACTTCGCTTCGCAGATCAGCGATCTTCTCTTCGTACTGTTCCGCGACCTCTTTCTCGATCTGACGTCTCCTTGCCTCATGGATGGAAGCATCGTAGGTGACAGGGGCACCATTGGGGTCGTTGCCCCTCATAGATGCGATAATGCCGTCGATACCAACAGGTCTTGAGGAGCTGGCAGATGCTGTGGACTTCGATCCCAACATCCCGCGATCCTCCAAGAGTTCACGTAGCTGTCGGTCACGCACGGCTGCCGCATCACTTTGCCCATGAAATCCGCTTGGTATGCCAAACAGAGTGGCTGCACTGGGCGTGGAACGCGCATGTGCTGGACTGCTAATGCCTGGCACGTAGTGCTCGGGCATTGCATCCGCCACGATTGGCGTTGCGTAGGATTTATTTACCTCACCTTTGATGTTGCCAGTGAAGAAGTTCCCACCGGTAAATGGGATGCCATCCATCGCAAGGTTCTTGTCCTTGTCCGATTCTGAGAATGCGAACTTCTCTTTGGCGACTGGACTAATTTGACTTGGGGACCGTATTTCAGGGGATCGCACCTCACCTCCTACGGAAAATGCAGGCACTACTTCCTTTCCTACGTGCTCCCAGCCAGACTCAGTAGTCCTCGAAGACATGGGCATGCTCGAAGGCCGTGTCACTCCGCCATGGTAGTTGGAGTTCCGTGCTGCCTCCAATTCGCTGCGTGTCCTCGCTTGAAGATCTTCTTGTGCTTTGAGCGTTTTCCTGAGTTCGCTCAGCTCGTCGTGCAAGGTGGGCAATGCGCGCCTTGCATGATCCTCATTCTGATGAAGTCGGTCCTCTGCATCTTGCATCCTCCTCACAGCCATTTTGCGGTACTCTTCCTCCTCACCAAGACGTTCGCGAAGCCGAAGTCGTTCTTGATCAATGGCTGCGCTGTTTCCAGCTAGCCCTTGAATCTCGTTTACGGCCCGCAACTCCTGATTCCTGACCAGGTGGAATCGTTCCTGCATCGCTTGTAAGGCTTGTTCCGAACTTGCTGTGTTCGACCGGAGGAACAAGTTCTCTCTGGCTTGTTCATGAAGTTCATGAGTCAGATGCTCATACTCACGTGCCATAAGCTCACCATCGCCTTGCGCTCTTGCCTCCAACTGCACAAAGTTAGTGGCTGCTTCCGTTCGGAACACATGTAACTGCTGAGCCAATTCCTCGGCAACGGCGTGTGCTTGACGTTGTTGGGCAGAGTTCTGTTCATCCATGCGAAACAAAGCTGTTTCATAGTCTCGCTTCATCTCCTGATTGACATTGTTGATGTGCCTCATGGCTAAACATGCATGGTCACGTTGTCGTTCCAATTCTTCGATGCGAATCCCAGATCCTTCATCTTCTTGCTGCATCTCCTTGATCTTCTCCATCAGGGTCTGAACAACACCTTCGTACTCCTGCACCTGACTTCTATAGTACATCTGCTGTGCAAGATTCGATGCTTCAAATTGTTGCGGAATTGTCAATCCCTGGTAGGCATTCGGACCATCGGCTATGGCTGGTGTAGTTACTGACGAAGCGTCACCCGTGCAGGGATTGTATCCAGAGTCATATCCAGATCGTCAGCTTCGCGTGGTTGATTGGTAACCATTCGATTCCACGTCATGGACTTGTCACATCCACGAGTGGCCGAAGTCCTTGATCGTGCTGAAGAGCTTCTTGAAGATGATGGTCGCGGCTTCTTTTCCAAAGTCTTCACTCCCTTGTCCTTTGCCCTCGACGGGGTCCGAGGTGCCTGAAAACCAGACGCTTCGGATCGTCGTTCTGGAGCCTTGCTCGTCCTCGAACCTGTGGATGTTGGACGCGAAGGCGTGGATGCTCTTGGTAGACTCTTTGCTTTTGCTTTGGGAACTGCCTTTGCAATGGCAAGCGCAGAAGATTGACCTTTGTCATCTTCCGTGGAGCTATCAACGGATTGCACCACTGTGTCATCAGCTGTTGACTCACCAACGGCTGGCGCTGCCACATCGGCACCGAAAGTCATTGTCGTATCTTGACTTGATCCCGAGTTCATTGTGGTCGTAGTAGATCAAGTAGTCTTTGCTGCAGAAAGGCAGAGCCGCGTACGGCTGATAACCTGCGTGGGGATTTGATCCTGGTAATGTTCTCTATCGCTCACCCCACAAAGAGCTGTATTGACTGTTGGCGTGGTTGCCTTCTACAAGCTGGATCACCGTTACTTCCACTTCCACACACGCACTCCTATGCAGGCAGATCCAACGTTCGCTCGTTTTGCACACTCACGGCCGGCGGTGGATTGTCTGTGCACGGGATAGCTCTGTCTACTCGGAGGATCACAAAAGATTATAGCACTTTAGCTATGGGGCAATGCTTTCTAGAGCTTGTGCTCATTCTTGAGCCAAACGTTGCATGGGCGGTCATACTGAAAGGATGGATAGGCATTGCGGTGTGCGTAGCACTACCACAAGCCTACTCCCAGAGACGAGGGACGCGTGGCGTGCCCCCTTCCCTTGCACTTTATACGGTCTTGCTCACAGCTCTTATAGTGACACCTTAGAACTTGACAAGGCATCGCAGTCCGTTCGCACATACAGGCAATGCAGCAGCCGAGTGTATTCGCATCGCCAGCCCCGCCTGCGCAGCGGCTATGACCGGCTCCTGCTTGATTTGCTGGTCTGAGGCCTCGTCATCCAAGGCACAGTCAGCACAACACAAACCAGCAGGATCCCAAGAGAAGTGAATAATGCAGAGCCCCAGGCCCAGCCCCGCCCCGTAAATACCGATGCACTGCCGACCCTCCCACCCTGGATTATGCACTTTCCCGTGGCCTGTGCTGCTGCTGGGAAGTAGCAGCAAGATCCCGACTCTGGCTAGGCAGCACGAGAAACGAATAATGCAGAGCCCCAGGGCCAGCCCCGCCCCGTAAATACCGATGCACTGCCGACCTTCCCACCCTGGATTATGCACTTTCCCGTGGCCTGTGCTGCTGCTGGGAAGTAGCAGCAAGATCCCGACTCTGGCTAGGCAGCACGAGAAACGAATAATGCAGAGCCCCAGGCCCAGCCCCGCCCCGTAAATACCGATGCACTGTCGACCTTCCCACCCTGGATTATGCACTTTCCCGTGGCCTGTGCTGCTGCTGGGAGCAAGATCCCGACTCTGGTGGAAGGAGGCTATACTAGTCCTACTACCAGTATATATACTGGGAACAGTACTGACACCGACACTAGTTCCAGTCCAGTCTAGGCAGCACGAGAAACGAATAATGCAGAGCCCCAGGCCCAGCCCCGCCCCGTAAATACCGATGCACTGCCGACCTTCCCACCCTGGATTATGCACTTTCCCGTGGCCTGTGCTGCTGCTGGGAGCAAGATCCCGACTCTGGTGCATGGAAGGAGGCTATACTAGTCCTACTACCAGTATATATACTGGGAACAGTACTGACACCGACACTAGTTCCAGTCCAGTCTAGGCAGCACGAGAAACGAATCATGCAGAGCCCCAGGCCCAGCCCCGCCCCGTAAATACCGATGCACTGCCGACCTTCCCACCCTGGATTATGCACTTTCCGGTGGCCTGTGCTGCTGCTGGGAAGTAGCAGCAAGATCCCGACTCTGGCTAGGCAGCACGAGAAACGAATAACGCAGAGCCCCAGGCCCAGCCCCGCCCCGTAAATACCGATGCACTGCCGACCTTCCCACCCTGGATTATGCACTTTCCGGTGGCCTGTGCTGCTGCTGGGAAGTAGCAGCAAGATCCCGACTCTGGCTAGGCAGCACGAGAAACGAATAATGCAGAGCCCCAGGGCCCAGCCCCGCCCCGTAAATACCGATGCACTGCCGACCTTCCCACCCTGGATTATGCACTTTCCCGTGGCCTGTGCTGCTGCTAGGAAGTAGCAGCAAGATCCCATCTAGGGTACAGGTACATTCCTGTACATGTACAAAAAAACTATACCCTGTACCTATGGTACCTTACAGAAACTGAATATAACTGAATGCATGATCTCGTCCCCAACCGAGATCACGACGTCAGGCCATGTGATCTCTCGCTTGATGGCTTCTCCCTGGACCAAAGCCTGGGAAGGTGGCTTGTTGTGCTCGTACACCCTTACATAGCAGATAGCAAAGAGACGATGTGGATTCCAAGCCTCGGGTGAACCGGCTGTCTCATCGGTCTGATCCTGCAAGAAGCCAGGTTGCTAGGACCCTGACACAGTGATGAAATGGAGTCTGAACATGTGCGACTTGTGCAACAAGCTGCTACAGCCACCTCGCGAGGCACCGGTGGAGAAGCTGCAGAAGCCTCAGCTCCTGACCAAGATAAGCCTACATCGGAAGCCGACCACCAAGTGAAGAAAAAACCCAAGGAAACCTGGCCTCCGTCATGGGGAGCACTTCGGGTGTCCTGACAAAATACGACAGGGCAGTTCAGTGCAGCACCATGTAGTTCATGCACACCACTTGCTCTGCCACCTTTTCGCTTTCGTGGATTTCGGCCAGGAACGTCTCTAGGATAACCCCCCTCTCCCAGATACGAAGGCCATCAGGAAAGGTCAGCAAAGTGCACGAACCGCATCATGGATACTTGGGCTTCCTCTCGGTGCTCTGCCTCGGCTCCTCTGGTCCTGGAGTCGTAGCTGACTGCTTCTCCTGGTCTTCGGATCTGGCGACAAGCCCTTCTCCGACTCCTTCTGTGGACTTGGGGACGGAGAGGAGCACGATGGCGACCTAGGTCCCACCGGTCCCCACTGGATGTAGAGGTCCACGGAGAGGTGGGCCACCTTCACACGCCTCTTCTTCACAGGTGAGGCTGCATCCCACAGACGATGCTTTCTAGGTGGGGTCGCCATCTCGAGCCAGAACGTGCTATATGCAGAAACCTGTTCCTGTGAGGTGCATGCAACCTAGAGTCTGGAGATGCCAGAGCAGCCACTCGAAAGCAATCCAAAGCAGCTCCTTGTCCAAGCTCGTGGCCACATCCACGGAGCTATCCTGGGCACAGCAAGAGCAACGATCCGAGGCACACAGACACACACTCTCAGACCACACGCACAAGGGAGAGCTGCTATCAAGCCGCCCTGAGCATGTCCTCGATCATCCCATCACCAGCCTGAAGGAGGCACGAGGAAAGGGAAGTGGGCAGGCAACGACAACCAAGCACGAGCTGATGATGCTCGGCCTTGTCCCGATCCAGCGGAGATTCCTGTTCCTGAGGACAAGAGAGCCACGGGAGTGGAGACAAGCAACAACAGGCTGCTGCCAGGCCTTGTCCCGCAATGCCATGGCATGCGATGCATCCACTGGAGCTTCGAGCACCTTGGAAGGGCAGAGATACCGGACAGGGGCAAAGACGATCAAGCACGAGCTGATGATGCTCGGCCTTGTCCCGATCCAGCGGAGATTCCTGTTCCTGAGAACAACAGATCCACGGGAGTGCAGACAAGCAACAACGGCCTACTGAGTACTGCCAGGCCTTGTCCAGTAATGCCATGCAAAGCGATGCATCCACTGGAGCTTCCAGTGCCTGGGAAGAGCAGAGCTACCGGACAGGGGAGCAAGCAGCACCACGATAGCAAGCGCGGACGGACCTCCAAGGGCACACGAAGATCATCTGTCCCAACCTCAGTCGGACACGAGACCAGGCCCACAACAAAAGCCCCGACACAGAAAGAACTGGCCGAGATAAGGACCTTGTCCTTGCTCGTGGGATCCCCAACCTGGCCATCCAAAGCCTGCAACGGGAGATGGGTTCATCCAAGTCCAGCACCCAGGTTCAAGGCCCAGACACCAGGCTTCGAGGGTGCATCAGAGGACACCTGTGCCAAGATGCCCGAAGTACCCTTCAAAACAAACGAGTCCAAGGCAGCGGCCATGTGTCCCAATGGCACGTCTGGCAGAGCAGGATGTGCCGGGACCTGACAGTAACTGAAGCCCAAATCCGGAACTTAGCAGAAGCTGACCAGGGTCCAGGCCACTGGCACCGGACCTTCCAGACCATCCTGATCACACACGAGAAGCTGCACGAGGTCCAAGCAATGGGGATCGCAGCCGACGCAGGACCCGGACGAGGGGTTTGCAGGGGTTCGAGGTTCGAGGTTTTTGCTCTGGGGTTCGGGCTCAGGGGTTTTCGGGCTGGGTTTTGGGTTTTGGGTTTGGGGTTCGGGATGTGGTGTTTGGGGTTCAAGGAGTTGGGGCTTTGGGCTGGGGTTTCCAGGTTTCGGGTTTTGGGCTTCGGAGGGAAACTTAAGAGGCTTACAGGACCTAGGACCAACCCCTACAGCACGCCAGGACCAATGTTTTCCGAGGAAGACAAAAGAAAGAACGACTGGCTCGAGGCTGCTGTGTGCACCTTCGCCCCAACATCGCAATCGCTATATCCCGGCCTATGCCAAGGCTGCGAGCCCGAAGTTATTATCCTGTTAGCTTAGAACTACCCGGCACACAACAGCCCCGCCCCGATGTGAAACTCACCCCTCTGTGCGTGTGTGTGTCTGCTGCTGCCGCTGCTGTGTCATGCTGTGTGCTGTGGCTGTGTGGCTGTGTGTGAGCTGTGTGTGTTGTGTGTGCTGCTGCTATGGTGTGTGTGTGTGTCTGTGTCTGTGTCTGTGTCTGTGTCTGTGTGTGTGTGCTGTGTGCTGTGCGGTGTGTGTTGTTCCATGTGCTACCGCATCCCTCGCTCACACCCGCAACAGCGGACGGCAACCAGCCGCCCACTCTTCATCGCCTTCTTCTCCTGCGTCATCGTTCTTCTTCTTGTCATCATCTCCTCCGTCATCGTCCTTCTTCTTGTCATCATCCATGAACTGGACCGCCACGGCAATGCCAGTCACGACCCCAGGGATGCCATCACAGCCGGGCTCCTCGAACTGACGAATGAGGCCATCCAGAGTCAGGTTCTTGTGCACGGAGTGGTCGCAGATCACACGGCCATCATGCGCCGAGACCATCACAACCTCCTTGTGCTGGGGGCTGATAGAAGGGGTCAGCCCCCTCGTCCGCCACTCGGACCTGCCATTCTGCAGGCCGGGCTTCTTCATCATCGCCGTCTTGGCCTTCATGGACTTCATGGCCTTCATGGCCTTCTCGCTGGCCTTCATCGCAGCCATTGCTTTCATCGCCTTGCTGGCCTTCATGGCTTTCATGGGGCCCTTTGTGGCTTTCATGCCCTTGCTGGCCTTCATGACCTTCATGGCCTTGTTGGCCTTCATCGCCTTCGACTTTGCAGCAGGCTTCTTCATGGGAGCAACCCAATCCTATGCAGCTGCACGACGAAGGCAGAGATCAAAGCAGCCAGGATGCGATGGCGAGGCTCCCTCACGACGACATGTTAAAGGATTTACGTATCCGAATGTAAGTCAAACCTACACAGCAGATTTCATGATTTCTCCGACCTAGAGGATCTAAGCCATAAGTTCACAGTTTGGCTTCGTACTGACAAAGGATCCATGGGCCAGAAGTTAGAAGTTCAGTAGGCTCAGTAGGCCATGTGTTTACAGTTAGGAGTCAGACTGATCCATGATGGCAATCAAGCATGCGCTGCCGTCTTGAGCAGTCACTTCGCACGGTTAGCAACTGATCCTGCACAGCACTACTGTCGCCAGGAAGTGACGCACTCAGAAGCCCGTACTCAACGGATCCTGCACAAAGTCCAGCACAGCACCATAAGCCCTAACCGTAAAACCCCAGTTCCCGAACCCCAACAAACTGGGGCGCACCTGCGACTCGGCAGGCTTGTCCCCAACAGATGGATCCTGGCACGAGTGTTCCGTATTGGGGGTTTGTGAGGGCCTAGGGTTCAGGGTGTCGCATCAACCGGCACACGCCAACTTGAGCTCGGGCCCAGACAACCGGAACCAAAGAAGAAGAGACCTCCCACATCAGTGAGCCATTCTAGTTTCTCCCGGGCAGATAGGACCTAGGCCCGGACGCCCCGCTCGTCGATCCCCAGCGAGCGGGAAGCCTGCCAACAAAATCAAACACCACGGCCTAAATCCTTCTCTCGGACAGATCACGCTCCTGGCATGTTCCGGGCTCACGGTAAAAATCGTCGAGATGCACACACTTAAGCACACACACACACGCACACACACCGAAGCATGAAGCAGATGCACTCAGCAGGAAGGGCCCGCACTCCGGTCGAGGGCGAAGCCAACGTGTTGGTTGCAACCTCAGGTGTTCGGGCATCAAACTCCGGCCTGCCATGCGCTTGAGAGCCAAGCCTGGGCCGCTTCGGCATGTGAAGTCGCAATGTCCTCAGGCGTTCGTGAGTTAAGGAAACCAACCGCAGCGATGAGGCCCGGGCCTTCAAAGGTGTGATGTTCTCGAGCGGGTCCTTGTCCTGGCATGTCCGGGGCTCATATGGGCTCATGTAACACCGAAGCAAAGAAGAAACAAAGCAAAACTCCTTCAGTGGCAAAGCTGAAGCTGCTCGCGGTTGCAATGCGGTTGTCGATGGAGACTCCTGCCACATTGACAAAGGATGGTCTCATCCCGCAACAGAACACAGGATAAAGGGCCTCCTCCTGTAGTGCAGGTACCAATGCATCCTTCGCCGACAAGGTTGCAACACCCACACAAACACCAACCAAGGATTCTGATCAACAAGAACCCGTCCTGTGCATGTGCCACAGTGCTCGCAGCATCAGGTGCGGGGGGCTAGCAACAGAGATTCATCGAGAAATGTTCAAAGATCCGAACCGGTCCGCAGCAATGTCACGACCCCCGCCTCCGATGCATCCTTCCGCTTCTGCTGCTCCTGCGAAATGCAACACATCCAGAATGCCCCACAAAATTCCCAGTCCCGAAACTCGTGCCGAGCTCTCTCAAGGGCTGCGGCAGCGGGAGGTCGGGTGCTCTTGATCCAGGGAACTCGGCCTCCAGGCCTCGCAGAAGGCTCCATTGTAACTGTGAGTAACTGTGCAGCAAACGGCTAAGGAACTCAATGTCGAGCCCCCGGCGTCCAATGATCGTGATGACTGGCTCGTGTCATTTGGCCATTCTCTGACATGAAGAGCGCGGAGCATCTGCTCAAGGGAGACCCGGAAATGTGGATGCAACGCACGAACGGAGCACAAAAAGGCCTGCATCGCCAAACCCGCAGATTGGTGTCCCACAGCGGTGCCAACAAGTCATGCCCGCAACCTGCCACAGCCTGGGCGAGCCAAATGTAACTTCAGCGAAGGGTCCCAAACCAGCCGCATATGTTGAGGGGCTGGCACACACCGTCGGAGGAGACACGTCGAAACGAGGAGCATCCGCCGGCGCCGAGGCCGCCGGCACCAGCCGATTTTTTGGAGCCATGCTTCTTATTATGTCCTACCCAGCATGAGATTCCTGAGGTTGCCTAGTTTGTTGCTTAAGTGTGGGCTGGGTTGCGCAAAATCCCCGTGCCGTTAGAGTGGCTTACCACTTAGCTCCCCCAGTGCCGTACTAGTGGCTTATGGTTAATATTCCTTCGCGCCCTGCCCTATTATACTAGAAACCCAAATGCCGTCATAGTGGCTTACAGACCCCTCCCCCACTGCCGTTAGAATGGCTTAAAATCCTATATACAATGATGCACTCTGCTGATGCCTGCGATCTGCTCGTGTCGTGTCAGGAAATCTGCTATGCTGTGTTTTGCTCTGCGGCCACAAAACGAGAGCAACCCATGAACCGTGGTACCTGTGATCAAAAAGTCGTCGCCGGGTGCGCAGCAGAATCACGCATCGTCGAAACCTGCTCTCTCTTTCTTCTCTCTTTCTTTCTGCTGCCCTTGTTTCTTCACATCATAAAAGAAAAGGATACGGGGAGCAGTGAATGAATATGCGATCTACTGTCACCTATACTATTACACACCACCCCAGTAAATGCATAATGGGACCTTCCACGTCCGACTGGGCATTATTCTGCGGTTTTGCTCCCGACAGGCGATAATGCACAATCCAATTGCCTACTGGACCTTAGGTACCCCCATGAGGCATTTAGTTAAGGGTGGGGGATGTCTTCAGTTGTGCAGGTGTACGCTGCGGCTGTTGCCTAATAGCGGTTCTGCTGTCGGTTATACTGACCCCTTGAGGCGGGGAGGGAGCCTCAAGGCAGGGGGGCCCTAATCGAGCGAGCGGCCTTGCGAATTGATCAGGGAATAAGTTGGTGGAAGGTTCCCCCCCCCGCCCTCTAGCTTGGATCCTGATATATCCGGAGCCAAGGCCCCTGAACTCCCGCAAGGGGTTGAAGGAGCTAGATTTCGCGAAACACGTGCTTTGGATTCCGGGCCTGAGGTACAGGTAGCCGTCTGCATGGAGTCGCGCACGGAGCTGGTGGCGAACCCGGACTGCAAGGTGCACGTTCGGGTCTTCCGCGAGCTTCCGAGCCAAGCTCGTGGAGTCCCTCCGCGACAGGACCAAACGACTGAGCTGAGTAGGCCTTTTAGCGCAGTTTCTCTGCCTAAGCTGTCCCAGCCGCGCCGAACCCAGCACGTACGACCTAAGTGGAAGGCTCCTTGGAACATTGACATTGCACAGCTGCCTGCCAACGCAGCCAAGCAGCTTCGAGCCAAGCTGCGCCCTGGAACCATTGTGCAGCTTGTCAACACACATAAGTATAGGGCATACATGTTCAGTATGCGGCTGGCTATCTACAGGTGTTTCCAGTGCTACTAGTATCCGAGAGAGCTGCCGTGGCAGTTGGAGTGGCTCTACCACACATGTGACAAGATGTGACACGGTTCGTCACCCTTGAACTGGCAAGGCTGCGCGATGCATAAGTCGAACCTCAGGCTGCCAACATCCTGTCCTGGGAGAGCTTCTCTCTTGCGGTCTTAAACCTACTTATCGCACACACATGTGGACGAGCCCTGCAGCCCCATCATCGTGCAATAGCGTCACAGCGCACGTGCTCTCACCTGCCAAGTCGAGATGTGCTTCCATGGGCGAGATTTACAAGATTCCCATCGCCTAACTCGCTGCACATCTGCAGCCCAAGGCCTTCGCCACGCCCCGTGTGCATGGACGAGTCAGATGACAGATGCATAGCGCGAGACGAGCCTCCCCTTCGGGCACGGAAAACGCTCTTCCACGCAAAGAAAGAAACTGACGGCCTCAGGATCGCAGAACTGCACAGCTACATGCTTTCACGCTTTTACAACAACGTGAAACCTGGTTTGCCCTGGCTGGGGCCCAAGCTGATCCAACTGTGAGCTCCAAGGCCTCTTCCACTGGTCTGCTGTCACATGTGAAGCAGTGTCGAGGTCGTCGGTTGCGATTTGTTATGATTTGTTGATGAGTGGACTCGCTTTGGCTCGTCCGGTGTCCTCGCTTACGATTCCGACCCAGAACCGAGGCACGGGGCTTGACACCACAGACCGCCGCTTACGCTCCGTGTCAGAAACCGGCCTCCCAGTCTTCTTGAAATAACTGTACATCACGTCCATAAACAGCCTCGGTGGCATGCTTTCTGTTGCAAAAGTGCTTGATCACAGCTGAAAGCTTGCTTGAGATACGGGCCCTGCAGGGAGCACATGCGATGAAGCCGATGCCTGGAAGGTTGCGTGGCTAACAGCGGCTTCAAGCTTGGCCACCTCTGAGGCACACACAAGCAGCAAGCTGGGAGAAAAAACTGAACATGTCATAGGTCCAAGGGCGAGACACACAATACAGCAGATGCGAATTTCGCTTCAAGGGATTTTTGGCGGATTGGGTTTTTGAACGGGAGGTCCAAGGGTCTTTCCCAAGGCAGCGGCCGTTTCGCTCAGAGTAGCGCTGCACCGTCCCGAAACAGCGCTGCCTCAGTGGCAAGTCTCGTCTCGGCAAGCGCCATCAAAGGATCTGAGTCGGGCTGCCCCTGTTCGAGCGGAGACTCCTGCCCGACAGAAGATCAACTCATGCAGGACTCCTCGTAGGCTGGGTACAGTCCTGTTCCTCACCGAAATCTGCCAGCCTGTCAATTTGGTCTCTCCCGGAGTGTGTAGAAATCCGCGCGTGGCACACACATGCCTTTTGCGATGCGAAGATGTTTTTGAGGCGTTCTCATCTTTGCTGCCTGGGACAGAAAAGGTCGCAGCGCGAAGAACAAGGCCGCTGTCGCGTTAAGCCCGAGCCACTGGGAACACTGAAGATGCAGGCGGCCTCAGTGATCTCTGCCGATTTGAGGAAAGCCCGCGGTGACGCTTTAGCAGTCTCTGCCTTTGGCTATCATCCTCGAGTACGGCCTATTGGCTCACAAACATTCCCGAGAGAACATGAACAAGGTCATCACATCAACAAGTGCACCACCATCTACACGGCTGCCAGCAACGGTCTGATCTGCGTCTGATATCTCGGTCCAAAGTCTGAGCTTGGTTTGGTT
Source organism: Symbiodinium sp. CCMP2592 (assembly GCA_905221615.1). Classification (NCBI taxonomy): domain Eukaryota; class Dinophyceae; order Suessiales; family Symbiodiniaceae; genus Symbiodinium; species Symbiodinium sp. CCMP2592. The sequence continues at coordinate 176,085 of CAJNDT010000026.1, read as the reverse complement.
GCTGCTTTCATGGTCGCCGGTCTGCCTACACTTGTGCTGACAGTAAACAAGGAACAGCTATCCCACTCGCCAAAGCGTGTGACACCCTACAGCCTCCAGTGGGCAGAAACAGCTCTGGGCTGAGAAGTGTTGGAAAGAGACTCCATGCCTCTCAAACGGTACAACTTCTGCGAAACGTCCGCAGTCTACAGCCAGGCAAGCCACAATGGTACATTCAGTAAAAGTACCACAAAACCAGCCACGAAGCGAGTTGAGCTGCCGACAATCGCCAGTAGAGCGACGAAAACAAGAAGGTTGAGCCCTGGTCAACTTCGATCTCTGAAGAGACAGAAGAGACACAAGCAAACCTCGGGCCTAGATCGAGAGCTGGACCCATCATATGACAGCCTGGAGCTGTGAGAATGTGGGGAATCAATATGTCTGCATGTCAACGTATGCCTTGTCAAGGCACACAAGGAGATCCCATCTCTCTGCGGACTTCGCTTGAGCCCTCTCTCTCTCTCTCTCTCTCTCTCTCTCTCTCCCTTCGCCCTGTTCCCTGTCAGTGCACGAAGTTGCTACGCAATCGTGAATTTCTGACCACCCTGCAAAGAAGGGAACACAAACCATTCACGTGGGTCTTCGTAGCCTGGCTCTAACAAAGCTAACAAGCACAACACAACTGAACGGTGCTTTGCTAATTCCCGATTACCATTACAGTTCAGTGAACTTGGCAAACAGCTGGAGCCAGAGATAATCGAAGCCATGGATGGCGACGCTGCCTAGCCACACAACAGTTTGCATCCTGTTATATCAATAGTCCTAAATGTTCACCCATTTTGGGCCTGCTTGATGCCGGACATGACAGTACGGCACAGTTAATTGGCATACCTCTTTGGGCATGCCGCGCTGCACTACACTCCACTCCCCGCCTCAGATTTGTTGCTGGGATACTCTGGAGCTGGAAGCCATGGAACGATGCAAGAAGTGTTCTGCAGCAGGATTAAGCATCCATGCCAGGTGCATTGAATTATTTAGCGGCACCACCTCCACCAACAACAAGAAGAACCGCAATTGCCGAAGGACCAGTCACAGCACCAGCGCACGTGCACAAGCAGCCCCATGGCCATCACCACCTCCATAACCATCGCTACCCTCTAAATCAACATCAGAATCATCACGGCAATATCAAGAGTCCCCAATCAGAAGTTTTGTTGGGGCTGTCTTCATATTCTGTGTCATTGCTAGCACAAAGGTGCACAAAGCATCCCTCGACATGTTAAACTCCGAACTCCGAACCACCTGGACTGGCGACAACTCGGAGTCGCCCCTGCTCCCCACGCATCACTCTGCAGCATCATCGCCAGCAGCGGCAACAGCAGAAACATTCTGGTTTCCGAAACTGCATGACATGCCGTAAACACAGCCAATCCATCAACGATTGCCATGGGGACGGTAATCATAGGGATGGTAGCCGACTCTACGAACAGGGCCGGCCAACGAATGGCAGCAACAGGCACAATGATGGACCGGTGCTGGCATCCCACACTGGGCCATGCCCAGCACATGTGCGAAATGGCAGAGGGTTACGACAGAATCGGCATGAAACCGAATTAGACGCTCCCATCGACTCGAACTTTCACATCGAATGAACCTGCCCTGAAGCATGCAAGCTCACAAAGTTTCGAGGAAAACAAACGAGCACCGCTGCAAAATGTATAGGCATAGATTTACGGACAACGAGGGCAACTGTGGAGTGCACGAGAGGCTGTCACCTCGCTCCGTTCGCGAAGGGATTGGTCCCTTTCCACAGACTAGATATCCCCACCATGCCGAGCTACCAGGCACCGCCATAAGGCCCTGAATTCCGCGCTAAGTTGGTGACCCAGTCTCTGCGTTTTCTCGAAAGCGAAACCACAACTGAGATACCTGCAAAGCTCGGCCATGCCAGCGAGAGCGGAAGAGACAAAGAGAGTCTGTGTGCAAAACTCAACTGTACAATCCTAGCAGTCTCGAGCAAGAAAGACCAATCAGTTTCCCCAGTGCCACACACAGTCTAGCAGACATTCCTTTGTGACGGCAAGCCGATCAGTCCAGTCTTGAGACAATGCCATATCGGGTGCATTCTAGAATTCGCGCAATGTAACAGACAGACAGACAGACAGACAGACAGACAGACAGACAGACAGACAGACAGACAGACAGAGAGAGAGGGAGAGAGAGGGAGAGAGGGAGGGAGGGAGGGAGGGAGGGAGGGAGGGAGGGGAGGGGAGGGAGGGAGGGAGGGAAAGAGTCCTCGTGACAGGTCATCCTTGTTGATCCACGCATCATGTGACGATTGCTCGAACGATGAACTCGGAAACATGCATCAGACATCAAGTCATGCAATCGATCGTGGGATTCTTGCGCATGCAAGTTTAAGCAAATCCCTCGATGCTGGGTCCTCCATGTAGTGTCGGTACTCCGGCTCCTGGCCCCACTTCTTTGCTCCTGCCTTTTCCAATAGTGGCACGCCCGAGACCTAGAGAAACATGGCGGCACCGAACATGAGTTGCAACCAGGCAGAACTAGCTGGACTGGACGCGAAAACTGCACCACAGAGAACCCTGTGCTTAACATGTCCAGGGCAAGAAATTAAAGAAATAGAAGCAATCGCGCCGACTGTCGTGTTGGCTAAGCTGGCGACATAAATGAGGAGAAGTGCATTGAACGCAGGCGATATCCAGGCCAGCAGCTGAGCTGTGGAAGAAACACAAGATGTGAAGGACGTGCACAGACCAACCCACCTCAAGTCGGAAAACATGGACGAAGCTCCAACAAAAGGGTGCAAAGAAGCTCCAAATGCAGCAGATGCACATCAAGATTTCCCCAAAGTAATTCGGATGTCGCGAGTATCTCCATAGACCTGTCGTAATGAAGCGTCCCCGATTTGATGGATCTCCTCGAAAGGCAAACTTTTGGCCATCTGCGACCTCGGTCGCCAGGTCCAGCCAAGCATGGGTCTAGGCAGCCAGGCGCAATCCCTGCCTTGCCCTGCCCTGGGGCTAGCACAGCCTCCAGCAAAAAGCCAGAGCACCACAACGACCAGCCCAGCACATCCCAAAGACCAGTGGGTGGTTGAGGCGACGTGTTTACCAGCATGACCTTCAGTTTTGCCAATGATAAAACAAGGCCAAGCTGTGCACTCAACTGCCTGCACTCGCACAGGCAGGTGTTAATGCTTTCAAGCCTCTGGTAGCTCAAGAAGGAAGACCCATAATACCTGCAAGTTCCAAGCGATGGAAAAAGACCAGAACTCCTCCTTCAATTCCGTGAACCTGGAATCCTGCACAGCATTGCGCAGCACAGCATTATCTTGAGCCGTTGTTGAGGTCCTTCGAGTCTTGGGAAATGCGGTTGAAGAGAAAGGTTCCGAGCCGTGTACACCACACGATCGCGAAGATGCTCAAAAGGATCTGGCGAGGGCTCCGAACTGGATCATGAAGGAGACCCGCCAGAATAATCGACAGATGTGTCAGCGAGCCTCCGGATCCGCTGCAGCACACCTACACTCTGCTTCAACGAATAAACTTGCTTCGTCACAACCCGTGGCTCATGGCCTGAGGCATCATACAGCTTCTCGGAACCTCGGACACTCCGCAATGCTTCGAGGCCGTGCATGTGTCGCATACGCGTGCGGCAGTTCAGAACAATTCAGAACCAAGCAACGTTGTGGCCAACCCTGTAGTAGGAAGAAGCCCCACTGCAGCCCGAATGCAATCAGTCCGAAACTGGGAGGAAGAACCAGAGTCGTCGTCAGAGCAACAACGACCGCCAGGCTAACAAAGGTGACCTTCACGACAGTATTTGAGCCGGCTCAGAAGAGTCAACCATCCATAAAAGCTCTGGCACTCTGGCAGACACTGGCAGAAGCAGGCTCTAGACTCTAGAACTGCTTAGGCCGAAAATGTTAACGTTTCAGGAACTTGTCCATTGTGTTGCATGCAAGCGGCCACCAATCCGCGCCCGAGCTTGGCCTTGGACGGCTTGGCGTCGTTAGGCGAACTCCGCATCACCCATTTCGCGGCGGAAGATCTCGACCCATTGCGCCATGGCCATGGCAGAAAGCTCCTTGAGCTCCTCGAAGTCAGCCTTTCGCGGAGTGACGACCCGTTGCCATCTCTCTGAGTGATGCCGGACGTAGAGCGCACCGTAGAGCCCCGCAAGGAAGGCCGCAAGATCAGCAGAACCATCTCTCTACTCACTTCATATTAACCTAGGGTCTTCTTCTGCAACACAACTGCCGATAATACATCAGAAGACAGTAGAAGACTTAGATGTAAGTGTACTGCTATACAAACGCTGCCAGGCCCTGCTATGCTCTCTTGAAACGGCCAGTACATCGTCAACACTGCTGCATTTTGCCACATGAGGATAAGCCTACTAGGTCCAAACGTCTTGAATGGCTTGATTGTCTGGAGTGTTTCCTCCTCAACGCAGGCACTGCAGGCTCATAGGCTCAACCAATGCCTCTTCAGGCCTCCTTGGGATGGCCTTCGTAAAGTGACACGGGTGAAACCAAGCAAGCGATTGCTCACACACGTTTCAGGTTTGACACAAGGCCAACACAATCAATGTATACATATATATATATATATATATATTATGTTATATATATATATATATGTATATATATGTATATATATATATATATATATATTCTAAATATACATATATATATATATACATACATACATACATACATATATATATATGTGTGTGTGTGTGCGTATATACAGTAAATGTATACCTTACAAGTCCTATACGGCCCAAATCCATTTTGCAACAACTTTCGCGGATACTTGTTTTCTTTTTCGCGGACCCATCGCGGATCTTTCGCTGACACATGTTAAAACCGTTTTCTGTAAATGCCAACACAAGGACCTTTAGATCAATGCTCATTTATTTATTCATCTATTTACATGTTGAGTGTGTATCCCGAAGCCCCAGTTGTGAGAAACCCACATTACTCAGTTCTAAGAAACCTCAATCACAGACCTGGAACGCGTGTTCCTCACGCGATGTTCCTCAGGTTCGGGCAGCGATGCACGTAGACTTCTGACCCTACACAAGCTGGCCACTGCTTGAGGCTGCCCACCACTTGCGAAGAGTCTCGTCAGTCATTTCCTGGTTCGGTAGCTAATGGAAGCTGATGACAGAAATGCAGGCACCTGTCAACTCAGAAAAATCCGGAAGCCTTGTCGACTTCGTGGCACCGGAACCTCGACCTGTGCTCATCAACCGTCAGGCTCATTCAGAATATCAGAACCAGCCATCTGTGCGCGAATCTACGCATGCTCATTCAATTTTTGCAGTCCCCGAAGTATTTCACAAGCTCTGGTGGCTTGATGTCCTCTACTTCAACACTCCAGCTGCTTCTACTAGCTGAAGGATGGAGGCAGCCTGGCGTGAAAGATCTAACCGGAACGACGTGATATCCACATCTGCAGACCCACCAGACTGCAACTTGGCAATCAACTCCTTCATGGAAAGGAACACCGGATGCTCCTGAAGCACTGCCTGATCATCTGCACTGAGTTTCTTAAACTCGAGCTGCATGGTCAACCACTCTCTGTCGTATGAGCCTAGCTTTCCGGCCACATCTTGTTCCAGTCTTCCTAATTGCTTAGCTGCTTGGGCGTCCCCTCGGCGATTCACCCTTATGGTGGTGATGGACGCGCTCTTGATGGCATCAGCCAGCTGCTTCGCATCCCGAGCATATGCTGGTGGCAGTGCTGGCAGCTCGCGCTTCAGGAGCAGGGCCTTCTCATCTTGAGCCTTGGCCTGCTCTGCAGTGAACAAGACCACGTACAAAACGTGTCGTCTCTGCTTTCTGGCAAGCACCTTCTCACGGGAATGGCCTGTGGCCCACATGAAGTCCAAAGAAAGAAGACCCCACGTGGACAACATGATCAATCCTAGCCATTTGCACATAGCCATCCGGCGCAGTTCTGACATTGGCCAGGGGCGTTGTTTAAACCTTCAAAGGGCTGCAGCTCCAAACCCTTTGGCCTGAATCACTTTGTGACTTGCGAAGCTTCGAAGGTTCGGTGCTGCTTCCACGATTGAATGTAGGCTTCGCAACAGTCTGTTGATAAAGGCCGAAAAGGCCACCGATGTGACAAACACACTCGCACATATGCACTGACCACTGAGAGCCCAGGCCGGCCCGGTCGCTTTCCACTCGTATCCAGCCCCGTCTGTCGCTTCTGTGCCGATCTGATTGTGTAGCCACGACCTCGGCTGCGACACCTCTTCATGAGAACACGACGCTCAACATTGAGTAGGTCTCTTGTCTCACAGAGGTACTCACAGCGGTTTCAACGATGACAAGAAGTCAAAACGAGAAACCATTGCGAGATGGGGAGTTACCGCCAGGTTATTTCACAACCTCATATGAAAAAAACCTTGGGGCGATTTCCTTGCAGCCCTGGAAACATGTTGCCTCCTGCATTGCTGAGCGAATCACCAGGCAACAAGAAGCCTGTTGGCCACGGTGTTTTCCAAGGCAGGTTGCAAAACAAACTTGAATCTGCAAAAATACAAGTTAAACAGGCATCTGCTGGAAGCTCTAACAACAGTTGCCATGCAGCCTCGGATGACCGATGAAAATTAAGCAGGGCATGGAGCAGCTGCTTTCGGTAAAAAGAGGTAGTTGGTGTGCAGTACGGAAACCCTCGCGCAAGCAGTTCGCTCAGCACGAATATGCTACAGCGTACTGCAGATTGATCGTGAATAGCTCAGAAACACAGAACGGACCCCGACTCATAAAGCCTGCTTGATAGCCCGGTCATGAACCTTTGGACTTCGAAACCTCCAGGATGGGAGCCTCAATGCTCTCGAACATAAGGCTGCACTTATGATGAAGGGTACACACTCTAGGACAACAGGATGGCTCTATGATCCACAAATTCAAGCCGCTACACAGCACACTGTCAGATTGGACATGGGCTTGCATGAGAACCACCGTCATCAACTGAGGCTTCTTGTCATCGTTTCCCGCAAAAAAAAAACTGTTGCTTGAGGGAAATGGGGCGAACACTTAAACGATGAGGCGCGAGGTTAATCACAACCCCAGTTGATTCATGTGATCCCCCAAGTAACGGCAACTTCGTCCGTTCTCGAGGGGTACAGGCATATCGTTTTGGTTCCACAATCTGTAAAGTTGTTTCAGTGGGTATGTTTGTCGGATGCAAGTGTCCTGAAACTATTGCTTATGCTTGCTGGCTAGCGGCCAGATGCATCGAAGGACACTTTTTTCCCTGCTTGAGTGTCCGCCTGTATGGCGGCACCCCCGCAGCGTCGAGTAAGCAATCCGATGGACATGCTTTCAACAGCCTTTGGGCCGAACAAGTCCCCGTGTGGGAGGGAGGGCAAAAAGAGCCATGGGGAAGGATGCAATGACTCCCCACGTGCAAACATGCTTATGCTTGCTCGGGTATCCGTCTCTATCTCGTAGCCCCCACACCGTAGAGCAAGAAAGCGTGCAGCGTGCACGGTCCGATGATCTCGGATGAACATGTTTTTAAAGGCCTTTGACCAACGAAGTCCCCACCCCCATATCGGAATGGCTCATCGATGGAAGTGGGTGGTCGCTTTGAAAAAGATCCAGTCAGCACAAAGTGGAGCCAGTAAACGAAGATTCGATGAAGCCCTTCAGGAGCGCCTTCGCGAACTGCTCAGGAAACACTTGTGGTCGCTCGGCAACCATCTTGGCTCCTGCAACCCCTGTAAGCTGCAAAGGTTTCCTGCCAGTGCATGCGACCGCGCAGAGTTGCAGTGGAAAGGAGATGACAGTTCCGAAAAAAAGTGACCTTCCTCCATTGCACGCCGCACATGCGCATGTGGACCTTTTTGAAGTTCACGCGCTTGTCAAGAGCAAGATCATGACAGACTGCCATGTATTGGATGTCAAAGGATTCTCCAGGTAGGCAGCCGGGAATACTCATTCGAATAATCATGCTCACACCGATCAACATGTTATTCGCTTTGGCGACTAATCGATCCTGAAGTCGTAGCCAGGAATCGAACTCTCATTTTTTCGTTGTAAGGGTCGAGACGTTCTGGAGTTAGGCGGACCTCTTCGTGCGCTACTCCCGGTATTACATAGGATGTCTAAATGCCAACGAAATGGAAAAGCGGCGACGCTGAGCAAAGAATGTTCCACGATGAGAGACGTCCACGATCACGTATGGCATCAGTCGTAGTATACAGAACTGCCGATTCCCCCCCTGCTTCCGCGAACACCCTATCTGAATCAACTGCTCCGCCGAAGAGGAACAGGAACCTCTTGCCGTGGAGATCGCCCATGCCCTTATCTGCAGTGGCCACCGGGAACGAGGCGGGCAGATCTCGCGCATGCGTGCCAAGAAGGTTTGCCTATCGACCATGCTGTCGCTGGTCGGCGCAAGGGGGCGCTTGCGAGGTCGGAGCTGCGGGAACCTCTTCTCCACAGTCCACGACATTGATATGGCAACACATGGTTGCGCAACGTGGCAAGCTCCGTCGCCAGCAAGGCATGGAAGCCGCACGAAAAAGTGACTCGCAACCGTCGCCAACCAGCTGTCGCATCGCAGAGACGACAGGGCGAGTGTGAACGGTTTGATTCGCTTCGGCGGGTTTGTACTGCTGGTTTTCGAGCTTAGCGCGCTCATGGCATTACCGAGCGACAGGGGGTGTATTGTCACGCCTTCAGGGCTTGTGGCGCCTGCCACGTTTTTTTTTTCGCAAAGCTTCCGCCATGATTCATGACGTAAACGAGAGTATTGAGACAGGTCCGGAGACCCTGTGGCTGAAGACGTGCACGTCGCTCTTGTCGTTGTCCTTCTTCGTGCCAGCTGTTTTGGTTTTCTCCACGAGTTGTGCATGAATCTGCTTGGCACGAAGGCGGCTCTTGGAGACTAGATGCTCATGAGCACTCCGTATGATACGATGCTCGTGCACCGGCATCTTAGCGTGCGTGTCGTGGCGGCGGAAGCGGCCCGTGCCGCAAGCGTTCAAACTTGACTCTTAATGATGCTGTCACTACATGCATGCAAAATTCTGCATTCACGAATTTGGCCCGAACTTCGAAGCAAAATGCTGAATCGCCTTGGATTCTGAAGAGCGAGTACTTTCATACATGCCTGTGTCTGTTCGTGATTCATGTCCTTGTGACCGGCATGAGTATCACGAAGCAGTGGGGCGAAGATTTCAAAATACTTGCCCTACTGTGTTGCACTCAGGGGCACGATTGCTTGTACTTGGCTGTCTTCTCCTGTCGTCTTCCTCCTCATCCATGTCTTGTAGCATTCTGAGCTCTGTGCTGCTAATCGCAAGCGAGCATCTTGCCCTCTTAGGATCCGTGCACATGCTTCTGCGCGTTCAACATCCACTCACTTTGCACCGCAATGCCGGCGAGGATTTCCTCTCGGCTACGACACTGCAGTCACATCACAGGATCCTGCTCATGCCACGCCGATCCGTCCAGCCTACCTGCGCTCCGTCCCTATGCTCCCCTTGCATGTTTTCACTCTTGCTCCTTCACGAGATTCCTGTCTTCGTCACTGGGAACCTCACAGCAGCAAGAATGTGACACAGAATGACACAGGAAAGCTCAGATGTCAGGTGCGCGTGCCTCGAAGCCTTTTCCCATCCAGCCACGTTTCTTGAGCTTCATGAGGTCCATCATGATCTGTTGCCCAAACGCTCAGAGGTGCCGTGCCCGGCAAAGGTGCTTTGCTTGTGGCAGGAGCCTCTTCAAGGCTGATATGGATTGCCGCGACCATTTGCACGGTATACGTTGGGTCGATGCCCGCTCGCTGGATCACCTGAGTCTGCGCACGTTTGGAAAAAACGCAGAGAAGAATGTGTTATTGTGTGATTGTCTGAGTGTGAGAGTCATGCCGCGAGTGAGGGGTCGACCCTTGTTCGATTCCTCGCCCCATCGCAGAGGAAGCTTAGCCTCGCATTGAAGTACAAGCCGCGAGCCTTCGCCGAAGCGAGGCGGAACGAACTTTTATCTTGGGGGCCCCCACTGGAAATCGGGCATGTTCGGATACGCCTGTTTTCGATTGATCTTGTCACAAGACGGTCGGCTTTCCTGCTGGTATTTGACCTCCAGTATGTCATCCACGATGATGGTCTCCGGCATCTCTGCTACACGCTCCCACCTCAGACACTGTTCTGGAAGCCAGGTGAAGACATGCCAGAGGGGGCAAATACAAGACATGCTGGTCAACTTGCAAGTAAGCTTCCATGAACTGCAGGACTGAGTCTCGAGCAGCTCTCTGTCTGGAACCTTCCAGCATCGATCAAAATAAACAAGTTAGAATGGGCGACACCTCTGCTGACATTTACAGCGCAAGCAGTGACAGCTGAGGACGGTGCCCAGTTCTTGAAGTATAGTGCTCTTTTGAACAGGTACGTGCCTGCAACTTCACTCAGTGTTTGCTCTACGTGCTGAATTCGATGAATGGCTCGATCTGTACAAACCGCAAGTTACCTCGCCTGCTGGCAGCTCAAGTTGCACAGGCTGCAGTGCAATGACTCAACGAAACATTGAGGCACCAGCAATGCTGGAAGATAGACATGGTTTCACCTTGTTGACGGCGCACCTGGCCCGTGATCACACAGTAGATCATGAGCAGTGGTTTATGCTTTAGAAACTTTCTGCAACAATCTGCTGCCTCAGCGTACACATCCATGATGATAGCAAGCACCATGTTCAACATCACCATGACCTGAAGTCGGCAAACTTTTGCAGATCGACCAACCAGTCTTCTGGACGTCACGACAACTTCGAGACGGGGACTCTCAGCAGTCATCTAAGGAGCATACCAGGAGAACCATGTAGATCCAGACCCACAGCAGCGTAATGAACCAATCCTGCTGAATCTCACGCATTGCTGGGGGACGTCTTCATCGACTTTTCCGCAGCCTCTGAAGACATGTAACCCCAGTCGTACTCACCCTCCAAAGCAAGCTGGAGGCACCTTGGTCACCAACAAAGGTCTACGTGCTTCCGTGATTTAAGCCCTGTGCTTAGTGACCAAGCCAAGTGACATGGCAAAGCCACTTAGGGGTGTCGAAAAGACCTGCTGCACATGGCCGCGTGTCATGTAAGCTGCTTGAAGGCATCATACCCGGCCTGCATCCTTCGTCCAAACATGATCATGCCGGCAATGGCGAAACCAAACCATGTGGGTATGAGAACCTGAGCAGGGTTGAATGTCAACCAGCCCTGACCACTCTCACACGAACAAACAGCAACTATGCGACCTTCTCGCCTGAAACGAACCATATCCAAAGCGCTAAAGTCGCTGGTGCGGACGCGCAATATGTTTCAAGCTCACAGTTTGCAATGATGCCGGTGCCTAGTTCGATCAGACTGTGTCATACTGCGAGGTCTGCCTTTCTGCTACAAGCAACCCTTAACTCAAGCCCTGCTCAGCGAGCTTCGGTGCTCTGCTGTGCAAGCCCTTAGTTTTCCCATCTTGCAATTTCAATCTGCTCACCGCTGCTCACAGGTTGCTGTCTTACTAACGACTATTGCATTGTCTGACTGCCTACTGTGGTCTATTCACTAACTGTTGGGTATGGTTCCTGTTTGACTATGGCCGACATGCGGATCACGTGTCCAAGGTGAATGCGAGGCCTCCAGCTTTCTCTTCACAGTTCACGGTTTGCCATTTTACTATCTTTGTGGCAAGCTGCTTTGACAACTTAGTTTACTCTGGCTGCGCAGATTTGAAACTTCCCGCGACAATGCTCTAGCATGCGGGCGAGGCAGCGAGCTGAAGCACCGGAGTCGGATGCTGCTCTCCGTCATGAACGGATGCACATCCAGCTTGCCGGAAATATCGTGCTGGGCACATCAGCGTTGCACATTGCAGCCGTGCACAAAACAAAAACGGCCCAGGAGTAACATTTTTCGACGTAGATCTTCAGCGACGCGAGACAGCTAGTCACGCAGATTGTGCCAGTTTTCTCGCTTTCTTGTTGCCTGCATTTGCATGTGTGTGTGTGTGTGTGTGTGCGCGCGCGTGTGTGTGTGTGTGTGTGTGTGTGTGTGTGTGCGTGAGTCTAAGCATTCACGCATTTGTGACTATGTACATACATACATGCATACATACATACATACAGATAGACTGATAGACATAGTGCACGCATATGGGTTTTCAGGGCTATGGAGAGAAAGTCATCAACTAGACGTATGATACTACCTGTAAGCTTCCCTAAACGTATTCTTTTGATTTACGCCAGCTTAATATCAGATAACACTACTAGTTTTATGCAACAAATGCAGTTGGAATACTGAGAATAAAATCGAGGGCTCAATCTATCGAACTGTATACTACTGAGGTATCAAAAGCACTTACTTTAACGTCCATGTAGCTAGCAATCTGTGCATGAATGTATATGTTCGATTCAATTATTGCAAAGACTACCAAATGCACCGTATTACTATAATACTTAGAACTGATTTGACATAAGTAAATAAAAACTCCGCCTGCAGCTGTTTGCGTACTTGTGAAAATGATATTCTACAGCTATATACTAAGCTACATCTTCATGTAAGTATAACGTTGTCCCTACAGGCACTACTGTGAATATATTGCTTTCTGAGTTCTAATCGGCAGACAACAAACCCTCTATGCTGTTTATATATGTAAATCTGATGATTGTTAGCTCAGCAAGCCCTATGCTTGAATTGATCCGAGGATTCAATTCAATATACCCAATCATCTAATTACCAACATACAAAAAAATCATGTTTCTGCAGTCAGTAATCCGTATAAGTATGTCATTATCCCTGGGTGTAGTGATATCATATGAAGCATTGTAAATATAGTTTTCTGTCTGTTCGCGTTAACTGGCAAAGCACTTCATGAATAGCTTAGTTGTAGAGAGATTTCTTCAGGCTGTTTGGCTCCTATTCAAAAGTATAGCTTCCAAGGATCTACTATACTGCGACTATTAAGCAGCTATCTGGGTAAATCGCAACAAGGAATCTCGAGCCATGTTATTTGCAATTAGCAGTTAACAGACCCTGTAAATTCGATTGTATAACCAATTGCTGAGTACTTAACCTTATTTTTCCAAGAATGAAATGGTGCATGCTAAATGGTAACACCGAGGTCTTATACTTAATAGGCATGTTTAAACTATAAGACTATATGCTTGATATCTCAAACATATAGTCTAAGAACACATGTCTTTGTAGGGCCACATCTGTAGTAATTAACAAACCCTGGAAGTTCAATTCTATATTCAGCTGGCAAATAGTTAACCTTTTCTTTTCGCATACAATAAATAGAACACACTAAACGATGGCATCGAGGTACTATGCTTGGGAGGTGTTTTTAAACGTTACAAGTAGCTTGATTTCTTCAAACCAATAGTATAACAATAAATGTGTTTGTGGGGTTGACCACATACTACAACTGAAGCTAATAAAGCACACGGCATGGGGCGAGTTTTCCATACGAATTAAGCCGTCAACAGAATATGGCACTTGAATGGAAAACGTTTTGGTCGTGATCGCGCTTAGAATGGCTCTAGGCGAGCAACAAAAAAACAATACAAAAAAAAAATACCACCAAAAACAAAAAAAACACTACCAAAAAAACATTATTTCAGTACTCTTCCAGAATAGAATTAGAATTCTATATTAATGGGAGCACCCACCAATGTTCTTATCTGAAAACCTTGGTCTTTGGGGGGGGTAGCATATATATATATATATATATATACGTGCACATATATACATATGCATATATTCTTTACTTATATGTGCACATGCATGTATGCACGTGTCCATGTGTATGTGCATATGTGTAAAATGTAGATGTGTGCATGTGTATATGTGTATGTGCCTGTACAACTGTATACATGTATATATGTACTACTGTATGTGCGTAGCATGTAGTCTACGGCATGTTTAGGTTTAGGCCCAAAAATGCTATACTACACATGTATGTGTATGCCATGTATATGTACAACACATATGCGTACAAGATGTATATGTATGGGTCGATGTATATGCATATTACAGAACTTGGTTTGTACATTACATGCAATTTTGTAAATGCACATACACATGTTTTGTGTATTAGGTGTGTTGCTGTATATGAACTTGCATGTGCATCTGCATGCGTCTATGAATTTGCTAGTATGTATGTATGCATGCATGTAGAGATGCATCAGGGGCGAGATGACCCGGCAGCAAGATGCAGCAAGTATCAGTGCCGCGCACCATGACGCTGGGCGGAACGCAGCGTTCTTATGTTCTTATGAGCTTTGACAGCTTTGACAACTTTAAATCAACGAAGAAAATCAGTCGGACGAGAGCGTCGCCTTTGAGCTGCCCGACAATAACGGCAATGCGCCTTGCTACCAGGGATGGAAAGCACGAAGCGTTCCCCCGACATCAGCTCAGACAGCTTGCATGTCGGCAAGATGGAGGGCGCCCGCTTTTGACGAGAAGCTGGCCTTGATGCTAATGTTGCACCCCGCTCATTATCTACCGTGCAATAATGTCGTGTTGTTGAGGGTGTTGGGTACCCGCTGTGTTGTGGAGCTCTTCGTCGGAGTTGCCTGGCAGCCCGCCAGCACGTTGCGGTTGGCTCCGTGCATTCCTCGATATGTGTGCATCAAGCGCGAAGGGTTAGCGGTTTCGCTTGACGGTTTGGCTTCCTACGCTCCTCCATTTGTGCATGTCGCGTGTGCGGGTTTAGCTGAGCTTCGGTGCTTAGGTGTTTGGTAGGTTAAGCGCTTAGGGGTACGGGGCAGCTACTCGGTCAACAATAATGGAGTCTGTCAGTCGTGGTTTTCACGGGGCGAGGCCGGGCTGCCAAGTGATGAAACCGAAACAAGGCCAAACGACATCCCTACGTCCGTCAGGCACTTTGGACACCCCTTCACCCATGATCAGAACTCAGGCGAAGAAAGAAAAGGCCGACCGACTTACGTCCCCCCCGATTGGCCATTACTAAACGCAGTTAATCTTAAGGTGTTGTGTCACAGGACGGCCTCCCCGGCAACTGTTGTGAAGGGAATACGTTTCGGTTGCACTTGCGGTCTCGCGGGTGGCTCCGGGACTTGGCAGATGTTGTGCGTTTGCTCGTTTCTTCATGCCACACATGCGGCTTGGTACTGCGGCTTCACAAGCTTAGCACAGCAAGCATAGTTCCCGGCGATCAAGAAGTGGGTCAAGTCAACCGTCGTTGCCTGCAGCTTGGAATTTTTTACATATTCCAACAGGCCTGTGCAAAGCGCCTGAAGGGTGGAGGTGATGATGGCAAGTCGCGGCTGCCACTGCAAGGACAAGAAGCAGCGGGCCCTGTGGCAGACAAAGAGGAGAAGATGTGCATCATACTACATCTGACCGTGCACGGTGTAAAATCAAGCGCTGAGTCTAAAGATCTGACGGTAGCGACTACCCACCTCTAAAACCGTCCTAGATTTTCCTGAATACGGGGAGTGAGACCTACTTGAAGCTCTTTTCATGTCACCTTGGGCTCCGGCATAAAGAGAATGTGAGCGTAAGAGATGAAGATTCGTTGATACGAGGAGAACTGCGCCTAATCGGACAGCCCATGCAAGTCGGAAAGCTGTCGGCATGCTGAATGCAGCCATGGGGCCATCGAGTCTGACAAGCTCATTACTGCCTTGGCATTGTAACTCTACTGGATTGGAAGGCTGGTCGGCAAACTCAGCAGAGTAATTCAGCGCTTCCACGCTGTGTGCATCTGTGTGCAGTGTGTTGTTTAAAGGTAACCGTAACGATCGGACACAGTCTTCGAGGCATGCACAGCTTTGACACAAAGAACACTTGCGCACTCTTAATTGCATCTTACTGACCTACAGGCTGCTGAAGGTACTTCCTTCTGCCTCAGGCCCGGACTAGTGTACTTTGCGTGTCAAGATAGTCGAAATAGTCCTGTGTCATTGATTGCAATGCACTTGTTGCAAATCCATCTGTGCAGCTGGACAACGCTAGTCATACCGTCATACCATCAGAATCGCCTCGATGCTGGCCATCACCATTTTGCGGTACACTTCCTTAGACTGCAAACTCTGCAATAAGGGACATGTGTCGAGCAACATCTTTGGCACGGGCCAACCCGAAGAGCATACCAAGATGAGCCCAACCTTGGCTGCTCACAGTATCTGCGAAGGAACACGGATAGATGTCAAATCCGAACCATCGGGCCGCCTTCTTGGAAAATGCTAAAACAGATAACCGTTAAGGCCCAGTCTTCCACGCGAACAACTGTACAATGTGCACATTTGAGCGGTTCACGGTGCAGTACCACAACCGGACAACGCCCCAATATTGAAAGCGCTGCTAGGCCACAATTTTACAAATTTCGACAGATTGTCCCCTACACATGCGGTCAATTGCGTAGCTGTGGAAAACTGTCCAAGGCCTGGGTGGTGCGTTCGAGCTTCAACACGAACCTGAAAGCAAGTCTGCTACGAGCACGAATTTTTCATTCAGGCCCTAATCGCTGAAATTGGTGACAGTTTCGGAAGAAGCCGCGATGTTCAGAAAACCGAAAGGCACGAACGGAGCCATGAGCTGGAAAATTGAGGGTCAGAGGCACTGGTAAAGCAACTCAAAACCGTCAAGACTATACGACGAATACTGTATCATGGGGCTGGCCACGAACGAAAACGCGCGTGAATACCAAGTGGCCAACTTATACCGAACCTCGTGTGAAACCCAGAAACCAGTGGTCCCAATGCAAGAAGGTGCCGGGGAGCAAAGCATCAAGCACAAAAGGAGCGATGGGTAGCGGGGAAATCCTGAACAAAGTGATGGAATACCCATCAGCGTCTCATCAACCTGGAGTATACAAACCGGCCCCACAATGAGTGATGGCAAGGAAATCCTCTCACAGGATCGATGGCTTGCAAACCACAACCAAAACAACGACTGACTGGGTAACTTTGCCTGCGGACATTTGATATCGTTCCAACTTACTTGGCAACATTGAACTAGATCGCTTTTTGCCACGATGCTTAACTATGTCGATAGCATTATCTACCTACTGGTGTGTAAACACACAGGTCATTACAGGAAACCGAAGCAGCGGCAATCTTGAAATTTTCCACTCTAGTGTTGACCTTGTATGTAGATCCCCCTTGCAGGAGAACGTAGTTAGAAGCCGCCTGCAATTTCCGAGGCGGCCAGGCCAGGCGAAAGTCAACAATCATCGATGTGGCGTGGAAACCGTTCGACACTCAGACCACAGCAGGAATCTGTACGAGTCTCTGCCAGCAGGCCCCAACACGCGCCTGGGGCCGCCTGGGGCCTGCATCCTTTGGGGTGGAGACTGGGGGTGATTCGCTTTGGTTGAAGCTTGTGAAGGCTGTGCCGGGGTCGAGATGGCTTCTGTCCCTTCCACAAACTTCGACTGGCAAGTCTTTGCCGAACTCGCACCAAGCAGGATCTGATGCGATCTTGATTGAGGTACTGCTAACCAGCATCGGGTGTTTTGATGGTTTTCCTGGTGCCAGACAGCCTCGGCTAGTGGACCAGACAGATTCGAGTAATGCTGAACAGGCTCAGGTTGACCAAAGCTTAAAGAGTGCATAGCAAACGGACACAGAGACATCACCACAAGTAAGTAACCATCATGGCTCGGACATCACAAGCGGCCAAGCGCCTCGTAGGGACTCCAGCAACGTTTTTCAGACTCCTCCCGTCCTCCCAAGTTGTTTTTGAAGTTGAACCGCTCCCCCCAGCCAGCAGAGTCAGCATGAGCATCAGTACAGCCCAAGCTGTTTTGAAGCTCGGAACGGCAGAACAGTAGCAACAGTGCGATGAGCATTTGCAGCACCGGCATCTGCAAGTCTAAATCGTCTTCGGGTTGCAGCGGAAGACACCAGTCAGCACGGGGCCGCTTCAGGGTTCAAGAACCGAACTGTTCACGGCATGCTTGCACATGGTTGCAGGCTTCAACCCCGCTAAGGGTGAAGCCAAATAAGCAACTGAGCCAGGTAATGGAGTTGATCAAGTTGAAGTGGCCAAATATCTTCCCTGCCTGTGCCGACAGATACTTCTCTGTACTTGTCACTCATCATGAAGCACGGCAGCATTAATGAATGCTGATTTCTGAAAATGCTGGTGTCACTAAGCCAGTCTGCATCATAGTGTGGGTCATGGTCTGTGCCTTCATGTCTTTCGAAAATTCACGGGCCTCAGTTGCAGCTCGGTCCTCTGGCTTGCTGGCTTCCCTTCACGCTAAGCCGAGGACCATAAAGGCCGTGGATGCTAAGCCTCAAAGCCCGAAACAGTGCGAGAGACACTAAGTAGAGCTGAGAGGCTCGCAGAAACATGAATAGCCTAGGCACACATGCACAAGAAAACGATGTCCACAAAGAGGAGCAGGGCGCGGTTGTGCCGCGGCCAGGTCTTCAGAGTAGCAACCTGGAATGCAGAGCAGGCCCCGCAGCACTGCACATCAGATGCATGCAGACATTGAGCAAGCCTCGATGTTCTGCCTGGTATACACACCTCCACCACGACCTAGGAATTCAAATGACAAGCCAAGGATTATCTGCTATGGCTATGCAAGGCTAAGGAAGTCCTTGCAGTAGGCGCGAAGCTGAAATAGAACTTGAACTGCACTTTGATCAACCGAGGGATGGCCTCGACAACCCCACGGCATCGAGACAGAAACAGCTTGAAAGCCCTTCCCCCAAAGGTCGTCACGAGCTGGTAGTTGAAGGCTACTACCTGTTTCGCGCAGCTGGTCTGGAAATGTCAGTCCAGCGGGTTGCGATGCTCGTTGGCAATCAAGCTCTCGGACGAAGCGATGTGGAAGACTCTAGAACTTGACAGGCTTGCATCTTGATGTGATCCGTAGCAGGGCACGCAGCCACAGGCCTTCGTCTCTAGAGACAGCGTCTGCTCATCGATCCATCCTCTGTCCTCTGAAGGGATGCTAAATTCTTAGATTCTAGACATGCCGACCCGGCCAACTAGCAGGACAGGGCCGCAGGCCTTCAAGTACTGGAATCGCTTCCTTGTATTGTTTCATGCACGCTGTGGGCTGACAGGGGCTTTGCTTGGGTGCTTGCTCACTAGCATCTAAGGGTGGCATCTGCAGCATGGGAAGCTTCAGGCGTGCCGTTGGGATGGGCCGATATGGATGCCTACATGAAAGATAATGCACACTCTCCTAATATGTGAGCACCCGCCAAGCGCCCGACATGTTCTTTTCGAGGGGGTCTCGCGCCCGCAAGGTAAACCTGAAGTAGCTCTGCAGTCAGTCTGCCACGCACTGAGAACAACAAAAAGACCAAGCTCCAAGCTGAAAGCCCTTCTCGCCATCCAAAATGCGGGAGAGCTGGCACGCAAGGCTGTGTGCTTTCTGGTGCAGGGCTTGAAAAAGGTCGAGAATGTGGAAGTGAGCTTCCCTCGCGGAACTGTCTATTCAGCAGACAGGAGGAATCCATGCCAGCCCGGAAGCTTGTCAAGGATTTGTTTGCATTTCTAACCAAGAATGAATGGACATGCAAAGTTTATTGCATGTGCCAAAGATGACGTCGTGCTGAACACGGCTCGGCTGCAGATCATCCTATACCACGTGTCTTGAAAGTCCCGCCTAGCTCGTGCGAGCGACAGCAAGTGCACATCCCAGCTCTCATTGCTTCGACATCACCCCAATTCGCATGAAACCACTTGAGTCACAGAGCTGCTAGAAATGGTCAGCATTCCAACCGCAAGACTGAAGCTGGTTCACAAAGCCACGACCTGCGTCTGCTCCACCGGCATCGATCCAGCCAACTCCTGATGTACGAACACCACGACCAACATGTGCGTGTGTGTGTGGGCGCATGTGCGCTTGCGCGGGCGGGTGTGCGTGTGTGCATGCGCGTGTGCGTGCAGTGCGTCCCTCTCTCTTGGTATGTCCATCTTCATCTGGCATGAAGGCCTAGGGCCTATGGGCGACCCCGGGTATGACAGTCTCTCTTTCTGTGGCCCAAAGTCCAAGAGAGTTTGCAAGACACATGCTTGCTGTTGATGAACGACGATGCCTATAGCGGCCTTGCCCTTGCTGTGACAGGATTCCCTCAAACGCGACGCCCAGGCCCTGTCCCTCCCGAGCCCATCCCAGTACCCAATGCACACATAGACAGGGAAGTCTGCCGCTTGTACCGCCCTGTGCTACTGCTATTCCTTGCTCGGCCGTATCATTCAAAGGTTAGGGCGGCTCTCTCTCTGTCTCTCGCTCTCTCACTCTCTCGCTGTCTCTCCACACAATCACCGCTCCAGAGCCTGTTCTCAGCTCTTGCCGTTACCGTCCCGGCCTGGCCCAAGGGCGCCAGTCGCCGATCCAGAGTCCAGATGTTGATGGACCGCGCGGGCCTGCATTAAGACACGAAATCTGGCAGAGCACTTCACGTTCCTCAGCTTCTTGTAAATTTGGAGCTCTGCCCCCTGACGTGCGAGAACAGCCTTCTCAAAAAGCTGTGGCTTCACCCAAAGACAGCCAATCCAAACCCATACAGCACCTATCAGCTATACACCTAGCACAAGTAGCACGATCTCGGATGCGTCTGCTTGTCAAGCAGTACAGGTTTGTACGACATTCAATGCACGAGCCACCGAAGCATCGGCAACTGCTTCCAGCACCCACAGAAACGGTTTCACCAGGTGAAGGTGGCAGTCTACAGTCTTCGCGCCTGTCTGTGGCATTGGAGACGTTGGCGCAATCTGGTGTAACGAAGCCTGCACTGGCACAAACCAGGCAAGTACGCGGTTAAACTGTTTTTGCCTCGATTGCAAAGCAGAACAACAAATGCAGAAACACTAATGGCATTGGCAGCAGCCAAACACACTAACGATTGTACGGAACACACTGCAACTCTTACAAGCACAACAGGGCTGCGAGAGACGCACTGAAGTCGAACGGCTGAGAGGAATCAGCGGATTGCGACAGCCCGTAGGAACCGAGTTTACCAGGAGCTTCGGGGGAACAGCATCGCTCCTTGAGTAGTGCACTCAAATTTCCATCGCCCAAGCTTTCAGCGGCGAACATGCGTCAGGGCTCGCATTTTAAAAATAAAAACTGTTCTGGAGAGAACTGATCTCTCGCTTGCGCGTAGAATGACAATCGCACCTGGTGAATCTTGATTTGGCTAAAAGCACCGACCTTGACACTCCTCAGCTTGGCAAGTGGAATGCTCCGGGAAAACTCTTCACTGCAATTGACCTTCCGCGACCACACCGTGAAAACTCGCCGTATTCCGTGATCTGCCTTCGGCGTTCCAGTGACGCCAGATATGACCAGATTTTTCCCTGTGTTCCGGGCCAACTGCTATTGCTGTAGAACTGGGTCAATACTCATGTGCACACATGCACACAGACACACACACACACACACACAACGCTCAGCACGGCCCGCAGGGTGACGAGTTGCATCCTTGTCAAGATCGACTCTCGTGGCCGTGGCTCGTCCACATTTTCTGAATTCCATCCCGGGCCATCCCGTGATGCCCCGTTGGATCCCAAACAATGCTGCACTCGGAAATGATGCACTTGTACGAGAGCTGCCATGCGTCTGAGGCACCTTCTGGAGTCACAGACGAGATGCGACACAGACATGGCAGGGACTGGAACCCTGTCTCCGAAAATGCCCTGCACCGAAATTCCACGAAGCGGAAGCTCTGCGGCAAGCAAGCTCTCGCTGGCAGCTTTGAATTGAAACTTTCCTGACCCGGCTCTCAAGATCAGAACATAGGTGGGTGCGGGAGTAACAGGTACCAGTTTGGGGAGTAACGGAACCCAGAAACTCGAACATAACGGAAACTACAGCTAGAAACCAAGCAGGCGAAACTTTTGGACCTATTTTCGGTTCCCTTACATTATAGTCATTGATGCTCACACATTTTTCATTCACGGCATCCACAGCTTAACGTTGAATAACATTCAGGGTTTAGCATGCCAGCGTGATTGTGGGAGCCCACGCCCCGCACCCCTTACACCCAACGCTCTGCCACCCCGCCGCCCCCCGAATACCCCTTCTAGGCTGAAAGAAACCACTGCATTCTTCACCACTCCAGCCCTCCTGCTCCTACCACCTACCACCCTGTACATACCCCCCTCGCCGGACACTCTCCTCCATCGTTTCGATACCGGTTGTGGCACAAACAAACACCTCTACCAATCGCTTGCACTTCTTCGCGGAATTGGTCTTTGGTCTATGAGGGACTGTACTTCCGACTATGCTTCTTTCCCACTTGACAATCCTCATCAGTCTCGCTTGCGCATTGAACCGCTGTTTGTCCTTTGGATTTCTTGATGTCCTTCTGCGCACCGCATCGAGACAAAATCCAAGCCGGATTGGCATGCTATGCAGTGGAACGTAGCCATGACTGTCAAGCTGATTGACAGCACATCCCATTTCCAAAAGAATGCGGCCTGCAGCAACATGGTGGTGTGCAACGCAGGTTATCGGATTAAAGGCCCTGGCCCGGCTCATATCAACCAATTGCTGCGCAGGGGCTCCCACGCCTACAATGGAGTCTCCAGCCCGACATGAGGGACTGTGGTCAAACCAGCCCTCGTCGTGAAATTCCTGCTGGCCGGAACTGAGTAATGTCTGAAAGGCATGCTGGAATTGTAGGTCTGAAGCCCCTGTACGTCCGGGACCGGAAAACGGTCCCTGAGTTTTGACGCCAAAATGGCATGCTGGACAAGAAAGTAAGTCGCGGTGCCTGTCGTTCCCAGTGATTGTTATGGGAACCGGGGGTTTCTGTTCGGAGTGGGTCCTCGTTCCTCTTACAGGTTCCCGTTACGGACAGCCTGTTCCCGTTACGGCAACAACTCGTCCACAGGTCTGTAAAGCTTCGACCCAGCCAAGCAAACTATGTTGCTTCGACTCCTTACGCGAATTTGCCCCTCTCTCAGAGTATGCTGCAAATCCCGACTGCATGCATCCAAAAGTTCCCGGACAGCATATCGGCATATCAAGGTCTGAAGAATGCCATCGCCTGTTGCAACCAAAACCATCCCTCAATGAGCCTCATGCTCTCGTACTACAATCGCCCCATAGCGCCGGCCGCGTTGCTTGAAACCGCGACTCGGCTGATACTTAAGAAGCTAAGGAGCACCGAAAACATGAGAGCCCTACGCAGCACAGACGATTCGGCTCGGGCATGACACAGAGATAACGGAAACTTGGGGCCATTAATCTACGGCTTTGAGAGGGCTGCTTTGTTGCCGATTCGCTGACGTCCCCATCCACTGCTCACGATCGAAACCATCATCGAACCGATAACAAACCCTGACAACTTCTTGGCATTGTCGGTTGCCCTTGAAGCCTTCATCTGGGCATTCCAGAAGGGACTCGTTCCTCGGCCAGAGGTGACTGGAAGCTCGAGTAGATTTGCCTCTCCGTGAATCTGGGCCAAGCACGTACCATACCAGTATGATGCATTTTTCCCAGGCTCAAAGAGATCAGATATGTTGCCACCTCGGCGCAAACGGCATATGATGTTGAGATCCATAATGCAACTGCCGGGGTCCGCTCCGAACTGCTCTGCATTGAGCGTATCCTTGCCGCACGAGACGACACGCAAAGGATCGCAGACGCTTCAGCCATGTCCGGGCACCTGGGGAAAGCATGTCAAGTGCTCCACGAGCGGATCCTGGCAAGGCAAGGTCGTAAGGCCGACTCCGAAAGGATTCCTCTGTGTACAAGAGTCTGTGAGTCTAGTTGGCAGTTGGCAGTCGGTCCTCACAAGGCTGCCGATATCCCCGTTCAAGGCTCATGATTATGCCACCGAGCACCTTGAACGGCTGCATGTTTTCTGAACATGCTACAATTGCACCACCCTATGCAGCGTCGAAAGGCCTGATTGTACTGCAGGAAGGTGCCTCGCTTTTCCTGGTAGCTTTGGAGAAGATGTTGGCAACGTCGCGCAGTATGGCTTGCTAGACACACAGCGCGCGTCGCAACATTCCTCGGGAAGTTGGCGACCGTAGATGTCAGTGTCACGGAGAAAGAACGGAATGAAGACATTTTCCAGATAGTTCCACCTCCAAGCTCACTACGATCTCCCATCAGAACCAGACAACATCTAGGCCGGAGAAGAATGACGGGGCCCTCGCACATCCGCGGACGTGGTCAAACCATCCAACCTGAAACTGCCATGCAAAGCAACTTAACCGGCAAGACGTGCCCAGTTGCATTCAGCTGACATTTCTGCGGTGGGATCTTCATCTTCACCCTGGGTGCATTGAGATAGACGGGACCAAGGACAGCATCACAACATGGGTCTCAGGCCAAGAGTGGGTTCAGGACATTGCGCACGGGGAACTCTGTGATGTGCTTGGACGGCACATCCTCAAGAACCATGAAATCAACAAACTAAAATTGCGACTCATCCGAAGGCCTCATGCAGAATGGAAGACAAAGAGTAGAAGCCAAAGAAGGCGAGCGTGATTGGAAGCATCACACCTTGTGGTTCCAAGCTGATTAAGTCTGACACGAGGAGTTTGCGAGATGCATCATCAAAGCTGCAGCCACAGGCTACTGCTCTCACCAAGAGCCTGATTCGGTAGACATGTACCTAGGAAGGCACATCCCCAGAAGCGGCGGTTCGTATCCTCGATGACCTCGTGCAAAAGACGGCCAGGTATCGCACACATGCACGGAGATAGCAAACTCCCACCTCCTTCAGTGCATGTCTCTCTACCATGCGCGTAGAGTTGGAAATTGCCTGAAGCGAAGCCGACGATAATCATCCAGAACAGGTACGCATCACTGCTGAAGGAACAGTACAAAGTCGACATGCTGGGAGTCGTGCGGCACTTCTGAGGACTTGATGAGCCTGCTTAACCTTCCATTACACGCACTGGAACGGCAATCACAATGCAGGGCCTTTCTCAGAGGTGCAGAAGACGTCTCTGTAAGGCTCCTGCAGGCCTGGAGATGTCGCTCATATCTCCATCTGCCTGCGCAACTCTTCTGACCAGATGGGCTTCCTCGCTGTTTTCGATGTGCGCCCCGACTGCATCAAGGGCCCCATCTTGTCAGCAATAAGCATCCCAAGGGCACAAAGCCAAGGTCTGTGCGAGCAGGCTTGGGACAGTTGTTCCCGACCCAACCTCTTAATGGACTGGGCGAGAGACTCATGGGGCGGGAGTAACTTGCACTGCTTGTGGGGGTCTGCTGTTCTACTGGTGGCCCGCCTCACAGAAACTTCTTGAACTTCACGACCCAAAGCCTTTCCCCATGCCAACCACAGGGGAGGCACAGGCGTGTCCGTGCCGTCTGCCATTGTGGCGGCTGCGTGTAACACGAGCACGGGCAGCAGATCAGCAGCAATTGCACAGAGCAATGCAAGTTGCCGTGCCGAAGCAACAGGAGCATCACCTCCTTGGAAGTTGCTGCTATGTCACAACTGCGGAGTCCAACAAACGCCATAACCAAAGCCACCATGCACATCGGAATCATGATAGTGTCGTCGCCCGTGTATCCCTGCCTCCGTCATAGTGGCCAAGGGCCGCAACAAGATGACCTAGCAAGCAAGCACCCGCTTCGAACCTGAATGTCCTCCCAAAGCTGCTCAGTTGCCTGTGTTCCTCCCAGTCCGGCCCGCTCTAGGGCATTGCTGCTAGGGCCAATCGCTATTCGCAGCCATATCTCTGATATTGATGAGCCCGCAAACGGCAGCAATTTGCACCCAATCTTTCAGAGCGCTTGTCCAATGCAGCAACGAAGCATTACCATTGCCGTTGCAAACCTTTTGCCCACAGTCGAGGTTGTCAGTATCGTCGCGCAAGCCTTGACTAGCTGACGCAACAGCTACTGTTGTGTACTGGTCTGGCTGCAGCAGAGGGGCACCGGTTTGCTAGCCTGCGGCTTGGCACCGGCGAAGCGACCTCAGCACCGTGGCCAGTACACTAGAAAGGCAGAAACACAACATGATACCGTGATTCGGTCTGAGAACCCAGCGATACTCGCTTGGAACGACCACTCCCGGTAGCAACAAAGACACAAGCTCAACAGCAAAGGTCTGGCAGTTGTGGCTCAGCAACTTGTAGTCCTGCCAGAAGGACGCCAATGCTGTGAAAAACTCTTGAATTCTGGCAGAGATCTCCTTGCCGGGCCACTTGGGCTTGATCTTCTTAATCATCTGCCACGGCATCACAAGGTCGCCAGTGCGCACGACTTCTTTAGGACGAACACAGAGGGTATCCCAGCCTGTTCCACACGGGCGTTGCTGAGCTTGGTTTTACCAAGTGGTACAGCTGCCTTGTGAACTCCTTGTCCGTACCCTGCGACACGACAGGTACAGCAGCAGACAGCATGGTGGCAGGATTCCCAAACAAATTGCAGTTTGCCAACGGGATATGAGGACGCATGAACAAGGACTAGGATATCACGGCCAAAGATTCGCAGATTAAACGTTGCAGGTGCTGTGGTTCGTGCTTATGCGAGCTCGTAGCTTCCAGCTCAAATCAACACACGATGTGAGATTATTGAACAGTTCAAAGACATAGCTGAATTAAAAGAAGCCTGATGCTTGCAGCAAGGATCAACTCGTACACAGATACCGGCCTTTGTACACCCGAACGAACATAGTCCCAAATGCGATGTCTAAAGCACCAGGAAGAGCTTGCATTTGCAGTCACACTGTGATTGAGACTGTGTTCAGTTATTGGTTTTCATACTTTTCATGAGCTGAGTGTCCCACGCTGACTGCAGATAGGGTTCGGGGATTGCTGCCGGGATTTGGCGGGTTTGGAAACTTTGGGGATCTGGCATAGGCGGCATAGTACGTTGGGTTGAGAAGCAGAGGATTTCACACGCGGTTCCCCTAGACGCGACAGAAGTGAAATGTGCAAGCCAAAGACGGCCTCGTGGCCAGCACGATTCGACACCGTTTACACAATAGTAGTGCTCCAGACCATAGACCTGTGCAGGCAACCTTCTCACCACAACAATCAAACCGTGCTTCCAAATGCCGGCCTCAACACCAGTGTGGTAAATGGGAAGACCGATAGCCTTCACCTGACTTTGTAAATCTCCATCAGCAATGTCTTCTCTGCATGTGTAGGCGCTGCAATTATGTAAGATCCTGGCTGCCTTGGCCAGATGGTAAACCTGCAACTTAACCTTCGCAGGGCAAGGTGTACTTCAGCATCAAAAGCCCAACCAAATGCTGAAAGCAATCATGAGAAAGCCTAGCCTTAAGAAAAGGGAGAGGCACAGGTCCATACCACTTCCAGACCGTGCCTCGCCATCGAAGAGCATGCCGTCATCGAGATTGCCCGCAAACGCTTCAGTCGAGGGGGATGGCCTGGCTGCACGGGTTAGCAACAAGCCGAAGGACGATTGGTATGGATATCACTCTTCAAATCGAGAAGGCGCAAGGCTTCACGATGCTTCACGTAACCCCGACTAAGGGCTTCGAGACTTACATCGACGTCAATTACCTACACGGACACCAAGTCCTTCGATGCCCACGTCAAGGGAAGCTAGGCCAGCTATGTCGAGCATGGACGGGGTAGTGACGTAGCTGTTCATCGATGCCAGGCAACTTGGCACATGAGGGAGATGAAGTGGCGTGCACTAAGTGTACTTTCCGTGATACGAAGATGACGATGACGATGATGAAGTCTATGATGATGGTGATGACGGTGATGATGGTGATGGTGATGATGATGACTATGATGATGATGTGCAGGAAGTAAAGAAGAGGCAGAACGGGCATAGCTCGAGCAACCAGACAGCGAATCAGCACGTGCACTTCTCCCCAGCTGCACTAGCCTCAAATTCACAAAGACCGTGTCGGGCACCATGGCCTGCAGACAAAGCGAAAGCCAGGGAACATCTTTAACTTTGCTCGGCTTCTCTCCTCACGGCTCCGCACCCAGTCCACGGACTCCTTGTTAGCCTGAATCACTGCGACCCGTTGCCTTTACACGCTGCGCTGCGATTTGACTGCCTTCGCAGCCTCGAGCATCCACCTCTTCAGGGCTTCTCAGAGGCGATCTCAGGCCTCAGCCCCGGCCGCCGGGCCTCGAACCCTGCTCCCTCGCGGCGCTCGCGTCCATCTTGATGTGCACTGCAGGAGCGGCAAAGGCAAGAGGCAGGGACGGACTCGACCACTCGACCCCCATCCCGTCGGGGCCGGTCCTTCAGCACGCTCAAGACGAGGCTTCTGCTCCGGGCCCGGCGGGCTCGGCGGGCCCGGGCTCGGCGGGCCCGGGCTCGGGCCCGTCCGAGCCACTTCCTTGGGACCTCGTCTCTGTCTCTCTCGAATCTCTCTCTCTCTCTCTCTCTCTCTCTGTCTCGAATCTCTCGAATCTCTCGCAAGGGCATCTCTCGGTCCTCGAGCATCCCGCCTGAGCCTTGCTGAGACTTGCTTTGTGGTTTTGCCTTCGCTCTGGTCTTGGCCTTGGCCTTAGCCTTGGCTGCTTGCGTCTTTTCCTTCGGCTTTGCCGTTCCTGGCCTCTCACCTGACCCAGGAATAGGAATGCCGAATCAGATATGCCCCTCAGGGAGTGTGGATGCAAGGCACACGCCACCTCTTGAAGGTGAGCCAGAGGGTTCCTTTGAAGCTTCCGGTGTGCTGGCTCCCTTCAAGCAGGCCCATACTCGCATGTGAAAGCCAGAACGCTTTGACCAAAACATTCCAAGCGCGCAGATTTTTGCCAGTCTGCCTTCTCTGCATCTGGCTGAGACTGCATGCGCTGGATGCCAGGTTCTTCAGAAGGCTTGACATCCTGCACGGTGTGCACTGGACGAGCCTACGGATATCTTGGGCTGCGCCTCTTCGCTCTGGCACGCATCCTCCCATGCAAGGAGCTCCAGCTCCTCCTCAGCAGTTGTGAGCTGGGCCCTGAGCCACGAGAATCCACGAGACCTCTGAGTCGCTGAGGTCGTTTCAGTGGCTTCCGAAGGGCTTAAAACGGGCTGCAGCACTGGCTGCAGCTCGGGCCAAAGGAGAACCTTGGCCGAGAGAGATGCTTGAAGGCTTGGAAGTCCTGCTCTTCGCGGGGCTTAGCCGAAAGCGGATCTGAGTGCCGTGCGACGAGCAAGGCAGAAGTCTCTGGGGGTTGGATCAACCCTGCGACCTCGCAGTGTAGCATGCGCATGCGCAGGACTTCGGACACACCGTTCACTGGACTAGCAACAGCAGAAGCAGCAGTAGCAGCAGGTGCACAGCCGTTTCCCACAGCCTCGGGAGGCAAGTCATTCACGAAAGCATCATAAGTGTCCTCAGTGTTACACTCAGGACCACAGAGAGACGTGCAGAAGCGATGAGACACGTGTCCTCTCGCTGTATGCAAGCAGCATATTGCCGCACATCTGCATCCAAGAATCGGTGCACGGCTCCGTGTTGAGTTTTTGCGAGCAAGGCCCAAGCTTCTCGAAAGGCCACACTCATGCGCAAAGCATGCGCGATGTTGTGTGATGTGCAGCGCTTGGCTCTTATAGTGACAGCTTCTTGGAGCATCTGGATCAAGCATGAGCAAAGCAAGTGGCCCAGACCACAAAACCTCGAGATAGAGATTATTTGGCTTCGGCGTGACTCTAGAATGCATGAGCTGACAATCGTGCGCTTGACGCAAACGTGTCTGAAGCGCAAGAAAGGTTGTGTTGCTAACTAGCAGTCACATATGGCGAGCTTGCAAACTTCACCGGCCACAGATTCGATCTTTCAGCTCACGTATTTACACTGCACGCTGCGAAACGTGAAACCCAGCTGCAACCGACCGTGCATTGTTCGCTGATCTGAAGCAGCACATACGCTAAGTGCTCGAGAATGCAGCCGCATCTCAAAGCCGAGGCGGTCAGTAGAGCGTCTCTGCCAAGAACCGGCAATCGTTAGTGAAATGCTGTTGAGGGAGGGGGAGGGTGGCTTTCCGCACTCTGGGTGACGCTACTGCCCTTATGTACATGGATAGGCCTCACATCCAACGTCTCTTGGGAAGGTCACTAGGCCGTAGGCTAGGCAGTGCGTTGCAGAAGGTGCACACCAACTTCTGTTGTGACCAGATCGTGAACCTGGCCAGTGTGTGTCGCCAAGACAAGATCAGAAACTGAAAGTGTCGCAGCTCATGGTCACAGAAAGGACTGCAAGGAGAATAGCTCGAGCCTCTCCGACCGCAAGCTCAAAGGCAGCCTGAGATTTTAACTACTAGCTTCCCGAAGGTGTAGCAGAGGTGCATGGACGCCATAGCCCGCATTGCAGCAGTGGCGGCCAAGATGCTTTCAACACTGCTGCTGGAACTTGCGGCCGCACACCTTGGTGGCATGTGGAGTGCCCTGGGTCTCGGCGGATCAACCCTCGCCTTGCTTCGCGCGGTCTTGCTGGATGCCAACACCCTTCACGCGATCGAGCCAGCCCATATCTCCAGCGAGTTCGCCTCCCTTGAGCGCTGATTGGCATTCAGATCTTTCGCGGCAGACTTTCCTTAACGAGAAAAATTCGAAACTTCGTTTCAAGCTGGCGCGAGAAAACTAACTAACGTTGTAGCCTCAGTCTCTGAAAGCTCTTCATGCCGTCTGCCTCGAGGCTTTGCAAGATCTGAAGCATATCAGCTTCTGCCTCTTCTTGAGAACGCTTCACCTCCAACTTTGCGAGAGCTGCACATGGCTTTGATAGGGCTGCCGCACCTGCTTCCGCCGAACCGGATCTGTGACAGGTGGGCCAGAAGCGGCTACTCTGAGCAGGATCTGTCGCAGCCGCACCTGCACAAGCATGTTGACAAACATTAAGAATGCAGACAGCGAGAATCCTCAGCATGTCGGATGCCTGGTCAGCTTTGCCACCGTTTTGTCCTGATGTGCCCGTAGTGCCCGCGGAGAAAATAGGGCTTGTTGAGGACGTCTGCGCGAGGCTCTGGCTGGAAAGGTGCGGACGCATACCCTACAGGCGTAGCGATCGCAAGCCTTCAAGCGCTTTGCAGGTGCTTCGCTTGACCTACAAGAATTGGAAAACGGTCTCGGGATAACATGCACCCTGGAAAAGCTTGGCCATGCGAATGCTAAGCCACGCGCGCACCCTCTGTTGGCACCAGGCGTGCACAAACAACTGCTAAAGGCTCCAAGATCCCCGATTGTCTGGCCGACTGCAGGAGCGTGATGGAACCTTTCACGGGCGAACGACAAACGCGAAACTTTTAAAGCATACAAACACCTGGACAACTTTGCACACGACTTTCCCTCGGACCTGTCCGGGCCCAGCCCTTCGCAAGCTGTGATGCCAGGGAAGATTCGAAGGCCTCCTCCGTCAGAAGCCCAGACTTGGACCTGTGCGAGCCACACGCAGACAGGCTCAGGAAATTAACATTCAGCGTACAGATGAGTGTACATATTGCATCAAATCAATTACACCATTGAAACAAACATGAACATGAAACATAAAACTCAACTAAAAACACGGCTACATGATTGGATTCATCGTTTCATATACATGTAGAACATGCGCACACACATACAAGATATGTGCCGGAAATTTTTGTATGTATACACAATCAAACAACGTAGATACCAATGCAAAATATGCACGAACGACAACATGAATACACGCATGCCAAGAAGAAATATTTCACATGCACACACAACAGTTCAACAACATCTATGTACAGACATGCACAAACGATCGAGCCTTTTTGCATATGCACCGACAACACACATGTAAAGGTATATAACCGCCCACAAATCCAAGCAAAGGCCAGGACGTACATTTGAACGTGTAAACGTACTTGCGTGCCTGCGATCTGTGAATGTCTGGGTGAGGATGCTGGTCGGGCAATGCATGCACGTAACGCATATGCTTGTAGACATTTTTGAACTGTGCATGTGTAAATGACTCCTGCATTTCCAAGTTTGGCAAATCGCAAAAAAGGTCTTGGTATTCCAGCCTGGGCTTCAAACAGTACGAATGTACGTATGTATGTACCCTTGTTAATGTATCTTTAGGTGTGCAGATCTGCACATGCACTAATCAAAATGACATATCACACAAAACAATAATCGGAACTTGTCTAATCTAATACTCTAGTGCACCAGCATGTAAAAAGGTAAAGCAACAGAACATAATGCAAAGTACGAGTAACATGCACATGTGATGCGACATAATACGGCATAATATGGAGTGAGACAATACAACATAACATTGTACATCACAAAAAGAGACAACGCAATATGATATTCCACACACTATACCTTCCTGTACTATGTTATATACACTGCACTATACACTACTACAATTCGACTGAACAGCGCCTATTAGTGATATAATTAGTTAACAGAAGTAGTACGATATCGTATAATGTAGTATGATATGCTCAAGACCATTATTATAGTCTTGCACAATCCTTAACGACCGATACCGTTCGAACACTGCAGAACAGTCACGCACCCTTTGGCAATCAGTCGTCCGAACATCCGCAAGCGATCGTGGCAACAGTAGATAAATCCATAATCGTTGACATGGAGCGGATGAACGAACCTTCAAACACCCAGGCGCTACTGTAAACCCATTTGAGGAACGCGACCCGCGATTAGATCCATCCGCGGGAGGGGCCACTCACTGCATCCCCACGGGAAGGCAGATGACTTTCATTCAGCTGCATTCGTGAGTCAACGAGTCAGTGGGCGATACCGCGGCCAGAGCTGGTATGCTGGGAACCGGGAACCAACCTGCCGCTGTCCTTAGCGGGTGCCGAATATTACTCGACATCAATTGGGGAGGCCCGTGCATGACGACAGAATGAAGACCAATTGAGCCATGCATTAACAAACCACTGCAAGGCCGAAGGGGCGAAACGTTTGGCCCCATGTCCCATGCAAAGTTCTCCACCGGAGCTTGTCGCTTTGGCTGGTGGGTCCCTGGCCGGGAGATGGAGCACGCAGATGCAAAGTCGGAGTGGGCCCACAAAACCGAAAACGGTTCATACTACGCCAGGAGGTCTGCAATAACGGGAGCACAATGCATCGACCGACGGACAAGATCTGTTGTCGGCAAAGCGGCAAAGGCTGTTGTCCAAGCGGCATCCAGTTGGTCCAAGAAGGCAACAGCGGACCGTTGACCGAGGAGCAGCTTTGGGTTCCGATGGCGGATGCTGAAAAACGAAAAGTTTTCTGCTGGTCGGACCGTCATTAGTGTCAAAGACGGCCAGACACCCTGCCGAGTCGGAAATCTGAGCTGTGGGCGAGAGCAGATCTTGTCTGAAACAGAAAATGCGGAGGCAAGACGCAGCAACAAAAAAAGTTCTGAGCGATGTGCAACAGCACGGGACCAAGTCTGCCTCCTGCGACGTCGTCGTCTGTCTGAAAGACAAAGCGAGTGACAGATCCAGTCGGCCTCTAGCAACGGCAAAAGCGGAACCTGTCCTGTCCTAATCAAAAGCTCGAGCTCGCTTTTCTACTGGCTGTTCGGCCTCTGGACATCCTGGTATACAAGTGGCGAAGCGGCGAACCACCTCGGGGATTTACCACCCGGTCACATCAGGTATTCCACTTTCTGTTCGTCCTACATTTATCCCGGTGTAAAACTGGCGAACCAGCCCGGAGATATTCCACCCGGTCATCAGGAATACTCCTCAGCCCAGATCTTCAAGAAGTTCTCCCCCAAGCAGAAGCCGGGCGAAGTCGAAACGCCCGCGCTTTTACGTGCAGAACCGCGAGCCCATTTGTCTGCACTCCGCTGGAAGCTCGCCACAGGCTTTCCGGCCTCGGGGTATGCTGGTACACAAGCGACGGACCATGCCGAAGATATACCACCCAGCCCAAGCCTTCAAGAAGTTCTCCCATCTATCCATCCATCCCTCCGTCCGTCCCTCCATCCATCCATCATCCATCCATCCACCCACCCATCCATCCACCCACCCGCCCACCCATCCATCCTTCCATCCAAAGCCAGCGCTAGCAGCGCTAGCTCAAGGAGAAGAAGAGGGCATGCCAGGCAGGCCTGAGCAGCGCTGTTGGTCAAACTGCTTTGCCTTTGCCAAAACGTCTGGGAACTCCTTGGCGAAAACCCAGATACACACACACACACACACTTTAGCCAAGGAATCCAGGAAGACGACTGCCGAGACCTGGTAGAGCTCCATAACTTTAGGGGAAACCCACCGCCCACGGCGGCGTACATGTCCTCAATAAGCTGCAAAAGATGTCGCCCCACTCAGGCTGAAAGACTCCAAGTCTAGAGCCCTCTCGATCGCCCTGGAGAATCGAGATGCCGAGGCGCAAAGAAGTGTCCAGCCTCTGTTTCGACCTGGCCAGAATGCCTCCTCGTTCGCCTCTGCTCTCCAGAACGCCAAGTCGATAAGAATCGACCAGAGTGATCTGTTCGACTTCGCGACGTCGCCGTAGCCTCGACTGGGTTCCTGGATCTTCAAGAGCATGTGTTGCTGAATGACCTAGCACCTCTCTCGGC
Organism: Symbiodinium sp. CCMP2592; assembly: GCA_905221615.1. Lineage (NCBI taxonomy): Eukaryota > Dinophyceae > Suessiales > Symbiodiniaceae > Symbiodinium > Symbiodinium sp. CCMP2592. The sequence goes on along the minus strand of CAJNDT010000026.1, from coordinate 141,666 downwards.
AGAGCCAGATCTCTTCGAACGACTGATGTGGCTCTGAAAACGCCTGCCGCCACCCAGCCCCAAGGCAAGCAACAACTGGGCATCGCAAGGAGGAGCTCGGCCGGCATCGGAACATGATGCGTGCATGTTTCCAAGATTCCATGGCCAAGCATGAGAATGCCAAATCCCGCGGTCCCTGCAGCTGCCGTCGACAAAGCTCCGACGGCATTGACCGTTTCCGAGAAGTGACACTACGGCCTGCCTGTTTCAAAGAGCTCACGACCACAGTCAGTGAAGGCCTTTCCGATCACGGCCGGACGATTAAACCTGGTCTCTGGCAGAACCGGACCACCAGAGGTCAGGGCCATGTCAGCTCGCTGAGCCTTTCTCGTTGGACTGGGAAGGAGGGTCCGGCCGGACCGCACCAGGCTGCTCAAGCGCAGGGCGTGCGTACCGACGACTCAATGAAGGCTCGCAGAAAACCAATCAGACCCAGACCGTACAAGGAGCATCGTGGGAGGGCAGACGCGGCGCTGAGGGTAGAAAGGACCTGCTCCCGAAAAATAGATTCGGCACCCAGCTTCGCTTGGTAATGCGTGGCTGATCGACAGCCTCTTCTCGAGCACACCTGGCGTGGCCTTGCAGTTGGCAAAAGACCTGACCACGATGGGAGTGCGCCCGGCCCTGGCACGAAGGATGCAGTCGCACCTGTTGGCCAAATCCAGCTTCGGGGTTGAATCCACGAAGTACTGCAACAGACCCGGCACTGAGTCCAGCCTGCCACGCACGAAGGACACGCTCACGACGAGTGTGGTTGCAACGGCCAGGGTGACGAGCCAAATCCAAGATGTAGGCAGGAGGATCTGAAGTCTGTCTCTGAAGGCTCAATGCCCGGCAAGGGGGTACTCAGGCGCCGAGGAGTTGGTGGGAACGGAGAACGGAAAAGATCTGGAGGGGTGCCTGGAGCTCGCGGGTTCCTCGCTCACACGGGCAGCACCAAGGACTTGGGCGAGAGAGGGAGGAGGCTCGGTGCAGTCAATCGTGTCAACTATACACTATAACCACCCTTCCCTAGGCATTCAAGTACCGACGAGCCTCGGCCGTCGAAGGGCAGATGAAGTAGAAATATATGGCAGCTACCCAGCTGCCAAAGATCCCGCAACGCAGCGTGCGAGGAAGCTGGCAGTCAAAAGCCGTGCGCCCGAAGGTTGGCAGGGCGAAGGACAGGCCAATCCCCACCAGGCACACCTTCTCGAAGAAGCCACAGACAAAGCAGAGCCCAACCAAGCAGGGACCGTGGACTAAGACCCTGTTAAAGACCTGAGCCCCGGTGAAGAAATCGAAAGGCCCTCGCGGTTACGTCCAAAAACGGCAGAAACGGATGCGGTGCCGCTTGAGCCACCTGGCTTCAGCGAGTCCGTTGCGTGCCTGATCAAGCGCGCCCAATCAAAGCTCGGAACCCTCCAGTGGAGGTTTCAACTATATACATTTCGATGTTCAGCTTTTCCTCCACTCAAATTCCACCGGCCACATTGCATTGCATTGACATTTGCGCATTCCACCCTAACTACTTACGTCACGTACGGATGGAAGGGAAGTGCAAAGGTAAATAAGGTCCACGCCCGCCACCCACACTGCAGGCAGCGAATAAACAGTGCCCATCTTTCCTTGCAAGATATTCTTGGCCGTCGCATCCACCAGCAGACATATTGCCGCCGGGTTACAAAGACAAGCTCGTGTTGGAGGATGTAGCAGAAGAAGCCATCAACGTTGGCGCAGGAAGCAATCCCAGGGAGCCCTAAGCTTCGAGCGGCCACTTTGCACTGGCCTACGCGATGCTGCGCGGCTCCACTTCGCCCTTTGGGAGTCCGGCAGCCTGCAGCGGCCGCACAGTCACCCGAAATGAAGCTCCGTCCGTTGTGACGGCAGTCGCTCTGCAACCCATGATGACAACCACCGACCTGAGCAGAGGCACCACATCCTGTGACCAACGGCAGCGACTTTGGCCAAGCAACGCCGGACCGCCGCCAGCTGCTTCTTGGAGAACTTTCTGCACTGCCCTTCGCAGATCCTCTTCAGACCAGCAACTCCGTGAAGCACCCAGGAGTTTCACCTTTCGAGCTTCGGAAGCAAACCAGAAGCAGAATCGGTGCGTCGACGGAGGGCTGGGGCTGGCACTAATCTCTCCGGGAAGGCTCTGGCAGTCATTTCACCGCCTCCAAAGACGCCCAGCATGGCTGCAGGTCTGTCGACATGAGACAGCTCCGTCTTCCTTGGCTCGCTCACGATGTTGACACAGAAGGAAAGCTAGCGGATTTTTATGCCCAACTCCTGGCTTCGTCATAGTCTTGTTCGCACCCATCCAAGTCAACTTCTGGTGAATCGGTAATGCTGATAGTGTGAGGCACAAGGCGGAGGCCACGCGGTGCAGATCGGGAATCACCACGGTTTTCGGCACTGGCTTCGCTCCGGTCGCTTTGGCCTCTCAGTGTTCGGTGTGGCTCACACTCCAAGAGGTGCTGGTCTGGCGGGAGCTGGGGAGCTAGGGAGCTGGGCTGAAGCGGTCTTCGCATGTCTTTGCTCCTGGCCTCCGAGCTGGCAGCTCCGCCTCCGAAGGCGAGCGGAAGCACCTGGCCTTCGTAGAGCTCCTTCTTTGGCCAGGCTTGGCCCAGAAACCCGAGGCAACTGGAGCCAACTAGAGCTTGAGCGCTAGGTCCTTGTGTTCACCGCTTTCTTCATCAAACCACAGCAGCTTCCTCGTGCTCCGCACCCAGAAGATCTTGTCCTCGGCTTCGCCAAACGAAGCATTTCTGCTAGCGCTCTTTCACAGCTCCCGCGCTGACAAGTCTCTGCCCGGTTGTAATACCAACCAGCCTTGTCCGTCTCTTCGAAGCCGGGTGGCACTGCATCTCCAGCACCCTGAGACTCAGTGTTCGTGCAGTCGGTACAGCACATAATATTTCATATGTGGGGGTATCGCCATAGCCCGGCCTGTTTCGCAAAGAGCTCAGGATTATTGGCCTTGAGCTTCCACAGATCCTTACCACCTCGCCCAGAGGCTTTTTACACTGCGTTTGGCCCTTGATTGTGTGTGCATGTGACCAGAATTGAACCCAGGAGGCTGTTGCCGCTGGTATACCAGATGTTCGCACTGCTTACACCAGCTTGCCGTTCCTGCTTCGCCGTGAGGACCGCTGAAAACCTCTGAACGCTTGATCCGAAGAAGCAAGATTTGGAGCATGCTTGCGGCTGATCAGACGAAAACTTTTCTTCTGGGGTCCAGACTTGTTCGCCATGGGAAAGACTTCCGGATGCAAGTCGCTGCAGCACGAAGTCTCAGCAGCTCGGATAACTAGCTGTGCTGATGTGTGAAGCTGTGCAGGTTGAGTAGCCGTCCGAGCAATAATTGCAAACCGACTGCTGCTGCAGATGCCAGCAACTGCCCCGGCACTGACTCAAGCTTGAGAACTCATGCTGCCGGTGTTTGGCGTGCTCTATCATGCTGCACTCAATAAAAAAGGTATCTTTCTCACATCCGAACGTCAAGCTCACGTGTCGTCCAACCTGCACTTACGAAAACCTTCGTTCCAAGCGGATTTGCCGGTTTCCACCGAGGGTTCTGGGTCTCAGCAGTTGAGGGTTTAAGCTTTCAAGTACCAAGCTACCTGCTTCAAGCTTCTCTAACTAATTCTCCTGCACATGTCGACCGTACACGCGCGCACATGACGTTCGGAAGTTTCGAGTCCTCAAGCACCCCGAAGCAGGCATTGGAAAGAAGAAATGATACGCTTTTCCGACTGCGAGCTTTCGGCCGTGGCTGATCACCTACTGCCAGTTCCGTCCGTGCAGCCAGCGTATCCTGTGCAATGCAAACAGCCAGAGACCACTCATGTTCTAGTATCCGTTTGAGAGGCATCCGGCATGAGCCAGATCGTACAAGCAGGCCACGGATGAGTTCTTCTGGACTCGCGGACATGGATCCCCTGGGTATGTGGAAATCCACATCACAGATTCTGTCCATCAAATCCTTCTTGGACCCAAGGAAAGGCGCGTGGGACAGGAGCATCTCGTACAGAAGTACCCCGAGAGCCCACAGGTCTACAGCTTCGTCATGCGGTTCACCGCATAGCATCTCTGGCGAAACGTACTCCAGTGTCCCGCAAAAAGTAAGCCTTGGGCCATCCGTGAGCTCGACGCACCATCCGAAATCGCCCACTTTTGCAAGCAGCTCGTCACCAAAAAGAAGAACGTTTTCCTGGGATTCAGGTATCAGGCGGTATCAGGTGGTGGCAGGGAAAAGCAACGAATGAAAAAGAGGACTAGGAGGGTTAGCGAAGGAGCAGGCTTCAGGTCCCTGTGTGCAATGCGAAGGGAATGCAGGTAGTCGATGCCTCTGGCGGTGTCGAAGAAGAAAGACGCAGCTCTCGGCTCTGGAAGCGGGCGATTTTCGGCCTTTAAGTATGCAAAAAGCTGTCCTTGGTCTGCAAACTCCAAAAGGCAGTAAATCCTTGCCGCATCTTCGAAGTAGTAATGCAGTCGGACAAGGTTCTTGTGCTTGACCTTCAGTTGTGTCAGCACCTCCCGCTTCACCTGCTCCCCCATGTCCTTTTCTATGACTCGGGCCTTCTCAATAGTCTTCATGGCGTAAACTCCGCCGCTCGTAGAGTTGATGCACTTCTGCACTACTCCAAACGAGCCAGCTCCAAGTTCGCACATGGGAGAGAACTGGGACAACAAATACTCGCAGTTCTCGGAGTCATCCACCACCGCACGCTCTACCTGGCTGTCCGGGTCCTCTGCCCCAGGGTCTGCAGCGAAATTCATGACATCCCATCGGTAGGAACGGACTCCGGTGACTCACGAACCACGGCGCAGGACCACGACAGATTACACAAGGCTTCTATCTAATGTTCTGCAGTGGCGAAGTTGCTGAAGTTTGGTATTTGTGTGCATCTGGATGTATTGCGCTCTGTGCTGGTTGTCACAACGGCAGCGGTCTGTGCTGGAGCTTTCCGCCCTACCTGCCGAAAACTTCGCCACAGCATGGCAAGAACGTCCTTCATTTCGTGAGCTCATCCGGCGCTCACAACAAATGCAAAGGGAAACCTGACTCCGACTGAGGCAATTAGTTTGATGGCTTCCAACCATGGCAGGCCAGATCAGTGCTTCTTGCACGGGGGCACCGCCAAAATCAGTCAGTGTGCACCGGCATGGCTGCAGCTGTGATAAGCAATCCTCCGAGGCAAGTCTAGAAAGATCAACAACTTCAAACAAGGAGGACCTCCACCGAGCTTCTGCCTTTGCACAAATGCTTGCACGAATTTGAAACCTTGGGAAGGAACAGCGCCAAGCACACTTCGATTGCACAGTCCAGGTTGGAATTTCCGGAGCCTTCAAGTTGGAGTTCTGGAGTCTTGAATGTCTTGTGCTCGACGCGTCTTCAAGATGCCATATGAGTATTCGAATTCAACCACGATCGTCTTGCTCAGAGACAATCAGAGGCGGCTCAAATGTGGAGGCGTTCTGAAGCAAAACAGTGCATCAGCTGGATCACTTCGTGATGGAGCTGTTCTGCACTCGACGTTCAAGAAAGCCATGAACATGCACACTTGCACAACAGCAGCAGCAGTAAATCGTGGCAAACAGAATCGCGGAATCTAACAAAATCGCGGAATCTGTTTGTTCTGCACAACCAAGTCGCTTCCAGAATTGGAACTTGGACCTTCACCCACCTGCATTCATGACGTAAATATTGCTGCTTTCGTGGTTTGACACTTCTCGTTCTTCATCGCTTTACGCAGCCATCCGAACAAAAGCCAAAGCAATCCCTCACTCCAAACAAGATGCTCGTAATCTGAGCATCAAAGATCCAGGTCACTCGATTCACTGTCACTGCTGTGTGAACTGCAGTGCCGGAGTCCAGTTCTCGGAATTGCTAACGACCAAGCCGTCTGCCTCACCTTCATCCCCACGCCCGGAAACCTGAGCGGCACAACCCGACCTGTCCATTTTGCACTGGACCTGCATTGCACCTACGATCTAGCTACTACAATGTTCAGCAGCTTCAAAAGCTTGACTGCTAGGCCCGCAACTCACGGCATCTCTAAAGGAATAGGTTCACGCATCACTGCAGTAAACCGCTGCACATGGCGTCGCTGGGGCTCTAACGCAGGGTGAGGAACTGATTTTCCAGCTGCCTCAGTTCAGGCGACCCGCAAGTGAACTCTGCCTCGCACACACGCATCGAAAGACGGAATGAAACGCCTGCACCTGTGCGTTTCAGCTTTGATACAACGATATGCTCGTGAGTCTCAAAGTCTCTGCTGGCGTCATCTACGTGAGCAAGACGAAAAAGCACCCTGTCGATAACATCGCTGGATGATGGAACCATGGAAACCCTGTGCAAAGCTCAAACTAGACCGGTGCATGCAGAGGCCACACAGTTTCAGGTTCGACAAGGCCCGAAAACTTGCAGAAAAAACGGTGGCTGTTGCTGTTGCTCAACTAACACCATCGACAAGTCTTGCTCGCCTGACCTTCCGGCCCTTCACGATGTGCGGATTACCCGTCATGTTTCTACCGGCGGCCAAACAGAAGCGTGTACTTGCAGTACCTTCGCAAGCACCAAGCATCCCGAAGCACTGCTCAGAAGTCCCGCCGACGCCACCGTGCACATACTTCATCGGGCCGCTGCAAACCCGATATTAAACTGTCATGTTACTGCATGTGCTTGACGTGTTCTTTTCCTTCAGCTAGGTGCGCTGACATCATCTGCACAGTCACGCCTGCGTGGCTATCCTGATATCCCTTCCACAGGCAAACTGAAGAGATCAGTGTTCCACAGTGTGCTGTCAACAGCTCTCCTTGCCTTCTTCATCGGACCATTGAACTGTCCAACGCAAAGTTATCCACAAACCCAGAAACTACACCTAAATATCAATTCAGGCGCGCCCACACACGCATTTTCATCGCCTCATCCATATTTGGCTAAGCCGAGCTTCTCATCTTTCCAAATTCGTTGGGTGATCTTCCTTGGAGATTGTCGGAAGGCACTAAGAAACAGAAGCAGATCCGGGTGGCAAAGCCTGAGGACCTGACTTTTCCGTATCCAAGACAAACTCCTCATTGATGAACATCAAGATATCACCAGCTCGAATGTCCTCAGGTTCAGCCTGCACACTGCATATCCATACCAGTATCTCATGGCAGGCGCTGACAACTCAGACACGCCCAGGCCTTGGGACAGTGCTTGTTGAGGGCCTTCACGCAAGCCCCTTGCTCGGTGAATTTCCAGACGATGGACTTCATCTGCAGCACGAGAGAAGGGTGTGTGTGAATTTCAAGCTGAACAGCGCCTCGAGTGCAACATAGCAAGGCACATCTTCGACAATGCCACAGCCGTCCTCGTCGATATTGTCTGCATCAAGAACGAGTGTCAGTTCGGTGGGTCGCTCGGGAGGACGGACCTTGCAGAGCCATGCAGAGCCAAGTCCCTTTCTGTCTACTCGTATGCCAGAAAACCTCCGATTTGCGTTGAAAGCCGTCTTGGCCATCACCAGTGAAAAGCTCTGTCTCGGTGGAGTCCGGTGACACCCTCAGCGATGTGTGGAAGCCAATGCTCAAACGATATAAGAGTATCTTGTCAAGCTCGACGTATTCGCAAGCTTGCCGTATCAGCAGTTAGTGAGGCTAAAGGGTTGGCCGAGGGAGCTGCGGCGGCTGGGACAACATTCGCTGCTCAGAACCTTCGCTGGATTGGGTGTGGATGCAATCTCCGGCACACGACAACTTGCCTTCCGACAGCCGCGTGCTGCGGCGAGAAGCTCGTCGGCCTGTATTCCGGCAGATCAACTTCGGGGCTTGGCACCTTCCCTTGTGGCTCAAAAGTACGCACCCTTTTGCAGACACAAAATCCCAATGCCACAAGTAAAACCATTCGCGACCGTAGCACCACGACTTTAGAACGGCACTCTTTGGGCCCTTCACCAAAAACTCGAAAACATGCGATTGCGTTCGAAGCTGCGGACCAGCCGGAAAAGCTTTTGGATCACATTACGAAACAGCAGAATATGGCAGAATGCATGAACCCAAAAGTCGAGCACGATGGAACGAGAAACGGAAGGATGCCTTAAATGGCCACGAACCACTTTCGATGGTAAAGTATGCCAGCACGACACACTCCAAGGAAGCGCATCAAAAGCACTAGAGATAGTTCTTGGCGAGCGTGCGCCGTGCAAGTTGACATACCGATTGCATCTGCTATCGATGTATAGATAGTGGCGAGATACGCACAGAATACATCACAACAGACACAGTTCGGCATATACAAGGGCATTTCCCCCGTGCGAGTCTATGGTCAAACGATGCAGTAGTATCCTGCGGCACTCTGGATTCCAATGCCTCATGCTCCGGAAGCCATCATGAGGCGAGGAAGCCGAAGAGAATTCAAAGACCCAACCATTGTAGCATTGCACGGATCAAACACTCAGGTCTTCTCACCAGGTTATTTCGGTCTCTGAAGTGTCCCAAGCCAAACACCAACTTCAACAACAACGTCCGTGTTTGCCTGCATTTCCCATGCCATAGTCTGACTTCCTGGACGAAGGAGAGAATCCAGCCGCACCTCGGAACGTGAACGGTCTGGATTTCCGGACAAGGCCGGGAGGGAATAAGCACCGGTCTTCCTTCGTCCCCATTACGACTGGCACGGTGGGTGTGCCCTGGACGAAAAGGCCAGGCCAAACATCTCGATAGCATCTGATACTCGAGTCCCCCTATGCATGCAGCTGCGAATGCAAAGCGATGGAAGGGTGCACATCACCGAGCAATACAGACATCCAAATTGGCCGGAGAGCCTTGCCGCCTGTGAATTCTACATTATCAACAGCGACACAGCTCCAGCACAGCCAGCCAGGCGCCTTCGCTTGGCCTCGAACTTTCTGACTTGCGGCCGATCGAACGGCGAACCTCACCTGGCAGATCTGACAGCCCGACGGTCTTGGAACCATAAAAGCCATACGACTGCCGGGCATTGTGGAACAGTCCTAGGTCAATTCTGGTGTTCCTGCGCGCGTCCGGAACTCGAACGGCCACGCGGCAGCTGCAGCAGCACCAGCAAGGACAGCAGCGGCAGCAGGGGCAGCTGTAGCGGCGGTAGCGTCTCAGCAGCAGCACCACCCACAAGCACAAAGATGAGCGGCTCGAACACAACCACCAAGAAGGGTTGCACGGGACTGCCCAATGCAGAGCGTCCAGCATCACTCCTTTCAGCTTTGTGCGACAGAACATTGGACCGGAAGCCCCATCAAAATGCCGTCATCAGGAGCGGAGGAGCGTCAGCTTCGTGGCATTTGGTGAAGTGTAAAGGCTGCGAAGCCCAAAGAAGCACATCCATGTCTTGCAAGGGGGCGGAACCTTTCAGGCGAACGGCAAACGGCAAGGGCCTCGCGGTGTCATGCTACCGCTGGTCATGACCGTTGCCTGACACTTTCGTGACACATGGTTGCCACCGCTTGTAAAGGGGAAGCTGTGGCAATTCACCTGAGGTCTATAGCAAGGCGTTCACAGGCGGCAATGTGCGAAGACTTCAATCGGCCTGCCAGGCTTGATTTGCCTGTCACTGCTACGGGGTTTGCACCCAGAGTCCCGCAATCTTCTGCGATTTTTTGCAGGAGTGGGGGGGTTGATCTCTGTGCCATGGGCCTTCTAGCGACGGGACGGCCGGAGTGTTACGGTTTGTGGTACACACTGGCCAGCTTCAGTAATGACCATCACGAAAGGCATGGGGAAAACACGTGCTTTTTCAATCTTTTGGGATTCTAGGCTTTGTGCAATCATTTGACAAAGAAGAAAGTATCACAGCTGAAATCGCCCGAAGCCGCAGATCGGCAAGGGCCACTGGTGCTGACTCGAGCAATTCCGCAGAGCGACCGCCAGCAATGAATGGTAGTCACTTCTGTGCAGGCCACCTTCGTCGGGCCTCGAACTTTGAGACTTGCGGGCCATCGAACGTCGTACATCACCGGGCAAACCTGACTCCCGATGCCAATTTCACAGCGTCACTTATGATAAGCATGCGAGCCTTCGTCCGGGCCCTGGTGGTGAGAGCGCCTGGCCATCGACTGACGCAGCTCACCTCAGGAATTCAGCTAAGTTGCACACCGCGGATTACCGCTCCACCTTTCTGTCAGTCGATCTCGCTTCACCCGAGCTTTTGGAGAAGAGGTTTCGGGAAGCATCGTACAAGTCGGAAGGCACGTGCATGTTATGCAAAGCCTTCATGCATTTCGCGACGGTCGAAGTGACGAAGGCTGGATTGCAAACCCCACATCTAGTAGCATCCACCATATGCTCAGAACATCTCAGAACCGTCTGGGACAAATGGGTGCAGGCCACCTTCGTCGGGCCTCGAACTTTCCGACTTGCGGGCAATGGAACGACGCACGTCACCTTTCAAATCAAAAGCTCGGCACCGTCTGTCGTCTTGCACACGCAGTTTCTTTCAAGTTCCGCTTGATTATGTATGATTATGTCATATGCGCAAAGTAACACGGGCCTTCGTCGTCGTGGCCCTGGTATTGAGAACGCCTGGCAGTCGAATATCGAAGATCACCTCCGAGATGCGGCGGTGCGGCCGGACAACCGCAAAATTACCATTCCACTGTTTCACTACGTGACGCGTCGCCACACATCGCAGTACGGCGTGTGAGGCGTGAAGTCAGCGATTCAACTCACCAGCAGGATCCAGAATGCCCAGAATCTCTCGGCGATCTCGAGCGAAAGCTACCCTGATTTCTCGGGGCTGTCAGTTCGTTTAACATGCTTTGAAAGCCGCAGCCAGTGCAGGCCACCTTCGTCAGGCCTCGAACTTTCCGACTTGCGGGAAATCGAACGACGCACATCACCTGGCAAATCTGAAGTTCGAGAGCGACTTGGCACCGTCTGAAGTGTATGCCCACCGTGCTTCAACTTGTGCTGCTCTTGCACATGCTCAGGAAAATGCCACCAACAAGTTACGCTGGCCTTCGTCGGCGTGGCCCTGGTACTGAGACTGTCTGGTAATCGACTGTCGAAGCTCACCTCAGCGATGCAGCTGAATGGCACTGCCGCTGCCGGCAGGAACCACAAAAGAAAGTGTTTCACATGCTTCGTTTGTCGGCTGGATTTAGTTGGCGCAATGTTGCACATGAAGAGCACTGCCTACCACTGGAATTCTTCAAGAACATCCACCATACGCCCACAGCAGGGGCAGGCCACCTTCGTCGGGCCTGGAACTTTCCGACTTGCGGGCAATGGAACGTCGCACATCACCTGGCGAACCTGACTCCCGATGCCAGTCTCAGAAAAGCGTCTCGCAACTTCTGAACAAGTCCTATGCGCAGTTACGCGACTGACAAGCATGCGAGCCTTCGTCTGGGCCCTGGTGGTGAGAGCGCCTGGCCATCGACTGACGCAGCTCACCTCAGGAATTTCAGCTGTGTTGCACACCGCGGCTGACAGCCTTTCTAAAGCTCGATCTTGTTTCACCCGAGCTTTTGGAGAAGACGTTTCACGAAGCATCTTACAATGCTTGAAGTAGCACATGTATGCTATGCCAAGCCTTGATGCATTTCACGACCTTAAAGGTGGCGAAGGCTGGGACAAACAGGTGCAGGCCACCTCCGTCGGGCCTCGAACTTTCGGACTTGCGGGCAATCGAACGACGTGCATCTCCTCGCAAATCTGACGCCCAAAAACAAACACCTGGGAAACTACTCCATGTGAGCAAGACGTCTGTCAATCGAGCACCGAAGGTTCACCTCAGCGGTGTACAATGGTGTACGGCAGCAGGAAAGCACAGCAATGGCTGGCAGCAGCAGCAGCATCACCCGCCCCAGCCAGCAACAACAATGATGCCAACGAACACAGAACAGGTGCAGTGTCAACCAATGTGTCTGCTCCTGGTCCTAAAAGTTCGTCTCCTGTTGTTTGGACGACAACAACTCCACAACAGCAATGATTAGGACGACAACGCGACGACGACCACAACCATTCCACAACTAAAAGGAGTTGTAAAGGGGTTTACTATTGCTTCCACGGGTTTTTTTATTGGGCTTTGCAGCTGCTTCTGAGGGGCTTCACTAGGATGTGAGCTGATTCTCAGGGCTTCAACACTTATAGGATCCTTAAGGGAGGGTGGTTCAAGGGGGGAGGGTATAAGGAATCCTTAGGGGACTGTAAGGGAACCTTAGGGAGTACTAGGGAGAATTAGGGATCACTAGGCTATATACCCCCCTTGGACCCCCCTCCCTTAAGGATACTACAAAACACGGGTCAAGTCTGGTTCTCAAGGGGCTTAAAGCATGATTTTGATAACATGTAGAGCTTGTGCATGACGGGGATCCTCGTGGGCATTAATAACTGCAAAACTGGTCATAAGGAGCTCTGACTGGTCGTGGGGATTTCGAAGCCGTTGAAATATTCCGATTCAGTGCCTTGGTGTTTGTGGTTGCCCAACAAGTCTCGGAGCCTTTCTGGAAGACGGGTTACTCCATACACATACACTCGTAGAACGAATCTGGAGCCTGCCATAGTGTCGTGCCAAGAAATACCATGCATTTTTGTCTTCGGTGGTCAGCAGCAAACCTGGAGCCCCGTCTTCTTCCTTTGGGGTGTGCATGGGTTGGAGGCTGGGTTCCCTGTGCTTAGAGGGGAGGATGGACTAGTATCAATGAAACCAATACTAATCGCTCCAGCCTAATAAAACCACATATCATAAATCATAGCGATAACAGCTGGTATCAATAGTAACATAACGTATTCGCAAAACTAAAACAACCGAAATATGGCAATGCAAAGATACTAGTGTTGATGCTCGTTTAATGGTAGTGGTCATAATAGCAAATGTGACTAGAATGATAGTGATAGCAATGACAACAATTATGGCAATAGTAATGCTCATCATGAGAGCAGTGATGACAAAATAAGAATGATGCGAGTAATAATAATAATTGCAACAATACTGAAGTTGATCATTGTACAAATAATGAGAGGAATAATAGTTAGTAATAGCTTATACGAAAAATTAATGGTGACAATGATGACAGTAAGTGTGATAATAGCAAAAAATCATAGTAGCTTGTAGCAGCTAGAATGCCAACACCATTAACCATCATAAAAAAACCCATAATGATAATGAAAGTAATTGCAACAACAGGCTATTAAAGCAAGAAAAGGAGCAGCTACAGTCTAAACCAATTGTTCCATCCCCCACTATCGGAATGACTACCCATCCTATGGGTCGCCAGATGTAGCTGTTGCAACGTTCTGGACAACATATACCGAATGCGGAACAAACGGGTGCAGGCCACCTTCGTCGGGCCTCGAACTTTGAGACTTGCGGGCAATCGAACGTCGTACATCACCGGGCAAACCTGACTCCCGATGCCAATTTCACAGCGTCACTTATGATAAGCATGCGAGCCTTCGTCTAGGCCCGGGTAGTGAGAGCGCCTGGCCATCGACTGACGCAGCTCACCTCAGGAATTCAGCTGAGTTGCACACCGCGGCTTACCGCTCCACCCTCGTTTCACCCGAGCTTTTGGAGAAGTTTCGCGAAGCATCGTACAAGTCGGAAGGCACGCGCATGTTATGCAAAGCCTTCATGCATTTCGCGACGGTCGAAGTGACGAAGGCTGGATTGCAAACCCCACATCTAGTAGCATCCACCATATGCTCAGAACATCTCAGAACCGTCTGGGACAAATGGGTGCAGGCCACCTTCGTCGGGCCTCGAACTTTCCGACTTGCGGGCAATGGAACGACGCACGTCACCTTTCAAATCAAAAGCTCGGCACCGTCTGTCGTCTTGCACGCGCAGTTTCTTTCAAGTTCCGCTTGATTATGTATGATTATGTCATATGCGCAAAGTAACACGGGCCTTCGTCGTCGTGGCCCTGGTATTGAGAACGCCTGGCAGTCGAATATCGAAGATCACCTCCGAGATGCGGCGGTGCGGCCGGACAACCGCAAAATTACCATTCCACTGTTTCACTACGTGACGCGTCGCCACACATCGCAGTACGGCGTGTGAGGCGTGAAGTCAGCGATTCAACTCACCAGCAGGATCCAGAATGCCCAGAATCTCCCGGCGATCTCGAGCGAAAGCTACCCTGATTTCTCCGGGCTGTCAGTTCGTTTAAAATGCTTTGAAAGCCGCAGCCAGTGCAGGCCACCTTCGTCAGGCCTCGAACTTTCCGACTTGCGGGAAATCGAACGACGCACATCACCTGGCAAATCTGAAGTTCGAGAGCGACTTGGCACCGTCTGAGTCTGAAGTGTATGCCCACCGTGCTTCAACTTGTGCCGCTCTTGCACATGCTCAGGAAAATGCCACCAACAAGTTACACTGGCCTTCGTCGGCGTGGCCCTGGTACTGAGAGTGTCTGGCAATCGACTGTCGAAGCTCACATCAGTGATGCAGCTGAATGGCACACCAGCCCTGCAGCACCAGCAGCGATCGCAGCAGCAGCCACAAACCACCAGCAGGGACCCACAAAAGACAGAATTTCCCAGTCAGGCCATTTTACAGCATCCTTCTCATTTGTCTGTGAACGCGACTGCATGAAACACTGCGTGATCCGAAGAGCTTATCTTGCCTAACACCACAACCACAGAGCAGTCCACTACACAACACTGAAAAGTGCAGGCCACCTTCACCGGGCCTCAAACTTTCAGAATTGCGGGCAGTCGAACGCCGTAAATCACCTGGCGAATCCGACACCCGGCAGGAACTTGCCACTGGCTGAAGCCTTTCGAATTGCTTCCCAACTAGCATGAACAACAACACATGTGACGAGCAACGGGGCCTTCGCTGTCTTCACCCTGGTACTGCGAACGTCTGGGGATCGACCACCGAAGCTCTCCGAGCGATAGCTGGGCAGCACGACTACTACAATTCTGGCAGCAGCACCACCACGGCCACCAGCACCAGCAGAGAGCACCACAGAAACCAAACAACAAGTTCATAGCATGCACCTCCAGAGTCAGTGTACTGCTGCGACGTTCGACTGCTACCGGCCCAGATCATCCCAACAACACTTTCATCGAGAACGTTTTGCCCTACATCCACCAAAGCCACAAATGGCAAGCGCGCTGAACTGTGTCTCTCTCTTTTGCGTTAGCTGCATCTTTCGTTTTGACAGAACTATGTCTTTCTTTGTCCTGTTTCCAGTAGCGTTCGCCGAATTCGTGGATGGTTACCCCAATTTCAACTGACTTCTTTGCACGCCGTTCGGTTGGGTTTTCGGATTGGGGTCTTCGGGTTGTGAGTTGATGTAACATGACGTAACCGGGAGGGCGAGTGACGGTTTGGAAGCAGAAACAAAACAGCTGAACGGCCAAGTCAGACACATCGTTCCCCCCCAAACGGAAACCCGAGCACTTAAATCCCACACCCTAAACCTTCATCTCCCAGCCCCAAACCCAAAACCTGGATCCTAAACCGGGCGTAAACCCAAACCCTACTCTACTCCCTAAGCCGTGAACCCTGGAATTTGAGCCCGAACACCCAAACCCTATCAATCCCAAACTCGAGTCCCCAAACCCTCATCCCGAAATCGTAAACCCTAACACCCCGAAGCGAAATCAAACTTAACAGAACCCCATACCTAAACCCGAACGGTTTTATCAGCCTTATAATCCCTAAACCTTACAAGCTGAAGCCTAACCCTAATCCCTAACCCTAAAACCCCTGAATTAAACCCACATCGCCAGATCGTAAACCCTAATCAAGCCCTCAACCACAAACGCAAACCCGCATGGCTGAAGTGCTTCAACCACAAGCCACAAACCGCAAACCCCCAGGCACAAAAAAGGTTGGACCCAAACCCCTAAGCCCTAAACCCGAGTACCCCCGCACCCGAAGACCCTACTGCCAAAATCCCAAAGCGCAAGCCCGAATCTGCAGAACAAGACAAGGCTGACACGAAAAAAGATGCAGTTCACCCCAAGTAGAAAAACAGTGTTGACACCGAAACGAAAAGAGGAACTTACTATTTTTTCACCACAGGTTGCACAGCACGCACCAGACCATGCCACCATCGTCCTTCCTTAAACTTTGTGACATGCGGCCAATTGATAACCGAATGTTGCCTCACAAAGCAAACTATGATAACAACAATGATAATGCCGGGAGCAGACACAACCGCTGCAACAATAGCAACAGGAAAAGCAACAGCAACAACAACCTGGCATAGCGTCAAGACTGTGACTCAACGTGTGCACATGGCATAGGGCCTTCATCGCCGCGGCCCTGGTACTGAGACCCTCTGGAAATCGAAGGTCGAAAACCACCTCAGGCATGTGACGCGCAAGCAGCAGCAAAAACCAAAAAGAACAACACGAGAAAAAACGGGTGGAGGTTGCTCACCCCAAAATGCTGCCGGTATCAGCTCATATGTGCACATGATGTTCGTCCATGCATGCCTATACTTTCACAGAATCTGAGCCTTGTCAGGTACAGCATCATTTGATTATGTCGTGGCGTGGATACTCAGATGCGGACGGATGGCGACAGGAAGTTTCATGCAAAGTGTGCTTGCCCGTGTCGGTCTGCAGACGTGGGCATTTTCTCAATGTCTGTATGTATGTGATTAGTGACGGGGTGTATGCATGCAAGTGTGTCCTTATGTCTGCATGATATATGTATGTCTGCATGTGTGCATGCATGCAGGTTTGTGTGTTGCCATGTACGCATGGACGCGTGCATGTATCTATGTACGCATGTAGGTCCGTGTACACATGCATTTAGAGTCCATAAACAAGTTTGGAGAGAAGTTTAAAGAGAATAGAACGATGGCATGCGTAAACGCACGCAGGTTTTAGGTCTAGTTCTGGTTCCCTGCAGCTTTTGAAGCTCCAATCCGAGGTACCTCCCTGCGCGTTGTAGTTCTGGGACTTGCGTACTGTTGAACCAGCGTCACCTCGAAAGTACCGAATCTCCGGTGCTCGCAGCCAGCCGGCAAAGGGGGAGACGTGCCATGGTGCATCACGTGGGTTCATGCCAGCCAAGCAGTGCCAGGTGTAGTAAACATGAACGACTTCTCTTGCAACGGCTGCTTGTCCCCTTCCAGAACCAAAAAAACTCAGCTGGGTGGCTCGTCCTCGAAAGACGCCAAGCACCTTCAAGATCCGCAAGCATTCCAACGTCACTTTCAGCCCTTAGACAGCGGACGATGCTGTTCGAAAGAATGCTGTCGTCCTGCTTTGATCAAAGCTCATGAACACTCAATCTTCCCTTCCAGTGCCTGCTCCATCACTTTGCGTGGCATGCTGGCCTCAGTCAAGCAGCAATTAACCAATGTTGGCACGGGATCTGACAAGGTCGGAACTCGGCACATTTCCAAAGACCTGCCATGCAGAATGACGTGTCAACAACCAACCTGCGCCGACTGTAAGCAAATCCAACCTGCAAAAGCTTCGTCCACCGTACATTGTCTCTCGATGCAACAAGCGTAATGAAAACTCGAATTAACATACTCAGGAATGCCCCGGCTTTGCCTATTGCCTTGGAAACTCTTGAATGGTGAACGGTATAGGAGCATGTTGGTGGACCAACCTGGCCAACCAGCCCTATACATCTGCATGCAATACCAAAGTCCAACATTGGCGGGAGATCATGCACAAGTTTTTCGAACAACCACATTTCAAAACTTGTAGCTGAAGCTGCCTGGCCAGGATCGACATATTGTGAATTTTGTTTTCCGGGGCAGAACCAGTCACGCCAGCCATACCCGGACGAGACCAAACACAAGCACTTCCTTCGAGGCTTGTGGAAACGCTTTGGAGGACGCTTCACTTCCCACTACAGTGCCTCAGCAACCTTTCTCCAGCTTTCGTCATCTGACACGAAGACCTGCTGAGAGCTAGTCGTCATGAATGTCCAGCGGTCGTGCAAGTCCACAGGAAAAGCAAATGCAAGCGCAAGATTGAAGCTCTGTCAAAACTTAGCTGGTCGCCTCTGTGTCGGCATCCGACTCGTCCGACCTTGGCAGATGCTGCATGCCGGACAGCTCTGACAATGCGGCAGCCGCTCAACAGAACAAGGCTGAAGCAGGTCAGGCTCACCTGCAAAGATGCGGACATCCGACTCAACAAATCCCATAATATCGGCCTTCGTCAGTCGTCGTCATGTTGGATTTGCGAGGGGTACTGGAAGAAGGGCGTGGGGCACCTGAGGCACATGTCACCAAAATTCGCAACTCACCGCTCGCGGGGGCAGCTCGAGCTTCAGCTTCCCGGCCTGCGAATTCGCCTGCACCTGCCAAGTCGAATGCAAAGACCGCTCTGTCCAAGTTGCACCTCACTCAATGCCTCCATCACTGCCCAAGTTGTAAGACTTGCGGGCTTTGACAACTTCGCGCATGTCACCTGGACGGCACATGTGCGTCGAGGACTGGTCCTGACGAAAGCTGGACATGGCAGTGGGCATGTACATGACATGTACGCCAAATTTATACCACCTGGATGCTGCGCGAAAGCTACGGGCGTTTCACCGAGTAGCCCACGAAAACCCTCCGGACAACAGAACACTGCACTGCCGCTATGAGTCAATAAGAGCAAGTACGCCAGCCGGGGAAATGCGTTTCGATAAGAAGATCCACACTCCTCTTGTTAAGCTTGAAGACGAATAATCATTCGGGACAGCAGAACATTGCTTGGCGTAGCCCCCAGCCGTGCCAACAACTGAGGACATGGCGCTCTGCCTGCGAAGTCCGACTCGACGGTCTGCCTGATAGGCCCCAATATGTTCACGTCATCCCGCATGACTCCAAAGCCGACCTTGATTGCCCACTGGTGGCCTGTAAGCCGTGGAACGCCGTGAACCTTGGCTGGCGTCTGAGTCTGATCTTGTCTGTTTCCTGTTTCTCTCTCCCATCCCTCTCTTTGAACATTGCGTGCCAACCTTCCACACGGGATTCGACAAAATCATCCACCTGCGGATGCGGCCACAACAAACGCCAATGCTACTGTAGCTCAACCGGAGCTCCTTTGTCCATTCGGCACTGCTCGATGTCATGTGTCCTCAGGGTTCGCGATAGCCGCACTCACGAGCAATCAGCACATGGCAAACGACAGTTCACCCGAAGCCTGCAAATGCAAATTGGGATCGAGAAGGAAGGAAATGGATGGTACTGCTTGAGAACAGAAGAAGCTGCATCCAGCACGTGACATGGGCCGGTTTGCACCAGCCTCCATTCGCAAATTGCATTCCATGTACATAGATATACAACTACCCAAACACATAAAACGACACCAAATACAAAAATATATGAATACATTTTTCCAACAACCGCAATGACACCAAAAGCCGGAGATTGATCGTCAAAAACCATGATGGATGGATGGACGGATTTATTCCCCACATCACTGCGGGTTTTTTGGTTTTTCGCTGCCACCGCCATGCGCGCGGCACCCGGTCGCCGCCCCCCCTCCCTTTCCCTTGGCACCACACACAGCACAACACACACACTGACAGACAGAAACACAGCACAACACACGCAGAAACATTCACTTCAACACACAACACGCGGTCGCTTTTGACACTGGTCGCTGCACGTCCAGCAAAACTTTGGTAATTCAAACGCCCGTCTCCCTCGGCAAAATTCCGCAGTTGTTGAGCACTGGCTGAAAACATTTTCTTTGGCGTCTGCGGGCCTCGTCGGCTACGACAATAGCACTCGGCCCCAGAAAACTACAACCAAACAAACACAAACACAAGAAAACAGTGGTGAAACGGGGCATATGAACATGGCTACGCATCAGCTGTAGCGTGCGGACTTAGTCAGCAGAAGCTGTTCAGCGAGTCAAAAACAGGCCACGCTCAGCGACTCAGCAAAGTGACAGTGGGTCGGCACCCAAGGTCCCAAAGCAACGAGTGAAGCCCAAATCCAAGGCTCCGGACACCGTTCTAGTCCGTCGGACAACGGACATCCCTTATGCCTTGTTTTTTGCGGTCGAGCACACCAAAGTCCAAGGCCAAAGTCCAAGACTGGTGACAGTGAGGTCCCGTCGGACAACGAACATCCTCATGCCTTGTTTGTTGCGAGTCGTGCACACCAAAGGCCAAGGCCGAAGTCCAAGACTGGTGAAGGTGGAACTAGTGCTTACATTGGAACAGACGGACGCGAAAATGCATGATTTGCAACCAGTCGTCCACACAAACACATAAGGAGTGTTTCCTCAAGATAAGCTCCACCCTTGATCTGTCTGATCCGTGCCAAGACGCTGCAGCCTGCGAGTGGCCACGAAGCAATTCGAAAGTGCTGCGAGCCACGAGCGATTTGGGAGGCCTGCTACTTGGAAGCGATTTGTCCGCCTGCGAGCTTCTAGGAAGCGATTTTTCGGGCCTGCGAGCTCTTCGGAAGCGATTCCGAGTGCCTCAAGAGGTTTCTTGGAGTCCCTTCCAAAGAAACCTGAATGAGTTTGGAAAGGAGTGAAGGCAAAAGGAGCGAGGCGCTGAAAGGCGAGCTTTTGAAGGGAACGCTCCAATAAGGGTCTGTTGGAGAAAACGTTCAGCTTTCCTTGTCCGGGAGGGAGCATTTAGATTTACAGCTTTCTAGCAGCTCCCAGAGGTGAGGGTTGTCGGTAATTGCGCAGCCGACAGGAGCAGCGCTCAACATGAGCACTGCGAAACAGCCTAGTGTCTCGACCAAGCATCACCCGCCCGTTCCTAAAGGGAAAGGAAAACGCTATTATCAAAGGGCGGCACGCAAAGCTCTGAATGAAGGTAGTGCGGTTTACAAGGGAGGAAGGATGTCGTCATCAGAGTTTGGAGTCACTCCGGTGGCAGATAAGACCCCCAACCCAAGTAGGAGAGTTAAACCTTCGAAGTTCTTTTTGGATAAGAATGTCAGCTGTCTTTCCTGGAACGCGGGCTCACTTACCACTGCAGTTTGGGAAGAGTTACTCTCCGTTCTGTAGACTAGAGCATTTCAAGAGGTTAAGCTGGTTGCTATCCAAGAAACTCACTGGAGAGGCTCCTGGCAATGTAGCAAGGAGGGGTGGCACGTGATTAGTTCCGGCACATCGGGCGAAAAGGGAGCCGGTGTCTTGATAATGGTACACTCTACCTTGTGCAAACAGCAAGAGATTCGCTTCAACGAAGTGGTCCCCGGTCGTGTTCTCCAGGTCCGGGCGCCTAGCAATGGCATCTCTCTGGACGTCTTCAGTTGCTACCAGTATAGTTCCGACAACAGACCCTCCAGGCTCTCAGCAAGTCCATTAGAGCAGTCCCAAATAGAAACACTCTTCTAGCGCTTGGAGACTTCAATGCGTCTCTCAAAACTGATAATAAGCACGTGGAACCCTGCACGATTCAGGCCTGCCGCCTTGGACACCGAGGGTCCAAGGGATCTTCAGTCTCTATTGACAGAACATCAGCTTGTAGCACCAAACACCTGGGGAGTGCACAGGCCTGCTACCCATGTACAGGGCAACTCGGTGTCACAGATTGATTTCTCCTTTATTCGCCTTTCCCAGTCACAAGGCCCAGCTAGGTTTAGCAGGCCACTTCGGACATTTCCAGTAGCAACATGGAGAGAAGGAAGTAAGCACTTCCCCTTATTAGGCACAGTTCGCCACAGCAGGAGATACTCCGCAACAGCCTCCAAACCCTATGATCAGCAAGCGATGGAAGATAGCTACAGGCACAGAGCTCCACAAATCAACGAGTTCTCCAAGCAGGAAGGCTGCTTCTTCGAGTTCGGTTAATGTATTCGCAGCTGCTTCCTATATGCAGCTTTATATGTAAAAAAATGTATACATATAAAGCAAGGAATGTATAAAAGGGAAATGATGCAGTCACTCGCACAAACTCGCTCCTTTTGTTCTCTGGCGGGAAATGCAGATCCGAGCTTCAGCAGCAGGAAGCTGCCGGTGAAAGGGTCTGCATGTTTTCCCCCTCCCCAGATGGGATCTAGGTGCATCAAAAGGCACCGACCTGCCATAGAGAGAGGGAATGCAGATGGACCCATCCTTTTAAAGGACAGACCGCATAAAGGCAACCGAATGCAAATGCAAGCCAGTAGAAGAAAGTGTAAGAGTGCAGTCGCCAGCACTCGCACCCAGACAAGGGAAGAGGTGGGTGGGACAAAAGTTTTTGCCCGCTATGCAGGCGAGCTGGCAGCTGCGAGCCTGCTTGCTGCAATGCACATGGAATGTCATGAGTGCAGCAAGCATGCAAAACATTACCAAACACTCGTGAGCAAGCACACATACCGTTCGGTTAATGTATTCGCAGCTGCTTCCTATATGCAGCTTTATATGTAAAAAAATGTATACATATACAGCAAGGAATGTATAAAAGGGAATTGATGCAGTCACTCGCACAAACTCGCTCCTTTTGTTCTCTGGCGGGAAATGCAGATCCGAGCTTCAGCAGCAGGAAGCTGCCGGTGAAAGGGTCTGCATGTTTTCCCCCAAATGCAATCTGCCAGAGAACCGAAGTCGCGCATCAATTCCCCAAATGAAAAACGTGCGACAAGGTGATTAGAGTGCTGCTCCTAAAGGAGAGCTACTCGGAATGCTGAAAGGCGGCTTCCAAGATGGAGGCGAGATCGAAATGGAAGGCGAGGCATTCCAAAGTGCCTTTAAAGAAATTCGACGCCGTCGTGAGAGGCTCCACCGAGCCGGCAAAGCAGCTGGTGGAAGCCAGCGACTCAAAAAGTCCGCCTCAGTGTTCTTTGGGCCTGCAATGTGATGTACATCCAAGTGGATGCCAGCAAAACTGCTTAAAATAGCCAGACGCTGCACAAATGCAGCTAGAGGCCAGGATGTAGTGAACAGCTTGTTGGCAGTGGCTTCAGCCCCACTGTTGTCACACCAGGAATGCATGCGAATCGACAGTTTGCATCCTGGGCTTAAAACACTCAAAAGCCAAACTAATGCAATCTGACCGAGGCACTCGTAACATGTAATGTCCTTGTGCGCCTCGGATTTCAATGGAAGCTCTGCGAATGCAAAATCCTCCACAGTAAAGCATTCTGAAAACCAAAATTCACCACCTGGTAAAGCAATGTAGCCGCCTATAGCGAAAGTGCGGCCGTTGCCCATGGCATCAGCTGCTGCCTCCACCTGTAAATGCTCCATAGGGCGAAGCGATCGCCAAATTGGAGGCAATGCAGACCAATCAAGCCAGAACTGCAACAGACTTCTGGAGGATGGACTCAATGCACGACGCTTGGAGGCAGAGTCCGCAATGCGAAGCCAGATATCCTTATCCCCCAGGTTGCAATGTAAAAGTTCGCGCTTGGTGGCAACCTTGTGATGCCTCACAGCAAGAACACGGCTGCCAACCGTAACCGCCGCTCCAGGAGGTAACTTGACCAAATGTAAAGTGTCGTTCAAGCAAGAAATGAATGATTGCCAGTCGTTCTGTCGAACACTGAAGTTGGTTGCACGTGGAGTGTTGAGGTCCTGATAAAGAGACCTCAGCCATGGCCTAGCCAATGGAAAAAGTTTGAAAAGCCATTGCAACATGCCACACAACTTGCTCAATGTAGCCCGGTCAGTGTACTTGCCACGGAGCGCTGACACGATAACCGAATGCAACCTTTCAAGCTTGTCAGATGGGATGCAAACACAGCCCATACTGAAATTGAGCTCCCATCCTATCCATCGAACGGAGCATCCAAACTGTAATTTCTTCCAGGATAAGGGGATGGAAAAGGCCCCACAGAAACATAGAGTAATGCAAAAGCTCATCTCTGCAACTGATGCAGATTGAAAGCCAAGTAAGTCGTCCACATACATTGCCAGCCAGTGGGCAATGAAAATCAGGCGATGAAGTGTGCGAACGAAAAATGCACCGAGGCGAGCAAACCAGAAGGCAGAAAAAGCTGCACCGAATGGACAAACTGTATAGAAATAGAGCTTGGGACCCACTCGAATGCCAAGTAGCCCCTGTTCAGACTCGCGCACCATAATGGACTTGTGTGCTGCCTGAACGTCAATGGACCAAGCTGCCAAAGGTTCTAGCCTCCCCCGCAATGGCCAAGAGGCTTGGATAGTTTGTAATGTAGGCAATGCAGAGCGCCCAGGAATGAGGCAGCAGGCATTTGTACCACAAATGGAAGAATCAACCACCAAGCGAGGTTTTCTGCCCTCGGAATGTACAATATTCAACTTACCAACAGCAACATTGGGCCAGATCTGGCGTGCAGCTTCCAAAGACTCAATGCACCGTAACCAGCCTTTGTCCACCTCGATCTGCACTAGCTCCTCAAGGAGGACTGGGTCGTCCTCAGCCCCCTGCCAGTTTTCCTGGCAAACCGTTAATGCATCATCTGAAGCTGAGCGACCTGATGGAGCGAAAACACCTGAAATGGGGATATCGTGTTTGAAGCCAGGAGGAACTCCACTGAGCAATGCACTGAAGAGAGTCATATCAGCATCTTTAAGAGCTGAGGACAATGCAGCCAGAGAATTTAAGCAGTATGGCTGGCCATCCTTCACATGCCAGTCAATGGAGTTGCAACCTTGGGACTCCAGCCATGTGCTGAAGAGTCCTCGGATTTCCCTCACCTCAGTTTCCGAGAAGAGATGGGAATCTGATGGATGCAACAATCTGTGACGAACTCTGGACGGAATGCATGCCTTGCCACACCAAGCAATTAAGGCATGGCGGAGCGATTTGAAAATATCATCAGCGGACCGCTCCTGGCCACTCCAGTCGGGACGGCTGTGAAGGCCGCCACCATCCACCCAAGCATGTGGTGGAGAGTCAGTCGGCTTTTCTGGAATGCAAGACCAAGCCTCATCAATGGAAAATTCACATTGACCTGAGCATTTGCGGAGTTTGGATATCAGCAGGATATCGCAAAGAGCATCCACGAATGCAGGAGGATAATCAGAAATCGTGGAGGTCGAACAGCACCGACTACACGAGCATGGGTGCCCCAATGCAGAAAAGGAAGGCGATGAAGAGACCATGATCCAGGGGCGCCCACAAACCCCCTTGTAGGCACACGCCGGCACCTGCACGATGTGCTGCAGACCAGTACAAATGCAGTGAAGGAACAGTTGATCCGACCAGCATTGGGTCCAACCAGAAATATCAAAATGCACCGCAGAACCTGCCGAATATGCAACTTTGCAGAGTTGCAGCACCCAGCGAGTGTGACTCTCGCTCCAGTCAGGAGAGTACACCATGAAAATGGAAGGAAAAACACCTTCCCCAGCACATCGAAAAATGCAATTTCGGTATGCTCCTGATCAAGAGACTGAATGCACACATGAGGAACACCAGCAGTTGAGAGGCCGGCACGAAGTACCTCAGAGTGCTGTGAAGCCAGCAAAAGGCAGAATTTCTTCGGCAGAGCAGGCTGAGGCAGTTCGACCGCCTGAGGTTGAGGCATCCGACGAGGTAAGGATTCACCAGGTAGGGGAAACCCCCACATGCGCAATGCATCAACATCCGATGATTGAAATTCCGCCAAACGCCTGCAGGTGTAGGCCGTGATGACCCACCTGTCGCCCACGAAGGGCTCAGTGGCGTGCCAAAGACCACCATCAAATGCAAGAGGCGATGACCTGGTATCAACCAATGAAAAATTTATGCACTTCTGTAAAGCTTCGACTCGCATGGATTTCTCGCCCGATGAAGACTCCAGCAGTAAACCTCCGCCAGAAAAGTCACCCAGAGCAACGGTGTAGTTGAGGGTGCCTGGCTCATTGGATGTATCACGATGGACTTTTAGCACCTCGTTGTGAGAGATGCATAACGAAGTCCATGTACCCAATGGAAAGAGCATACATAACCAAGCATTAAGTCGGCACAAAATGTGCTGGTATTGGAATGTATGATGTGTCAATCCAAAACGCACCGACTGAGAGAAACCACCGAGGTTAAAGTAGGCGGCATCTGCACGGTCCCCCTCAATAGCCTGCCATCTGTACTTCACAGTGGTTGATGTAAAGGACTGCAGAAGCAAGTCAAGAATGTCAGCATCAGAAGTAGATGTATGGCCAGCCGATGGAATAGGTGAGGGTGCATGTATTGCAAGCCCGGAAAACTGTCCCTCCACAGGTTTCGGGCTGTTTCAGGACTTGTGCATGTAAGCGGGATGATCCTTCCCGCAAGGCTTGCCGCCAACGTCAACAGCACAACCATGTACAAATGCACAGTCATCCAACTTGCAACCCGAGCGAAGGTTCCATCGCTTGCACATCTGCTTCTGAACGCCGTTCTCATAAAATGAAACCATCCACTTGGGGCCATTCTGGTCGCGGGTGTCCTTCGACTTCCCATTCTTGCCTTTGCCCTTGCCGCCTTTGCCCTTCGGGTGGGTTTTTTCAGGCTGAGTTGTGTTGCCTGACCCAGTGCTGGGCCTCCTGGTTTTCTGAATGAAAACACGCGGCTGCAAGTGACTCTGCAGAATGCAACGGACTTGCACGATCTCATGCAATGCATCATCCATGCACCAACCTTTGTTCACCAATTCGCAAATGCATTTCCAAGCTTCTCTGTCCGCCGCCTGCATTTCCGTGACGTTAGGGCTTCGCAGCCCTGACTCCGGCGGCGGACGATGGAATGCAAGCTTTATGAAAAGCTTGTTGTATGCACGAAAGGAGCTGAGGTGACCGATTTCAAGCAAACAAAATGCAAAGGCGATCAAGTCTAACAAATGCGAAAGGAACATTTGCGACACGCCAGTATCAGCTATATCCCTGCAGGGGACGTCGTCAAAAATGAAGTCGTCGAGACGTGCGATCTTTTTCGGTCTGGATGAAGTAACGTCTTCCTGTTTCTCTTCGCTGAGTCGAAACTTCCATGGAATGTAAGAATAGTGCTTGTCCTGCATTGCAGGATGCAAGTAGCCTTGACGAGGGCATGCTGGATGCATCGAGAATTTCTGAGGGATATGAAGCTTCGAATGTAGCTCTCATGGCATTCACTCGTTCAATGCTCAACTTCGCAGGGAAAGGCTCTGTCCACGAAGATGTACTGAGAGCTCCACTGCCCGATGCAGAAGGTGCAGACGTAGCTGAGGGAGTCGCCGAAATAACGGAAGAAATGCAGCGATGATATGCTGCCTTCAAGCACGCCAAAGTGACAGTGGTAAGGAGAGCCTGGCCCGGGGCGTCCAAGACATCCTTGATGCAATCTGGCAGAGTGTCCACACCTTCGCAAATGCAAGGAAAGGAGCGGACCGTAAGTTGCGAAGTGAGCTGCCCTGCAATGAGATCCGGAACTTTTTCCTCTTTGAGGATTTGTTCCAAGCTGGGGGACGACATACTCCCCAAAGAAATTGACCTGGCAGTGACACAAAGTAATAAGCAAAGAGATGCACTGACCTCAGGCCTGTAAAATGGTGCGAATGCACCAGTCGCGGAGAAAGCCAAGGCTGCACTCGTGTACTCTGCAAAATTGGTATGTGCTACCAGAGAGCTTGACAAGCACAGGTGCAAGTGCCTAAGAGCATGTAAGTCGTGCAGCAGATGTACGAAGTACTACCTCGAGAAACGGTCGTGACATGATTTCCGTAAGCATGCCGAATCGTGGCAATCGCTGGGGCCAAAAGCAATGCAACACAGTAGTGTTGAAGTACATGAACCGCAAAGGTCATACCCCAGCAGATGCAAGCTGAGAATGCAATCAGTCCGGCCCGAAAACTCTTTTCACTCCCTCGCTGGGAGGTCAGCTGCGGGCGCCGAGGTGGCTGCCGAAGCAATGGAGGAGACCTGAGCCTACCTCCTGGGCCGTCATTGGAAAACACGAGCAGCCCGTTTGAAAATGGAGAAAAGTGCAAGAATGCACAATGGAGGATGCAGTTAGTATCCTCCTCGACGCCACCAGTTCCAGCTATCGCCGTGATGCCATTGATCATCCCCCCAGTCTTGGTCCCAGGATGTACTCGATGTACCATGATCCTGGGACTCTTTGGACTGCATGCGTGCACGATAGCACGCCTTGCAAGCATGGCGGGTGGAGGATGCAATGAAATGGCTGTCATTGGGTACCTCGGAACTGTATCCGCAGAGTGCAATGCAACCATCAGTGTCGCACTCAGAGCGGCAACATACTACCTGTCGGGTAGCCGTCTTGCATTTGTGGCCCGTGTCCTCCTGAAGGAATGTAGGGCTGTGAATGGGCTGTATCGGTGGCGCCGGGGATGTAGTAGCAGCCGCGGGAGGTGGAGATGTAGTGGGATCCCCTGCTGGTGCAGTCCCCGAAGGGGGTGTCTTGGATGCATCCGCAGTGGAGGGTGCATCCCCATCTGATGCACCAGCCGACCCAGCACTTGATGCATCCTTCTTCGTCTCCTCCGATGGAGGTGCCTTGCTCTTGTCCTCCTCAATGGAGGTCTTGTCTGACTTCGGAGGAGAGGATGTAGTGGATGACTGCTGGAAACTCATGGCACTGATCAGCAACAGCTTCCTCTGGCCAGCCGCCGGTCCGCCCCTAATGCAACTGACGACTTGGTGGACATCAGAATTGTAAATGAAGCTCAGGGCTTTCCGAACTTCCTCGGTGTCACGGATGTTCTCCATGATGCAAAATTTCGCGGAGTAGCGAAATGCACTGCTCAGAGGGAAACTAAAATCAATGGAGCCTGGAGAATGTGAGATAAAGCCAAGCTAATGCAATCCAGTGACGGTACAAGCTAAAAGCAAATCATGAAAGTGCAAATGTCAGTCACATGATGCCTGCCATGCAACAAATGATCGTCTGAGCACTCCACTGCCGAGGTATGCAATGCAAATGCCCGCACTTGCACCAAAGAAGGAGTATTATCCAGTGATGAAACACTCGCAGTCGCAATTGCAAAGAAATGCAATGTTTTGTCAGGCGCCCGACAATGTCACGAGAGGTTCGTGAGGATGGAAATGCAAGGCTTTGACTTGCAAAATCGCGAGCCCGCAGGTGGGTGCGAAACCAAATGGAAAGTTCCCCGGCAGCCGCAAGCCGGTTTGCCTTCAATGCAAGCATGTATGATGGAGCTAGTGGTTGCACTGAGGAAAGCAATCTCCTCAGCCTCGCCCAGCTCGCCCTCCGAGCTGCTCGTTTCCGCCTCTTCCGGAGCCTTTTCAGGCAAAGCAGATGGAACCACATCCTTGACCGGTGCAGCTGATGCAGACGAAGCTGAGGGTACATCGGGCGAGGGCACAGAAGTCGGCGGAAATGTATCCAACCTGAAGAAGACTGGCAATGCAGCAGACAACACGGCCCCTAGGTCCGGAGGCCACTGCAATGCCGGCTCAAGAGGCATAAAGGTGACTCCACGCATTAATGGAGTTCGTGATCGCCAGCCTCCTCTCACTCTCTCAATGAAACTGTCCTGAGCAAGAAGTAATGGAGAGACGTCGTCTCGCCCATATAAAACACAAGAAGCAGAATGCTTGTGGTGGCCCTGAAGGTGCCTCGATTCAAGCGACATATTCAGTTGCCTGAAGAAAGAAAGCAATGTAACTTTCATGGAATGCAATGTATATTGGAGTTCTTGACCCGATGGCAGCTGGTTCCACATGACCAGCAATCGTCTGAGCCTCGAAAGGCACTCTGCGTAAGTCAAAGGTCTAATGCACTCCTTGTCCAGAAGGAAGAAAATGTAGTCCGGTATGTCTGAAGGATCGGAATGTAAATCCATAAGTTTCTCAAGAGCCACTAGCCAATGCAAAAGCCAGCATTGTGTGCGTGGCAGCCTCAAAAGGCCTGAGAAAAGGCAGCCAAAGGCCATAATTTTTTGGGTTTTCGTTCGGTAAGATGCACCTCTAAAGCTATCGAAGTCAATGTAGAGATCCGACAACTGAATGTGTTGAGAGTCGCCAAACCTCAAGCTGCACCAAATGCAAACTAGCACTGATCCCGCGAAAGCAGTCTCTTCCAATGTGAAGTGGCCGCACACGATTTGGGCCTCCAGCCACAATACAAAGGATAATGGAAGAGGTAAAGCCTCTATAGATGCACCCTGCGACTGCCATGACCTGGCATGAAACAAGCCATCATATAAGGAAGGAAAGCCCGAGGGCTGCACTGTGGAAGAAAACCATCGTACCGCCTTGAGCACATTGATGGAATGTACCGACGAGTGATGGCTGCGAGATCTCTGTAATGTATGAATTGAGTCAATGAGCTGAACCTGAGACAGGGATGTAAGGTCAAAACCCAGGTCTCGAATCGTATGCAGCAGCTGCCACAGAATTGCAATGTATCTCAGCGCCGTAGTGTCTGATACTCGGCGGAGCAATTGCTCCAAAAGGGAATGCTTGTTAGAGCTGTTGAAAATGTCACAAAGCAATGCAGAACATGATAATGCAAATTCGCACAGCTCAGACCATAACTGAAGGGCCCGGGACCATTGAGTGGAATGGACCTCGGATTGTTTGACCACCTTGGAGCTGCCCTGGTTCGCTCCTGAATGCAGGAGATCAATGCCTCTCTTGGCACCAGGACCCTTGGTCAACAATGGACCCGATTGCCGCTCTGGGGCCCCACCAGAATGGAGTGAGGTCCCTGCACCCTGAGATGGAGGCGAACTCTTCGAGAGAGCCCCCGAAAACTGAGAAGCAGAATGCAAATTCTCCGATGGGTACCGAGCATACGAACCGCGAGTAGAGGGAACCGGACGAGGCTTGGGCGCCGTTCTGGGCACCCCAATGGAGGCCCTCAGTGGAAAAATGGGCCTCGATTTTGCATGTTCCGTGGACCTGGCATTCACGGGATGCAAGCTTGTAGCCCGACCACCTCCAGCACTGAGTGTGGCTGGGCGAGCTAAGGGAGCCGGCTTGGGATGCAAATCAGCCTCCATCGTGAAAAAGGAATGCTCCTGTTGAGACAATGCCGGCAGCAACGGTTGCTCCACCTCCCTGACAGCCTCCTCAAAGGAAAGCCGACCCACACGAAGTGGGGAGAAGCGAGAGGATTCCGTAGAGCAGAATGCAGGAGTATGCTCAGGCACTGGCGAAATCACGTCCCAAGAAGTTGAACCCGAATGCTCAGCAGAAGCTGCCACAGTCTGTGCCAAAGAAGCTTCTAATGGATCTACCAGCTCAAAATCAGGATCATATATTGGTGAAGGGGGCCGCGACCCAAATGAACGGCCTTCAGGGTCCAGCTGTGGCCCATGCCGATCATCCTGGCCAGCGACGACCAACTCCGGGAGTAATGGAGCCTCATGATCAGCTTCCTGTGCAGATAAAGCCAGTGCAGGATGCAATGGATGCACCTCCAGGTCACCCTGAGAAGAAGCAACCACTGCATCAAGAACCAAAGCAGAAGGCGATGCCTCCAAAGTAGGCGAACAGTCCTGCTGAGACGAAGTCCGCTTCTGAAATCGCTTGACAATGCAACGAGTCTGCTCAGAAATCGCACTGTCGTTTCCAAGTGAAGCAAATGCATCATTCTCAGGCACTGACGAATCACTCACAGGCACTGACTGATCCATAATGCAAATGAAACGCCAAATGCACAAGAAAATCGGAAATGCCAGACTGCCTGAAACCATGCACTCCTCCCCCTATCGCGAGCGGGAGAGGAATGGAGTGGAACTAAATCCACAAAAGTTAAGAGCCTCCAGAACTGTTCTAGAGGGCTTACAAAGCGAGGCCAGTTAGCCTACAAAAGTTTTTGCCCGCTATGCAGGCGAGCTGGCAGCTGCGAGCCTGCTTGCTGCAATGCACATGGAATGTCATGAGTGCAGCAAGCATGCAAAACATTACCAAACACTCGTGAGCAAGCACACATACCGACTTGCCTCGGACCTGGAGCTCCCTCCATCAAGCGATGAACTCAGCTCTTGATCTCGAGTCTCACTTCCCCAAGCGAAGGGCGGCACGTGCCAAGGCTGAGGCCAGCATCTGGGAGGAGCGCTCTGCTCTGCGCTCACTTCCGTTGGCATTGCGGGTAGTAGCAGAGTTCCTGCCCTCACTCCAAACTCGCATTGTGTTTCGACGCTGGAGCTCTCTGTCGAAACAGAGCTCACAAGCCAGAAGTGCGAAGCGTCTCAAGAAAGAGCGTCGACAGCAGGAAATAGATTTATTTCCGAAGCACCGTGAAAACTTCAAAGGAATATGTGAAAGTTGAATATCAAAAAGTATGAATTCAACGATCCACTATTTCCAAATATAAAAGGTAAACATGAAGACTCTCTGCAATCGGACTCATCTTTTCGCAGCTGGGGCAAGGTGCTGGCAGTCTGAGTCATAGGCTCAGGGATAGGCCCACTCTCCCCCGACTCGGTGGGCACTTGCCCAAGGGTGGGAGGGCGGGACAAAAATTTTTCTGCTCGAAAAGCTTGAGGATGCATGCACGGCAACAAAGACATCGTACAACACCTCAGGCTATGATCGTCATGCACTCAAAAAGAAGAGTCATGCCGAACAGCAGGAAAAATTTCAAAGTAAAAGTTTTCACTAATTTCGTTCGAACGAAATTTGCTTTTGGAAATAAAGGTTTCATCCTTGTTAGAGGAGTTCGACCTTATTTCCGAAGCACCGTGAAAACTTCAAAGGAATATGTGAAAGTTGAATATCAAAAAGTATGAATTCAACGATCCACTATTTCCAAATATAAAAGGTAAACATGAAGACTCTCTGCAATCGGACTCATCTTTTCGCAGCTGGGGCAAGGTGCTGGCAGTCTGAGTCACCCCAATGGAAAACACTGCCGTGCCACCGCATCCCAGTCGACGCGAAGCCTTGAGCATCCAATGTTCAAGAGACCTTCGTACTCACCTCTGCTCGGGGAGTCTGCAATGTTGCTATGCGTAGGTACACGGGCGTACCATGCGTGGATTTGAAGGGAAGTTTCCTTCGAGAGGATGCCATCGATAATCACACGAGCGAGGTCGGCGCCTCCTCCCGCGGCTATTATCGAATGGCGAGCACCTTCATTATCCAAGTAAAAAACGGCTTGAGAAAATCTGCACCACTGGCCCCAGAGCCTATAAGCAACTAGGACCGGCAGAAGTTCAAGTTCGAAAATGGGATTCTGCGAGTTGCTCAACAAGATCTTCATGATATCCTGTGGGACTTGCTCACTGAAGAAGGATATCGGATGGCCACTCAAGCCCACGATCACTCCTCCAATGGATCCTAGCTTCTTCTCGCCTTCGCAGGCTCCATCTGTGAAGATAAGCCAAGAGTGATGGTTTTTGGTAGCGATGGTCACAGGCTCAGCCACCCTCAGCCTCTCGCGAATGACAACGAGGCTCTTTCTAACATCCTCGGGCAGCCTCTTCGAAGTGAGTCCCGCCCTGGCCGCTCGATCCACAGTTCGGATGGCCGAATTCGACATTCGCCCGAAAACAAACCCTTCGAAAAACACCAACCTGCCTCGGAGCCTTTCAGCGGTCTTAAGGTCGAGACAATTGGCTCGCAAGATGTCTGCGATGAACACGTTCAGTTCTTCGCGACGCTCGGCAGTGTTGCCGATTCGCACAATCCCCCGAGGTGCATCATTCAAATCGACTCTGACTCCAAGCAGTTTAAATTCTCGTGAGAACGGTGGTGCCTTTTTGCCCTCCCGAGCAAATTCAACTCCAAGAAGATCAAAAATGGCACATATGCAAGAGTCTGTGTTGGCAACAAGCTCATCGCGAGTCGTGACTCCGTAGTCATCGAAGAATGCGGTCCAGAAGATACTGAACAGCCTCACTCCTATCAGCCAGATGCTCAACGAGATACGGAGGAAAGCAGCAACACTTCCCACCGCACCGAACGGTAAGGAGTTTGCTCCCATAATCATGGGCTCCGCCTCTTCTGGTTTGTTAACTGCAAATCTGAAAAGCTCCCTGTCTGTAGGATGGATTCCAAACTGTTTGTACGCACTCTTAAGGTCGTATACACGACCTTTGCAGGCAGGCAGTCTGCCCTCATTGATGCGTAGCGCCTTGGAGATCCACGCAGCATATCTATCAATGGAATGCATTTGGAAACCATACTTCAAGCCAACGGTAGCGTTGATGCCACAAATGCTGGCATCGTCTATGACACGCACTTTGTCAAGCTGTCTGATTCCAAATCTGCGGGCCAGAGCGCAAAGCTCTATGCAACTTTTTGTGTCAGCAAAAATCCAACCCTTTTGCAGTTCCTTCTCAGTTTCCTGCCAAGTTGCCTTTTCCAAGTCTTCATCCTGCCGGACACGCATTTTCGCAATCGTCGACTGATTCAGACCTTTTGCTAAGCAACTAAGGGTGGAAACCGAAAAGGAGGGTGGCCTAACCTTCGGAGGGAAAAGCCCTCCCTGCGATAACCAACCAGACAACTTAAATCCATCACACATGTGGGTGATTAGCTGGTCATCTGGAGATCCAGCTGCTTCGTGCATTTCTTGCCACAAGAGCAACCGTTTGCCCTCCAGCAGACAACGAAGGTGCTCTGGCAAACTCCGGTGTAACTCCTCCTCTTTCTGCTCTAATTGCTTGGCTCGTGCAGTCCAATGTTTAAGAGCAGCAGCACGAGAGGTGACAGTTTGCGCCGGCGGGTCGCTGAAGTTCGCTTTGATTGCATTTACGACAAGCTTTGAGACATGTGCACTTCCGTCCCTAGGGTGGCCGGCTTGCACTGCTCTTTGCACGAAGGCTTTGGGTTCGGAAGGCAGGCCAATTCTAATCAACTCACCTTCAAGCAGTTCTGATTTGCCATCTGCAATGGAAACTTCACCGGAGGATATGCTCAAGGTCTTACAAGCCTCTTCGTAGCCCCCATCAAAGGTCAGGCGAGACAAGACCCGAGCTCCTTTAGGCAGTCCAGCAAGTAAAGATTCATCGGCCGACGGCGGGTCAGCAGGCACAGCCACGAACTTGAAGGATACAAACTCTTGCACTAAAGCAGGGTTGCGTCGGCCGCGCGGCAAGGCGTTCAACGCCAACCTGCCATCGAAGGTGGAATCGGACTCTCGAGTTTGAGAAACCGTGCCAAACTCACGAACTCCTGACTGGAGAAGGGCAGCTTTGGCTTTGGCGATGACACGTTGACAGAAAAGACTGGGCAAACCTGGAGGCGGATCGCCAGTCTTTCGCGGCACCCACGGTGCGTGTGAATGCAAGCCCGAGCACTTGAGGGCCAAGGCTGACCAATCCCCTTGTGCAGTGGCCATTTGGTAAGGCCGAGGGCGGCCGTCACCATGACAACACAGGTCACATCGGTGCAACTGCAAAGGGAAACTTTGAATCAGCTGAAGGACGAATGGATCATCCCAAAATTGCGATTTTGGAGAACCCGCTATGACAAAGGGAATTTCAAGACTGGCGGCAAGCTCACCCAAGGCGCAAAGATTTGCTGCCCAAGAGGAGCACGGTTGAGACGGCAGCTCGCACCAGACAAGAGCGAGTCGCTTTTTCTCGGCCTCGACAAGTTTTTGGAAGCTCTCCAAGTCGTTGCCCAAGTCAAGTGGTAGACACCTGACCCCATGCACGAAAGATGGGGGTGCACTGCACAGTATATGTCGCAGGCCTGCAGCTCGGGCAGCACGATGCAGATCGGCAGTGCGACCATTTACTTCAAGGAAAAGGTATTCCCCGACATGGCCTACATTTGCCTGAGAATCGGCATTCACCGGGCTTCTGGACCTCTCCTGAAGATCACGCTTGATCGGCGTCCGCACGGGCGGAGCGACGGGCCTATTTGGGCTAGAACCACACCCTGTT
The DNA here is from genome assembly GCA_905221615.1 of Symbiodinium sp. CCMP2592. Lineage (NCBI taxonomy): Eukaryota > Dinophyceae > Suessiales > Symbiodiniaceae > Symbiodinium > Symbiodinium sp. CCMP2592. The sequence goes on along the minus strand of CAJNDT010000026.1, from coordinate 106,060 downwards.
CCAGGCATCTTGGCGGGCACTTCGAGGGTAGAGCTGGTCTCAGCACTTGAAGTGGCAGAGCTAGCAACACCCGAAGAGGGGGAACTAAACCCAAGGGTCCTATGGGGGGAAGGCGCGGGTTTCGATGGGCACTGAAAGCCGATGTCAATCAGCCTCTGGCGATCGTCACACGGCAGTCTTTGGAAGTCCCTGACGTGGTATCCTACCAGCACCAGTCGTCGCCCCGTCCAGGGGAGTGTAGCATGATACAAGTTCCTCGCATCCAAAGTGATTTTGTTGTTTTCCCAAGACAACTCATGACCCTTCAAGACGCGTCCCTTTGGATCAGTCACCTCAATGTCACCATCACCCTCTACCCAAACGGCCCCGCCCTGAAACTCGGACAACTTCAGCAGGATGTTGCAGTGGGAGTCGTCGTTGTTGGAATCGCGATGCACCTCGGCGGAACAGTCATCTAGAATAACAAAGCTTGTAAAGCACTCGCCCGGAGCCAAACTCCGGATTTGCGCCGCAAAGACAGCGCACACATTTGGAAAAAGATTGGTATTTGAGTGAAGGCCATACAGACCCCCTTTTGCATACGCCCCGGCAGCGAAGGAGCATCCAACACTCCCCCGTGGGGGGCTTTGCATCGGCAGCAGCTCAATCAGCTGCGACAGCGAAGAATTATCGAAAGGAGCAGGCGTTTGCAAAATTGACGCGGCAAGAGACTCCACATCACTCGAGGCTCGCGAAGCTTCACTCGAGGCAGCGGGAGTCTCCTCAACCTGTCACGAGCCTCCTTTCCGGCAGTTTGGAAAGCTGTGGCCAGGCTTGTGGCATCCGGCGCAAACATGGTATCCCTTTGCACACTTTGTTCCATGGGCATCCTTCTTGGTTTCAAGCGAACACCCCTCGGCAAGGTTAAAAGCCCAACAAATGGGCCCGGCCTTGATCTTGGTGACACATCCCTTCAAAGACTCCGGTACAAGACCGGTAAGACGCTTGCGCTTCTTCTTCTTGGTATCCTTCTCAGCCAACGCTGCAGCAGCAGCCGAGTCGGTAGGGATGGAAGGCGGTGGAGCGACTTTCTGCGGCTGCGGTGCCGTAACAAGATGAACGACTACGCGAGGGTCTTTGGCCAACCGCCTCAAAGCAGCCGCCATCACCAGCTCGCCAGCCGCATCCTTCACCCCAATTGGTCCCTCGATCTCACGGCTCATCAGTGTCCAAGCCTCCCGGTCTGCCCGAATGACCTGGGCGATCGCGGGCCTGGCTCCTGACACCGGCTCTCCATGAAGATAGGACATAAGGCTCTGTACGTACCACTCATGGTCCGACCAGCCGATGAGGCTGCACTGATCCAATGCCAACCCTCGCGTCTGGAAGCAATACAGAAGCTGCAAGGCAGTGGTTGTATCAGCATCAGGCAACTTGCTGCTCGAACTGACCTTCAAGGTGCCTGCCTCAATTTGTACCAACGAGGTTTTCTCTTTCCCTAGCTGTTGCACCTCAGCATCACGCTTAGTGCAACGCGAGGGGCTGATCCAAGTAATGCTGTTCGACTCTGACATCAGGGCACAAGCATCTACCAGCGCGTAGCTGGGCTGCAGCTCTCCCTCTATCAGCAGCCCGGGAAGTCGGGCCTTCTGCGAGGTCAAACGCGCTTGCTTTTCAACATGCGGCAGCTTGCGACCTGCAAGATCGGAATCATCCGCCGTCGCCTGTGCTCGCAACTGTGCCACTACAAGTGTAGAGGCCTCGAAGATAAGCATGCGAACATTTGCAATTTGTCCGATCGTAGGCTGAGTACCCTCGGCACACTTGTAAACCTTAGCCGCAAGGTCCTTCAGAGAATCATCGGACGGTGGAGTTTGTGGGCTCCCCAGTGCAAATGCCAACTGACGCAGCGTCTTCACTCCATTGGCCTTTAGAGACTCGAAAAGGGAGTCATCCCCCTCCACGGGCAGGCACCTTTGTTTGAGCGAAGCCTCACTGTCAATTAAAGCCATCGCGCGGAGAAAGGCTATGATCGTCATGCACTCAAAAAGAAGAGTCATGCCGAACAGCAGGAAAAATTTCAAAGTAAAAGTTTTCACTAATTTCGTTCGAACGAAATTTGCTTTTGGAAATAAAGGTTTCATCCTTGTTAGAGGAGTTCGACCGAACAGCTCCAGCAGTCTGAGTTTAAGTCCCAGCAGGATGCAGCCACTCCCTTTACAAGGTCATCAAACGGTTTAGATCAGGGAGGCCTCAGGATAAAGTTCAGCTCAGGGACTCTGAGGGTCGCTTCCTCACTGCTTCCGAGGAAAGAAGACAGCTAGAGGAGTATTCTAGAGATCTCTTTGGAGCTGGGGCAGACTTTCCGTTATCCGGCGTGCAGGGAAGCCTGAACATCACAGCGAACGAGGTTACGGTTAAAGAACAGCTCGGCACGATCAAGTTAGGCAAAGCAGCTCCGAGAGACAATCCTCCAGTTGTTGCTTGGCGTTCCCTAGGTCCTCAAGCAATTCAACCACTGATTCTCTCAACCAAGAGGTCTCTGCAGGTTCGCTCTCGGATGGCATGACCTCCTCGCAGATCTCATGGCTTCCAAAGCCACCTAAGATGCCGGACAAACCAGCCTCCCTACGACCCATTGGGGTGATAGCCCCGGAGGGCAAAATATTAGCAGGGTTGGTCACGAAGAGACTCAAGGCCACACTTCAGCGGGCCATGTCTGGAGTCTCCCAGTTCGGCTTTGTTCCAGGAAGGGGCACAGAAGAAGCGATCTGCAAAGCTCTAACACATGTAGACCAGGCAAGATTCAGACAAGCTAATGCCACAAGGGCAGCAGGTAAGGGCCAGCAAGGTCTCAAACTCAAAGGCAGCCTCACAATGAGCGTAGACATGAGTAAAGCTTTCGACACTGTAGACAGGCTCCGGCTGAGGGAGGCTCTGGAAGCAGAACAGGCCGATCCACTCTTAGTGGAGGTAGTCGGTCACCTACACATCAAGGCTTTGTACCGGATGACAGCCAATGACCAAAGCTTTGAGATAGCCACTCGTCGGGGCATCAAGTAAGGCTGTAAGCTAGCCCCCTCCCTCTTCGCCTTCGCCTCTGGACTTCTCTTCAGGAAGCTAGCTGGACACATCAGTCAAGGAGAGCTAGTCAAGCTCTTAACAATGTATGCGGATGACAGTTTGATCCAGTCACACTTCGACTCCGAGGCTGGGATAATGATCGCGCTTAGCTACTGCGATCTGCTTCTAGATTCTAGATCAGCTGGTCGAACTAGGCTTCCAGGTTAGTCCAAGTCCGCGATATTGCTGCAGCTTCAAGGGGGTTCCGCCTCGACAATCAGGAAGAAGCTCTTTCGCACTGTAGAGGGTGTCAAGTACGTCTAGCTCCCGTCAGGAGACTGATCTCCCTCTGGTACCAGGTTCCGTATCTGGGAGTAATTCTCTCATATCATGATTACGAGATGCACACTCTCAAGCACCGCCTCTCAGCCAGCAAGCTAGCAATGTCAGAAGTCGCGCACGCGGTCAGAAATCATCGAGCTCTATCGGACAGACGTCGCCTGTCGATCTGGACCATCACGGGATGGGCCTCAGCGTCGTATGCCTTGCACGTGGTGGGGCTCACTCAGCAGGGCCTGCAAAAGCTCCATTCTCACATGATGTATCAGCTCAGATTCGTCCTGCGGAGCTACTCCCAGGAGACGAAAGAATCTAACCAGGAGTTACTCCGGAGAGTTAGGATTCCTCATGTGAAGGAACAGCTGCAGAAACGAATGTCACAGTTTCTGAAGCGCCAGCAACACTCAGATCCGCTGCTTCTCCCGCATTATAAGGCGAGATCTGAAGCTGTCAGTCAGGATCTGGCTCATCTCTCCACTGACTTCTCCACTACCCAGGTAGAAGATAAGCTAGTCACTTGTCAGGAATTTGACGTGTGTCTGTCTGGCACAGGGGCGCTGCGTCGTCATATGTACAAAGCACATCCAGAGTCGCAGCAGAGCCTAAAGGGGGCCAAGTTTGTTTGTAGGAACCAGCAAAGCGACTGGCAAAAGAAACGTATCAAGGAAAACATATAAATCGCGAATCAAATATCTTTCCAATATAAATCAATCGAGGCTTCGGACAGAGGACTCATCATTTTTCTCGGATGTCCAGTTCGCGCCGTAACAGCGAGCCGAGACCGGATCCCCATTCGGGGACCGGCCTCCACCCATAGCTCAAACGAACATCCCACCGGCGCAAGGTAAAGTTCCAGGGCGGGACGGGTGGGACTAAAACTTCTAAGCTCCCTCCTCCGGAGCCTCTACTTCGCGGAGATAACCGAATCAGTCATCAGAGCACTAAAGCAGTGCAAATCGGCATGTGAAAGACCTACAGCAAAATCTCATGAAAGAAGCGTGCGGAAAATCGGAAAGGAAATCGTACTGATAAAATCAGTTAAAACTTTCTTTGGGACCCGCCCTCCTCCCCTTTGCATCCTACAAACCCCTTTGGGGAAGCCCAAGAAGCTTTCTATAACCAGCAAAGCGACTGGCAAAAGAAACGTATCAAGGAAAACATATAAATCGCGAATCAAATATCTTTCCAATATAAATCAATCGAGGCTTCGGACAGAGGACTCATCATTTTTCTCGGATGTCCAGTTCGTGCCGTAACAGCGAGCCGAGACCGGATCCCCATTCGGGGACCGGCCTCCACCCACCATCGCGAGGATCGCTTTACCACTTCGTCTTAGTGGCCAGCTTCTGTTTCTTTGTCAAAGGAGCCGGAGGGGCACTTCCTTCTCCCCCTTTTCGCCATTCGAGCATTTCAGAATGAAATCTTGCCAAATCAAGAAGGAGCTTGCGCGGCACATCAGAAAATTTTGCATCAATCCGAAGAGCTAAATCGAAGGCACTGAACCGTTCATTCGTCAAGTCGTCCGCCTCAGAGTTGAGCTCACGCGGTCGCCAGTTCAAGTTCATATGGCCTCCGCAGCGGAACAAATCGTACTCCAGCTGCATATATACATACGTCAATGGGAATTTCGTGGTTCCCTGACGGCGCATGACCAGCTCGTTCGCCAGATTGTCCGTCCCCGCAGAGACCGTGAAACTCTGCCCAGTCACATTCAGCCATCCGAATATGTGCAGCCCCAGCCACGTGGCAAGAAGCTCGGCAACGGTGCTCGTTCCTTTCCCAGTCCCTTGCGCACTAAACAAGAAAGGATAATCAGCAGCAGAGACCCGGACAGAAAACCAACGGCACTTCTTTGGCTCAAAGCTGTGCAGTGTTTCCCATCCACCCAGCACGAAGAAATCATCCTCTGCCTTCGCGTCCGTGCGAACTGCTTCGCACAGCATCAAAGGTGGCGACTTACAGCAGACAAGATAATGCTTCTCTTGCAGCAACGTCAAGATGTAGCGAAGAACCACCATCACCATACGGGGAACCAGAGCCACAGTTCCCGGAGTGATAGCAGCTTTCCAACGGTGAAGCGGTCCCATAAACGGCCGGAGCCAATACAGGACTTGTCCAGCGTAGACTAATCGCCCCACAAATTCAGTGAAGCGCCGATGCTCAATCATCCCTCGGCCCCTCTGCAGATCCGTGATGAACTCGATGAGCCAGTTCGCCCGACGCTCCGACAGTCCCACTTTGAACCGAAAGTAATCAAAGTAGAAACCAACATAATCCAAGCAAACTCCCCCGCGAAACTTAGACCACATAAAAGGAGTGCCAACCATAAGCCAGTAGAGGAGCACCACCCAAAGGTCGTGGTACTTCTGTTCTCCACCTGCCATGATCTGCAGGTCATCCGCGAAGAGCATCTGGAAAAGCGAGGCTTGCAGTGCAATGCGAAGGGCTCCACGGCCTATCAGCCCAGCCAGTCTGGCGAAGTGATAAGCAGCGCAGGCCACACCGAACGTTCCCACCCGGTTGATCCAAATCGGACCGTCTGGCCTAGCCCGGCATCCAAGGCAACCATGATCTTCGGGTGCATGCTTGTATCTCCGATGTGCCTTTGCAATGTCCGCAGCGATTCCAATCAGGAGTCGATGACCATCCTGTTGCTGGATTTCCATTGCCCTCGCTGCATTCGAAGGTGTAGGGAATTCAAGCTTATCAGAGATCTTAATCATGTTGTTCAGCTTGACGGAGCGAATGCCGTCAAAGAGGGCTCGTACTGAGCCATCATCCTTTATGATAGCTCCGAGACTTGCCACTCGCAGCGTCTCCCCAAACCGCCGCCGCGCCTCCTTCTCAGACAATGGGTACATGAATCCAAAACCCTCCTCCTCGAACTGCTTCTCTAGCTGCTCAGGAACGGCCTTGGCCTGGAAGGGTGGGAAAATTCGATTCTTGGTTGTGACTGTCCTCCGGGCCACAACTGCAGGTGCAAAACACTGTCAAGTGTTCAAGAATAAAACTTGGCCGATATTGCAAAGGATAAGATGCAAAGAATTCTCACAGCATGAAAGGCTCGACGTGAGAAAAGAAGGTCTGCGCCTCACAACATGTAAAATGTTCAGTGTGAGAACAAAATTTTCTACGGCAGTTTTGCATCGCTGTTTAGCGACTATATATCAAAGACAACATGATCACATTCGTGAAATAGTCGTCTTCGTGATTTACAAAACTGCAATGTATGGCCTTATATGTAAAATACACGCAGAAGTATAATCCGCAGTGTATTCCCATACGAAGTGAAACGAACCATATCGTTGCAATCCATATAGGATGCTTCCATATAAATCAATCTCCGAAAATTCGAAGGTCAATCATAATATTGCAAAGTTCTGCAAAGCACTCGGACTCTCTTCATTTTGCGTGAGCGACGGAACAGGGGAGATCAAAAGCATGCAAACCGCTAACGTCCGTGGCACACACGCCCTTTCGCAACGAGCCACAGCTCAAGGGCACCACAGGACCCGTTTGCCCCCTCGCAACGTCCGAAGCTCAAGAGAGGTGAAAGGCAGGAACTGGGCCCTTGAAGTGGCAGGTAAGAAGGCTCCAAGGTAGAGCACCGACGTCTAGGCAGCTTTGAGCGACGATCCTCACAATGCCGTCAATGTTGATGACACGACCTCCTACCATCATTGCTGCGGCCATGCACTCGCCACGGCTAGGCAGGTCATTTTTTTTCATTCACACGCTGTAGTCGAGTCGACTATTCAGCGGGCGCTACGTACCCGTATCAGCGATTGGATACAGGAACGGCCTTGTCAGGCACGCCGGACTACTACGATGCCGCTTCCCAGGGCGGCAGGCCGACTATTGCGGCCATGAAAAGAGAGCTAAGTACCACGTCTTACTGATCTCGTTAAGGTCAGTAGAGTTAGCTACGACAGTCGGAGTGTCATCATTCTGTACATGGAGGGCCGGATGGGCGGCATCCTCGGCAAGGCTCCTTTGGAGCTCACTGTAGAAGGCAGCAGTCGGCTCTCCCTTTGGGGCCGAAACACCCATCGAGCGATAATGGCCTGAGTCCGGTGTGCATCCGATGTGATACACTACCGAGGTGAGCACATAGGTGCAGGGCTCTGTGTGAACACCATCGGTGAATGGTGAATGTGGGCACCTGCAGTCTGGAAGAGAGGTTAACTCTGTGTTGCAGTTTTCCTACTTCGCCTCTGAGGTCCCCACTGAATCGCATAAGCTGAATGCTCAGGATCGGTGGGGGTCTGACGAGTGCAGTGACCTCTCCTGTATCTTGCTCATAGGTCCAATCCTCAATGAGCTGCTGCAATGTTTTGTTGGGCTTACATGGTAGTGTAATGAGTGGCACAGGGCTCATTCGTTGATGAGCGTGAAGAAGGGGCCCTTCCGTAGATCGGGCTTCCCATGAGCCATGTATGCCTGGCATGCGTACATGGTCAGTGAGGAATGTAAGAAATTCAGCCACGTCGTGTTGCTGATGCATTCTGGGCCATGTCCTGAGTAAGTCAAGCCACGCCTTCCTCCGATAGAGCTGAACCGATCCGTTCGTGTTGAGAAGGGGTCTCAGGAGCTGATGTAGATCTCCAAAGTGAGAATTGCGATCTGAGGCCCGGGCTGTGTAGATCCACATGAGTGCCTGTACTAAAGAATTGAGGTAGCACAGGTTGTGTGGATTGGCTAGAACAAGCAATGGAGGCGGTTCCAGATCAATGTGAGCAGCAACTACCGGATTGTTTGCAGCTCTTGATGGTGCCGCTGCTGATGTCCCCGAGTTCTCAAGCCATTGCTTGAGCGTCCCCTTGTTCCCTGTGTTAGGGATATCCCCTTGCTGATGTGTGTTTGGGGGGCCGAATTTCGGCTTCCCTGGATGGTTTCCTGCCTTCTGACCTCTTCTGTCATTGCGTTGCAGGTCCTCTGGCAGTATACCTGTAGGCAGGGCTTCGAGCTGTTTCAGCCTCCCCCTGCTGAAGATGGTTTGTTTAGGGGCCGATGTTGACGGCTGTCCCTTTTGCTGAAGTTTCTTCATTGGTCTGTCTTTAGAAGCTGCAGGAGCTCCTTTGGTAGCGGTCGATGGCTTCGCTCCGGTCTCAGCCTCACTCCTATGAGCCTCAGCACGAAGTTTTCGGTCATGGCGGCCAGGGCATCCCTGATTTTTGCCTTGTCTGGGGCCTCCTGAGAGATGCTTGAACATTTTGACCTTGCTCGGTTCCGACTTCTCCTCCGGGAGACCGCCCATTGCGAAGAAAGAGTGCATCGTGCCTTCTTTTACCATCAACGGCTTGAGTTCCTGTATGAAGGTCAGGGCCCGTTCGTGTGCCAGGGGCTCCCTGTCGGTGGGTACTTGAGTTTGCTTCTCCGCGTTGCACTTGGTATACGACCATCGAAGTGGGTTGGCTGCCAATAGCCCCGTCGCAATCAGCTTTGATTGCGCCTCTTTGTCTGTGCTCAGCTTCCCCATTCTTGCTTCCATTTCCATCAACAATGCGCCCATCAGGGCTTGACGGAGGCCGCAGTCGCACGTGCCCTGTGCTCGGCTCTTCTTCCGTGTGTGGGTTGTCTTGAGCAGTTGTTGGGTGATCCCCAGGTCCCATGCGTCCATGAACATGATCCAGGAGCGATCTGCTTCCAGAAGCTGCAGGGCTGTCTCGTGTCGAGCCATGATCTTTGCAAGAGCCAGGATTTGCGCATTCGGGGGCATTCTGGCTGAAGGGGCCGCTTTCGGCTCCCTGTCGCGGGCTCTTTTGTGGTCGAGTCTGCCCGCCCCTTTGCCGTTCAATCTCTGCGCTTTGGCTCTGGGTGTGGTGATCAGTTCTTCGTCCTCGAAGATGTCCTCGTCCATCATTGGGGAGTTGGCCCCCCACAGGGAGGCTATCTGTGCTAGGGCCTGGTTGTCTGCCATGGCTCTGCAAGACTCGGAGTTGAAGGAGAGGGAGGCACCTACCTGCATGAACCTTCGGCGTTTTGGTATATGTGTCCCTGCAAAACTTGCATGGCCTGGAGAGTACTGTGGCTTTCATCCCCTCTGCAACGCGATCTTGTAGCTGAGGAGCGCACCATATGTCCTGATGGGTCTTGGCCATGTGCCTTCTCCAGTCCTGTTGATTAGTGACGGAGGTGGCACAAAATCCACAGTGTCTCTCAAGGAATTGTAGCAGCGGCCTGTCGGCTTCCCCAGCGGGGGCCGTAGTGTCCTGGAGCAAGTCGCGTACTTTTTCTGGAGTGAAATGCTTAGGGGAGATGGTGGGTTGAGTAGAGGTTTCTGGTTGACCCGCCTGGTACCATGCGCTGGCCAGTGCTACCTGGAAAATGACTAACATGGCGATCCGCTGAGTAGACCCTTTGCTGGCAGAGCTCACAATCATGGTCACGATGAATCAGATCTCTATAGTCTTCGCATTTGCTAGTAAAGTCATCAAGTCCAGCATCCCAGATTGCTGCATACGCTTGATGTGTTCTTTGACGGATCCCTGCTTTGCAATCCATTGCCCACAGAAACCACAGTGCGCATGAAGAGAGGGTGCCCAGGCTGCAAGGCTGTGGAGCGGGACTGGTGGTTGCTTAAGAAGGGCAACTGCTGTGCTCGTGCGCAGGATGGGTGTATCTGTTGGTTGTTCCTTGTTGAAAGATTCGGTAGGAACGTCCTGTGCGCTTTGTGCTTGGGTCTGATCAGGGTGCAGCGTGTCCTGTGTGTGTGGGTTTGCTACATGAGCCGTGGGGTCAGGGGCCGGCAACGGCTCCCCTTCTGGTTCTTCGGTTTGTTGTTGCTCAGGAATGTCCGCCGGTTTGGCACGACAGGCGTAGGTGAGGATGTGCTGCTTGAAGGCTCCCCAAGATTGGAGATGTTTCTGGCAGTACCTGCACTGGGGCATGCCCTGTATGCAGTGCTCATGCTGTTTGTATTGTCGCTTCTTCCGCGTCGATACTCACTTTTTGGTGGTGTTTTTGTGCTCTATGTTGCCTAAGTGTTTTCGTCGACGGAAAGTAGATGCCACATTCCGGGCAAGCCAGGCCTGTGGTGGTGGGCTCGGCCGGAACAAGAGTTTGCGAGGGCAGCTCAAGGGTGGTAACCTGCTTGAATTCCTGAGCCGTGTCTTGCCAGAAAGTAAGGATGTCGGGGGTGTTCGTGATGTCAGCTGGTTTTTGTTGGAGTTTTTCAACCTTTCGCTGAATGGCATGATACAGTGAATCAAGGGGGTCGCTAAGGTGAAATTTGGCGCATAGGGTAGAATTGCTCTCGTGAGTAATGTGGGCAGGGGAATTAACTACCGCTCTAAGCTGTTTGTAAAACCAGTTACGAAGCTGAGTTGCCGCAGCGTATGCAGCGTATGTCATTCCCACCGGTAGAAGCCCATATGTTGCGCTGGAGACCGCGCATGCCGTCCAAATTCTAAGGCGGTGAGTGAGGCTAAATATTCTACGAGAGCGGGTGGATCTATGGAGTTTGGCCTTTCTGCCCTTAGCTTCCTTGATGCGGTGACGTGTGTTAGAAAGGGCGCAAGCGCCCAGCTCCAGGTGGGTGCCAAGATAAATGACAGATTTGGCCAACGGTATGTACGCGGGGCCGGTCTCGGTCTCCACTTGCCAAGCTAGGCAGGTCAGCTATGTTGGAAGCTGATGGCACGCGTTCTATCCAAGTAACAAGTCTGTCTCTGCACTCGCTTGCATAAAAAGCGTGAGCCAGTGCCAGCAGCGCTCTCACTGGGCTGCTACCGCGAATCATGCAATATCTAGCAGACTCGTTATCGACGAAGAAGAAAGCCCGACGGCCCTTGGCGAAGGATGCTACGTAATCTCTCGCAATCACCATTGCGAAAGCCTCAGCCTGTGCAACTATCTGATCTTCGGTGTCATGATGCCACAGCTCAATCAAGGAAGAGGGGATTTGGCCTCCTGCAACTTCACGCCGCCCAGAAGCAGGATCAAGAACCACTAAACCCCAAGTCGCAACCCCTTTCTCGTAGGCAGCGTCAGTGAAAATCACGAGGGGCCGCGAATCTCCACTCAAGCACATTGTCTTTGGCGTAAGGTCCTCAAGGCATCTTTTGAGCTCAGCCCCCAGCGCCTTGACTTCGTCTTGTGTCCAAGTGCGGTTTGCGTAAACGAAGTTAGACAAGGCACGGCACACAAGCTTAAGCGACCTACCGCGCAAAACCGACCATGAAGTTAAAGCTGCCCTTGCAACGACATGGCATCTGCACGAGAGATTTCGCCACTCACACATCTGCTGCGCAACTCGCGAAGCTTGGCGACTCTCGACTCTCGAGGGCTTGTTTTCCAAGGCAATGCGGCCCATAAGCGACTCAAGCGAGAGCTGGATTCCCAACAAGTTAAACTTGTTCGAGAACGGCTTGTCTTTTTCGACGTCTCGACTGTAGCGCCACCCGAGACAGTTGAGTCCTGCTTCGATCGACATGGTGCATAGCTTCGTCAAGGACGGTTCTATCAACGGAAAATCATCGTAGAAAACCCCACCAACCACACCAAGGAGGGTGGTCGCGAGGTGGAGTAGACTGCGGCTGCTTCGGTTGAAGCTGTAAACCGCTGCACATGCCCCGAAGGGCAGGGAGTTGCTTATGAAGAAGTTGTGCGCGTTTGTCAGCGGATCGCGCACAAGAAGCGCAAACCGGAGGCGTTCTGCTGACAAAGGCACTTGCTTGTAAGCTTTCTCCAAGTCAAGGCAACGGCCTACCCAGGTGCAATCGCGACCGAAATCAGGCTGATCCTCCCCTGGAGCCGTTCTCCGCTCCGGAGGTGTGCTTACGCTGGGGTTTGTGCCAATCCAAATTCCACTCATCTCGCGGCCTGGAATTCGTCATTGTTGCCATCTCAGTGACAGTCGAAAAGGCAGCGCAAGCTTGGTTCCTGCTTCGCCAAGTTAGAGCAAGTTTCAAAAGCCCAGAATCAGCAGCGAGTGCTGAATTCGAGTTGGCGCCTGCTCAACAGAGAGCTCAGTGCGTTCAAGGATGAAGGCCATGCGCTGAGAGAGCAGATGCAAGACATGATGCGCGAGCGCGAGTGTTTCCGCATCCTCCACACATTGCGTGTGCCTCTTTGTAGCAACTTGCGTTGTACTGCCCTGATGCACCTGTCAAGGAGCGAGGCTGGCCCCCTCCCCCCCCGGTGTTTAACCCAGGTTTGAATCTGGGTTTGAACCTGGGTTCCCTCCCCCGGGGGGGGGGGGGAGCAACAACAACAACCCAGGGAACCCAGGTTTGAAACCTGGGTTTAACCTGGGTTTGAACCTGGGTTTGAACCTGGGTTAAACCTGGGTTCGAACCTGGGTTCAACCCCGGGTTAAACCCAGGTTTAAACCCAGGTTATAACCCAGGTTTGAACCCAGGTTTGAAACCCAGGTTCTAACCCAGGTTTGGAACCCGGGTTAATGAACCCCAGGTTTAACCCAGGATTGAAACCCAGGTTCTAACCCAGGTTTGGAACCCGGGTTTAAAAACCCAGGTTTAAACCCAGGTTAAAACCCAGGTTTGAACCCAGGTTAAACCCAGGTTCCAAACCCAGGCTTGAAACCCAGGTTCTAACCCAGATTTGGAACCTGGGTTTAAAAACCCAGGTTATAACCCAGGTTTGAACCCAGGTTTGAAACCCAGGTTCTAAAACCCAACCCAGGCTTGAAACCCAGGTTCTAACCCAGATTTGGAACCCGGGTTTAAAAACCCAGGTTTAAACCCAGGTTATAACCCAGGTTTGAAACCCAGGTTCTAACCCAGATTTGGAACCCGGGTTGAAAAACCCAGGTTTAAACCCAGGTTATAACCCAGGTTTGAACCCAGGTTTGAAACCCAGGTTCTAACTCAGGTTTGGAACCCAAGTTTGAAGCACCCAGGTTTAGCTCAGGTTAAAACCCAGGTTCAAACCCAGGTTCAAACCCAGGAGGGCTTCAAGGCAGGCTAGAATTGGTTTGAAGAAAGGCTTAAAGGAGGCCTGAGGAAGAGACCTGAAGGAGGACCTTCTTCGATACGAAAGGAGAGTCCACACGAAATCGCTTAAGGGGGTTAAAAACGAATAAAAGAGAAACATGAAAATTCACACCAAGGCCGCATAAAATCGTTCAGCGGGACCCGCTCTTGAAAGCTCAATGGGGGGGGGCAGCGCCCCCGCTTTTTGTAAATTGCAAACTCCCGCCTTTGAAGCCACCTAAACCTAAACCGTAAAACCCTTCAACTCCAAACCCACACAAGCTAAAAATTAACAAAAAGAACAAGGTTCAAAAGCAAGGATATAAATACCCACGAAATCGCTTTGGGGAGTTAACCGCGAATAAAACAGAATCGAAGACATGAAAATGGAAGACACACAAAGACTGCATGAAATCATTGGGACTGGCTCTTAAAACCTCAATGGAGGCTGAGAACATTCCACACGAAATCGCCTGAGAGGCTTACAAGCGAAGAAAAAACATGTTCACGAAATCGCTTTGGGAAGCTTAAACGCAATAATAACCTGCTTTTTTGTAAATTGCATTCTCCGCGCGATTTCAAAACCTGCCAACTCAAGTTCAAACGCAGTTTAACCCAGATTCAAAACCCAAGTTTCAACCCAGGTTCCAACCTAGATTCTAACCCAGGTTCCAACTCAGGTTCCAACTCAGGTTTGAACCCAGGTTCCAACCCAGGTTGAACCCAGGTTTGAACCCAAATTGAACCTGACGTTCAACCCACGTTCAAACCTGGGTTCGAACCTGGGTTCCGAACCCAGGTTCCAACCCGGGTTTGAACAACTCCGTCTTCAAAATAGTTGTTCGAACCTGGGTTTTGAAACCCAGGTTCCGGAACCCAGGTTCAATCCAGGTTTCCCGAACCTGCCCTTGAAGAAAGAAATAGTTTGGAACCCAGCTTTAACCTGGGTTCCAACCCTCCCCCTCTGGACCAGCAGATTGGGCGTCTAGAGCTTCTTGTTCAAGCATGGGTTTCCAGAATTGTTGAAGCTGATGACTTGTTGGAGACGAACTCAGGTCTTCTTTCTCAAAATTGCTGAAGAGACTAGGAGTCTCGGTGAAACGGGACGGCTTGTTAAGCAAGGCAAAAAGCTAGCGCCTTCACAACAAGAAATCTTTGCATCAGGTGGACTCTGGACGAGGATGGGCCCCACCCTCTTTGACAAAGGAGGGATTAAGTCCCCCTTGAAGCTCCCCTTCAAGCCCCTTTAAAGCCCCTCCTGTCAGGGAGAGGCAAAGGGTCGAAGCCTTTAACTTTAAGCCCCTCTTTAAGCCCCTTAAGCCCCCTTTAAGCCCCCCTTTTAGCCCCCCTTTAAGCCCCTTTAAGTCCCCCTTAAGCCCCCCTTTAAGCCCCCCTTTAAGCCCCCTTTAAGCCCCCTTAAGCTCCACTTAAAGCCCCTTTAAGCCCTCTTAAGCCCCCCTTTAAGTCCCCCTTAAAAGCCTCCCGGAAGCCCCCTCAAGCTCCCTTTTAAGCCCCCCACGCAATCACACACACACACACACACAAAACAAGAAGAAAAAGAAGAAGCCACACGAAATCGTTTTATGAGTGGTTTTTGCGAAGAAAATAAAATGAGAAAAGCAAACTTAATGAAACAAAACACAAAAAACAAGCCCCCCACGCAATCACACACACACACAAAACAAGAAGAAGAAGCCACACGAAATCGTTTCATGGAGTTTTTGCGAAGAAAATAAAATCAGAGAAGCAGACTTAATGAAACAAAACAAATGAACACAAACACAAAAGAAGAAGAAGCCAGACAAAATCGTTTTTTGCGGCGTTTGCGAAGAAAATACAATGTAGCAACCATACTTTGAAGACTTCGAAACTCGCTTCATCTCCCTTCAAGCCCCCTTTCAAAGCTAGCTAGCCGCTCTCCGCGTTGCTAAACATGCCTGCTACACTGCCCTACTAACAGACTTGGAGGCCCATGATGACATTCTTACCAACTTCAACGCTGCTGCCAAGTCGTCAGTCAACCGGATTGTGATGACGGGAGTATGTCAAAGTGCTTGTGATCGCTGTCACATGCAGCTTAAACCCGACGGCTTACATTATCCGCGGTCATTCGCATTTGTTTTAGAGTCGCACACATCTGCGTATAAAGACGCTGCCTATGACTTGCTTGGGCATGAGCTCATTCTTGACGACCTTAGCAAAGTTAAGTTCAGAGTGCAAGCCCTTGTCATTCACTCCAAGCGACTAAAGCACTATTGTACTCTCGAGTTCGCGGATTGTGGGCTCGCTTACTCCTATGACAATCTGCGAGGACTGCGACTCATCTTCCGCGACGAGTTACCCGAGGAGTGCGATCCCTACGCCAAGGATGCTATCTCATTTGCGCAATGGCAGGAAGAGATTGGAGATCAGTCCTCGGTAACAACGGTTGTCGTGCAAGCTGCCACGGCCGCCAGTCGACGAGTGCAGCAAACGTACATCAATGCGGCGGCATACCTTGGCCTGCCTAAAGCCTCCTCCTCTCTAGCGGTGTCAGCCTCCGGCTTTGGCTCTCTAGTTGATCGTTACGCTGCTCCTTCCGCTACCACAACAGAACCCTTCAGTGTCAGGCACACTGCTGATGACCCGGAAGACCCTGACACACCGATGCCCCTTGCAGAGGAATCGAAAAAGCAGGATATTATTGATGTTCACGATTCGGACGATGACGCCTCCAAACCAGACGACTTGTCTCGCAAGAGAAACTCTTCGACAGGTGTGGCGCCAGCCAATGCTAAAGTCCTCAAGCCGGAGGTTCTTGCGGTTGCTGCTACGGAGAGAGGTGTCCGACAGTTGCGAAATACTATTGCTACTGATTATCGACGGGCTGCTGGCTTTGTCGGATTAACTCGGTCTGCCAAGGAGCTGTCGGGGAATGGCCCCCTGAGCCCCGCGCCTTATGCTGTCATCTCCTTGTTTGATGGAGCTTGTACGGCAGTCGATATTATTCGTTCATGCCATAAACAGCATCCCAGTGCCCTAATAGCTGTAGAACAAAGCGATAAGATACGAGCATTAGTTTCTACCCTGCGCCACTTTGACATTCACGGCGACTGGCAGGAGTGTGGAGGAGGTTACCCTGTCGCCTATTTAAAAGACGTAGCGGACATCCTTGATAATTCTTGCAAGAAAATCAAGGAAATGCTTCTTTTGTGTGAAGCAACGCTTGGGTGCATCTATGTCGTTGCTGGTTCTCCATGCCCTGACCTCTCCTTTGCTGGTTATAATAAAGGGCACCTTGGACTCACGGGACCACGAAGCTCAGCGTTTTACTACGTCTGGGCAACAATTCGCGCGCTACAGCTCCTCCTTCCCCCGGCAATTGTCATCCAACCCATCCTGGAGAACGCTGGTTCTATGAAACCCATCTTCCAGCGGCACATTACTTGGTGTCTTGGCCTTCCAGCCAGTGCACTTTCAATTGCAGATGCTGCTGATTTTGGCAAGATTGCTTCCCGAAAGCGGGCATTCTTCTCCCGATCCAGTCAACCTGTTACGGGGGTGCAGCGGCATTGCATTTATCCGATTGAAGCAGGGTGGTCTCCTACGCTTGTTATTGACAACCATGGCCGAGTTTCACGAGCCACCCTCCCCCACTTTATGCAGCCAAGGGGAGAGATTCAGGATGGAGCCCCACGATTGACAACCGCACTGTATCATCCTCGCTTTCTGTTGTATCAGATCTCCTACTTCGGGAGTTGTGCCAACTTCGAGGCTGCTTGCTGCAATCCTGCTGCATCTAAGCAACGCTACCCAGTTATTCCCTGGGAGGATTTCTTTCCTGCACACCTCTTGCCAAGTTGGATTACCTTTGTCACAGCCGGCAATTCTTGCAACGGCTTCATTGATCAAGGTTTGGAGACTACCCTCGAGCCACTGGTTGAGTATCTACAAACTACTTCGCTTCCCTTTCGCCCGATAAAGCTCCAAGAGATACTCGCTGACTTAGAGCTCCTCGAGGCGTTCAGAGTTGTTCCGCGCTCGACTTCACTTAGTCTCATTGCTTCCCTTGCTGGAAACTCCTTTATACCCAGCGTCGTGCGTCGGTTTGTTGTCACCGACCACGCAAGCTGTCTACCGATAGCAGCAGTACCGTCACCAAACGAGCTTCGTGCGCACTATGAAGCCTTGAAAAAGTCCGTACATGATCTCATTGACACCTCTGTTAGCCAGCGGCAGGTCTCCCATGAACAGGCACAAGAATGGAAGCGGGATATTAAACCTCAGCCCTTAGGCGATGATATCTTAGCGACTCCCTTTTGGCACGGGGTTGAAAATCTCAGGGTAAGTAAGCCAACCGTCGGCCACAAGCCGTTTGCCAGTGTTGATTGGGTGCCTCTTTCCAGTTCTGGATTAGGGGGAAGCGGCTCTGATTTCATCCATGAGCCACCTGAGGCCACGCCGCAACTTTTGGAGCAACTCCCGGCAGCCTTTGAGGTCAAGCTCCGGAATCTTTTCCAGTCCTTTGGGACCACGCTGAGCACTGTTGCATATGTTACCACATCGCAGATCCTCTCGCAATTCCCCAGGCGCAGCACCCTTCGGAAAATATCCGTTGTTGAATTTTGCGGTACCAAGGCACGTGATCTAGAGGACTTATACATAAGGTACATTTGCTTTATTCTTAATTCCATTCCGAGAGTCCTTGATGGCCGGCTTATTGTCTTTCTACATCTTGTTGATGATAAGCTCGCTTCCTGGGCCTTTAAACCTGAGGCTGTCCCAGTTCATACAGTCTGCTTTGTTGCTATCCCACCTAGCTTGACTGGCGCCTTTTGGTTCCAGACCGAGGTTGGCCAGGGGGCCATCACCGACAAGGTGTTGCCCCTCATCAACTCTCCTGTCTTCCCGCACCTCAAGTTGCCTACCGATGACTTTGAGGTCCTTGCCGCATATCTTCAAGTCGATCATGCAGCTGTCCTCCTTTTTAATTACTCGACACTTGAGGTTGCATGCGCTCTGAGTGTATCTGGCGGTCCCCTCTCTGTCTTAGGTCACTTCCATCTGGTTCAAGCCGTAATTCTCGCGTTGCTTCCATTATTAGGCAACGCTTTCATTCCTGAGGATTTATGGTCTCGGGAAATTGACCCCGCCCACATTGAGCATGAAATCCTCAATATCATGTTTACCCTGCTTAATGGCTGTACTGGCCAGCCTTCTGGAGCCTGTGCTTATGAAGTTGAATGGCCTGCTCAACAGCCTGCATCACTAACGCCTATTACCTGGCTACCAGATAGCCTCGATGCCAAGTTCCGTACACACACCGCATTGATCAAGCTTGCTCTAGTAGCTGAGAATGAAGCAGCGATAATGGTCGTCCCTGGCTACGTGCCACAACCAGCCACGAGTATTGCACTCAAAGGAGGATGACGATTGCCACAACATCCCTTTTACACCCTCCTGTGAGGGTGGCTCTTCTACGTTGCTTCCAATTCTTAGCTACTCTGCAAGCCCACACCAAGCGGTGTCGTGTACGGTCGTTAAATTTGATTTGGCATTTACAAGGCGTCTCTGTAACCTTTCCAACGCTAGCGGCCCTTAGAGCAACCTTACACTTTACCAATGTTCCACCTTGTTCCAGGCGTCTGTCACTTGGATTCTTTCCAGGAAGAACTAGGGGGGCAATACTCGCCCTAGTCCAGCAAATTGTTTCGACCAAGCTATCGCCCGACCCTTCCACAGGTATCGGCCTGTCATTTCAAGTATCCACATGGAATGTCTCCAGTTACACGGTGTGGACGAGTACTTCGGCGGTGTGCAAGACTAACACGATCCTTAGTCTGCTAAAGAAAGGTCCGGTGTGTCTGCAGGAGACAAACTGGGAGGCAATTGCATCTTCACCGGCGACTTCTGCTTCAGTTAGTTCGGACGTTGCTATTTTAGTTCCATCGCCATTCACTCTCACTTCGTAGACTGAAATTTTTCCTGGCTTGGTTCTCTCGGCAAGAGTCCAACATTTTGTTCATCGCTGCAGATCATCTGCGTATATACTCATCCAGACAAGCTTGCTGAAGTTGGCCGTGCGCTGGTTTCGTACCTTGCGGCAAGATTCCAACGAGACGAACTCTTTGTGATGGGAGACTTCAATCACATGGCCGAAAAGCAGCCAGAACTATGGGAACTCATTTGTGCGGAGGAACTCCTCCGTAGAGTCTCGGGAGGGGGAATCCCGATCTATCGCTCCGGTAATGTGTCGTCTTGCCTGGACGAAGTTCTGCATAATGAGGAAGCTGAAGGCTGCCGCCGCCTTGGAAGTCGGGTATCTTGGCCCCATGCACTCCCACAAGGCCATGGTGTTGTAACATTACGGGTACGTAAAGTGCGCATGCTCTCCAATGACGTCGAAGCGTCTACCTGTCGAGCGATACCAATACGTGCCTTTAAGCAACAATCGTATGCTCCTTCAACATGCTTCCTGCACACTCGTCTCATTCGGCCAAACTCCACCTTGAAAGACTCAAAGTCCTTCTTCTTTTTCCATGTGTGGTGGACTGGAGAGCTTGAGCACACCTCCTATGCGGGCTCAGAAGGGAAATATGGCGCCCTTCCATCCCGCAACGCGTTCTAAAAGCGGGAGGGTTGGAGAGGCGCAGCCTTCTCCCAAACGTGGAGTTCCCGAACCCAGGGTTCGAACGCCCCGGAGGACAAATTCCAGAACCTGCGGATTCCAACATAGAGTTCCCAAACCTCGAGTTCGAACAATAGAGTTCCCAAACCCGAGTTCGAACTCCCTGGAGGACGGAGGGGGGTTCTGGAACCCATAGAGAGTTCCCCAAACAAATCCCAGGTTCGAACATAGAGTTCCGAACCCAGGGTTCGAACTCTCTGGGAAAGAGGAGGAGTTCCTAAACCCGGAGTTCGAACGTGGAGTTCTCCAAACTCCGGTTCGAACATAAAGTTCCCAAACCCAGAGTTCGAACATACAGTTCCCGAATCCCGTTCGAACATAGAGTTCCCGAACCCAGTTTAAACAAGAGTTCAAACTCCAGGTTCAACCTGGACGAGAAGTTCGAACCCAGGGTTCAACTCTGAGTTTCCGAGTCATATGTTCTCTCTCCCTCCGCTCGGACTCTTGGAAGTTCGAACTCTGGCAAGGTATTGGCTTTACGAGTGCTCCGTCATGGCTCTTCGCGCGCTTTGCTGCACGGCGATAGCCCGGATTGGACTTCGCCGCCAGGAATGCAAGCGCCGCTTATTGGGGTGCGCCAGCACGGTTCCGGTCTGTTTTTTTTGGCCCGCCGACAGATTCTTTAAGCAATGGTCCTTACGGGCACGGCGAATATCACTTTCTCTTTGCCTCTGTGCTGGACTGCGCGGATACTTACAAGAGATAGCTGCGATTCGATCGTTAGAGTACGCGATCACCCTTGGGACGGAAGTCTCAATTCGAGTTGTCTCCTTCAAGCTGAGCAGTTGGGCTTGCAACCTATTGGTGACGATGATCTGGGCTCACAGAAGAAAGATAAGCTGACATGGTACCCAGCAATCACGTTCTCTTTCCCACACAGCGAAAACCTAATCTATCCACATGCAGGGGAATAATCTTGCTCTCTCTCTCATGAAGCGGGGGTTTGGACCCACAATCGATCGTCTAGAAGGGAGCTGATTCAAAATCGAAAGGGTGTTGAGCCTACAGCCTCGGGCTAAAAACGAAGATCGATGCGGCTCAGGGCCGAGGACGCAACGATCTTCGGCCTTTAGCCCCAAAATTTTCCTCGAATCGGAGCTGGATGATTGTGACTCTCTCGCTACCCTCACTCTCTCACTTCGCTCTCTCCGCTCGCTCGACTCGCTTTGCTCGCTCGCTCCGTTCGCTCCGTGAGTTCGTTCGGGTCCACAATCGTCGAGCTCCGATCAGCTCGTAAAGGCCGAAGATCGTTGCGTCCCACGGCCCGAGCCCCATCGATCTTTCGTTTTCAGCCCGAGGCTGTAGGCTCAACAACCCCTTTGGATTTTGAATCAGCTTTCTTCCAGACGATCGATTCACCTATGATGCACCTTCGGCGGTGCATCACGGTCGGGGGAGGTCGTGCACCTGTGATGCACTTGTGGTGCACCTTCGGCGGTGCACCGCACCTGTGGTGCACCTTCGGCGGCGCACCACGGTTGGAGGGTGATGCATCTGTGCCGTTGGTCGCCAACTCGTCGTCGCCGCGCCGTCGTCACAACACCACGGGAAATGTTTTTATTCCGGGCAGGTCGGGCGGGAGTGTGGTGCACCACGGTCGCAGGGTGATGCACCTGTGCTGTCGCGTCGCCAACTCATCGTCGCCGCGCCGTCACAACACCACGGGAAATGTTTTTATTCCCACGGTGGGGGTGATGCACTCCCGTGGCAGTGCATCACGGGTCGTCGCAAACTCGTCGTCGGCACGTCGTCCTCCAGAACACGACGAACTGAAATTGCTTAGGCGGTGCAGCACGGGTCGTCGCAACTCGTCGTCGCCACGTCGTCGTCTGGCGCCAGTGATGCCGTTGTTTTGGGTTGCGAAAACCAAACGGAAGTTTTGACCCTGCGTCCTGAGTTCCGAGAAATGGACCGCCGCCGGAGTTGTCGCCGTAGCCGCCGCCGTTGCCGGCGCCGGAGCTCGCCGCCGTAGCCGCCGCCGTTGCCGCCGCCGGAGCCGCCGCCGCAGCCTCCGCCGTTGCCTCCGCCGTTGCCGCCGCCGAAGCCACCGCCGGAGCCACCGCCGTCACCTTGCTGGTACTGCCGCCGCCGTTTGACCGTTTGCATTTCGCGCATGCGTGCTCATTTTGCAGGATTTTGCACATCATGGATCTGACATGAGTGTGAGAGCGAGCTACGGTAACTGAGGGGAGCGCCCCGAGACCTTGCCCCATGCAGTTCCATGGTCCGCGCGCGGTTCAAGACGGCACATGTGGGCACGCACGGTAGCACAGACCTTAGGGCACGGCAGTCACGTCACCACAGGCACAGCATCACAGCACAGCATCACAGCACTGCACAGCACCGAAGCACAGCACTGCAGCACCGAAGCATAGCACCGCAACACAGCACGGAGGCACACGTTTTATGCTATTTAGCGACGAGGAAGTAGCAATGTGGCTCGCTTGGCTGTGGACGGTGGGGGTGATCTCCGTGCTGCATGTCGCTCGTGCTGTGGTGAATGAGACCGCGGGGCCCCCCAAGGTAGCAGATCCGCAGATGTCATCTGTCTGGTGGTATCGGGTTATTGGAGGAGGCGAGGCACCGGCGAGCGCTTCGACAGGAGGAGGCATGGTCACTGCAGAGACCGGTGGGACAGCGGTGGCAGAGGCGATCCCGGCAGAGACCGGTGGGACAGATGCGCCGGCAGCACCGGCAGAGCCGACAGCAACAGCAGAGCCACCAGCAGAGCCAACAGCAGAGCCACCAGCACCAGAGCCAACAGCAGAGCCACCAGCACCAGAGCCAACAGCAGCAGAGCCACCAGCACCAGAGCCAACAGCAGAGCCACCGGCACCAGAGGCAACGGAGACAGCAGAGACAGCAAAGGCAACGGCAGAGCCGGTAGAGTCATCCAGCTCGTCGAGCTCGTCGAGCTCGGAGGTCGCAGACAGGGTGGATGCAATGATTGCGCAAGCGGAGAGGGAAGAGGAAGAAGAACAAAGGGAGCAACAGGAGCGAGAGGAGCTGGAGAAGCGGCGACAAAAGGCGGAGGAGCAGCGCCGCCAGCTCGAGGAGAAGCGTCGCAAGCTCGAGGAGGAGCGCCGCAAGGCAGAGGACGATCGTCGCAAGGCGGAGCAAGAGCGCCGACAGAAGCAAGCAGCAGAGCGGCAAGAGGCTGAGAGGAGGCGTTTTGAGGAGGCTCGAGACGTTTCGATGCGGCGCACCAGGCCGGTCGTGAGCTGCCGGACCTGATCCGCTTGTGCAGAGTATTGGAGCGCCGCGACCAGCAAACGCAGCAGCAGCTCGACGTGCTGGGTCGGATCCTCGAGGCAGTCGTGGAGCAAGCGGAGAAAGCGCAGGGCGCTCACCGCGAGCTTACCGCTCGCCTACTGGGCCTGGTGGGCCAAAGCATTGGCCGCGAACTCAGCAGTGCGACTGCATCTCGAGCTCCCCCACGACCGCGGTGCATGGTTTGCACTGCATGCAAAGTGCAGCCGCCAACCGGCTGTAGAAGAGGACCATGCGAAGCATGGGACAAAAAGGGAGGGCTCGATGGGGCTGCAACTCCAGGTGGGGTTGCAGGAGCTGCAACTCCAGCTGGGGCACCCGCAACGCCCCGGGGCCTAGACGGCCGGTTCCGTTCTGCAGAGTTTTCGAGGCAACCGTCGGAAGCGTCGCATGCTGGAGAAGGACCGCCTGCTGGAGAAGAGCCGCGAGAAGGACCGCCTGCTGGAGAAGGGCCGCCTGAGCCAAAAAAGCGCAAGCACAAGAAGGAGAAAGACAAGAAAGACAAGAAGGCCAGGCTCTGCCAGTCAGACGGCAAGAAGCCGTTGGGATCAGACAAGCCTCCGGACCCGGACGGTGGCAGTCCGTCCGCAGGAATGCTCGGGGGTCAACTTGTGAGCGCCGCCTAGCATGGATTCGTGGGCTGTGTGCTGTGTGCTTGAAAACACTGCAAAACATCACAGCACAGCAACAGCACGCAGCAACAACACACGGCACACCCACGTCTTTGCACCACGAACTTGAGGGGTGAGGTCCTGACGCTGGCGGCGGCTGTATGCCGCCCGAAGCTGCTCTTTTTGAAAAGGGTTGCTGTGTGCTGGGGGTGGGCTGGTTTAGGGGGTTTTGTTCCGGGAGTTCGGGGTCCCTAACCCTTTTGGAAGCCCCCGGTAGGAGTGCCAGCCAAGTGCCCTGCAGGAGCCCGAACCCCTCGTCCCTGCCTTAGGTCCCGACCCCCTTTGCTTCTGCCGCTGCTGCTTCAACTCTGTGCTCTGCGTAGCTTTTCTGCTTCAAGCCGGCCGGTGGGGGGTGGGTGGGTCGGGCGGGGGGCGGTGCGGTCGGGAACCCAGAGTGCAGCCGTAGGACCAGGGCTTTTCACTAGGAGTGCAGGTAGCTTTGTTGTGCGTGCCAGGCTTCAGGGTTTGTTCGGGTGTGAAGGCTGTGGGCTCCGAGGTTGCCAGGTCTGTCGTGTGCGCTCCCCTCCCCGCCTCCCTCCTCCCCCCGCCCAGGTCTGAACCTCCTCGCGTCGCGCCGGGCACTCCCACGTCAGGCTTCAGGGATTCCGAGGCGGTTTGGGTTTGCATAGGCTGCAAGGCAGTGGACCGTGTGCGCGAGGCTTCGGGTTTTGGTTCAGGGTCACTTCGGAGGTTGGAAGGCGTGGGTTTCCGCAGGCAGCCAGGTCTAGAGTGCAGGCGCCCACTGTTCAGGGTCTTAAGTCCCGAACCCCTTGGGGTGCCCCTAGGCTGCCCGGCCCCCTCCGCGGCCCCCAGGTGCAGCCGCCGCCGCTGTGGCGTCGCGACTTCACGCGGCGAGCGGGAGCACCACTCGCGAGTCCCGTCCCCCCCTGTCCTCGCCGTGCGCATCGGAATGGCGAGGGGCAAAGCCGAGAACCCCAAGGGAAGCCGAGGAGGGGGGCCGAGCGGGAGCACAACACTTGGAGATGGCGAGGGGCTAAGCCGAGGACCCCACACCGACGACGCGACAAAACAACAGGCAGGCCGCGACGGATCGAGGAACAAAATCGTGTGGTGCACCATCCACGGAGCACCATCAGCTCTTCGGAGCAGCATTGGGCCCAAGGGCCCGGGCTTAAATTGGCTGGGGGCGCACGCATTTGCTCTGCGGAGCAGCATTGGGCTTCGTGCCCGGACCATTGGGCCCACGGGCCGCGATCAGGAGGCGGGGGCAGACCTACGGACCATTGGGCCCACGGGCCGGAGCATTGGGCCACGGGCCGCGAGTAGGGTGATGCACCGCCGCAGGTGCACCACAGGTGCATCACCCCCAAAGGGGCTCAGGTGCATGCCGGGTCAACCCCGGCTGCTCGGATCGCTTTGGACGGTGCACACCCTTATATAGGGGGTCCTTTGAAAAGCGTGTCTGGGGGGTGGGCTGGTTCAGTGGGATTGGTTCCGGGACCGTGCCTCCAGCGAGTGCGTTTCCGTGTGTGCTTCTGCCTTGCGTTAGGTCGGCTGTGCGGTAGGTGTCCCCAGTGCCCTGCGTTAGGTCCCCACCCGCTGCCCTAGTTGCTGACTTTTTCCCGCCGCCGCAGCTTTGACCTTTAAGCTGGGGCACGTGGGTGGTGGGGCGGGTCGCGCCGGGACCTCAGCCTTGAGGGGTTCCGCCGGTAGGAGTGCAGGTAGGTCCGTCTGTGTGCGCGAGGTTCGGGGTTTTTTCTTCTGTAGGGGCTCCGAGGCTGCCAGCCGCCTCGCTCCTCTCGCCGCCCAGGTCCGACCTCATCGCTTGGCTGGCCGGGCCCCCGCAGTGCAGCAGTCGGCCACGAGTGCAGGTAGGAGTCTTCGGTGTGGCAGTGCTGTGCGTGCTTGTAAAGCCAGGGTCCGGTTGCTTGCTTGTCCCGTCCAGCTCTTTTCAATCCCGCAGCTGATCTCGAAATCGCCGAAGCCTTCAGACTAGCCGTCATGCCGAACCAGTCCACGCCCCAAAAGAGGGCTCTCCAGACCCTCCGCTTCAAAGTGGAGATGGGCTACGTGCGCAACTCCCGGGGCCTCCTTGGTCGCAAGCTCACCGAGCAAGAGCTGGAGACGTGCAAGAGAAAGATTGCCGAGCTGGAGGCCCAGCGCACGGAGGGCATCGAGCGCCGGATGAAGGTGAAGAAGGGGGAGGCCGCCAAGCCCACCAAGAAGGAGCAGGAGACGTGCAAGACGCGGCGCAAGCGGAAGAAGGTGGCGAAGGAGGACCGCAGGGAGCTGGCCGACCAGGCGACCCAACGCAAACAGGCCCTGCTCGAGCTGAAGCATGAGCAAGAGGATGAACAGCGCCAGCGCAAAGATGACCAGATCCGCAAGATGCTTACCGTCGGGCTGCCGATCAACGAGGTCGACCGCTTGGTGCACGGTGTGCTCATCAGGGGCGGCGTGCTGTCCCCGCAGTGCTTCGAGATCCCTGACCTTGGCGCCCCGTTCGAGCTGTGCGGCTTGGACTGTCGCCTGGCGGAGTTGGAGGGCTCCATGGCCCGTGTCCAGGTGATGCGGTGGGAAAGGCGCGCTTTCCCGGAGAGCGAGCTGAAGAGGCTGGGGCTTGAGAAGATGGAAGCCCAGCCGCGAAACCACTACTTTCCCAGCAAGGAGATCATCTACCGTGAGGAGAGCAGGGGGCTGGCGTACAACGATCCATTCGTAAAGACAGGAGCGGAACGTTGGATTTTGGTCAAGGAAAGGTATGCATACGTCCGCCTCCTGATGCCCGCGTCGATTGTGCTCGAGCAGCTTCGGGCTACGGGGGAGCCGTCGCCGAAGCGCCGACCCGAGAAGCCCAAGACCATCCGCATCCACGGCGACCAAGGCTTCGACATCGAGGTCAAGGAGGGTGCAGCCTACGCGGTGGGCGACCTCTACCACGCCGGCCAGGTCCTTCAGAGTCTGCAGAGACAAGCCGTTTTGCATCTCTACAAGAACCGCGTCAAGCTGGGCACGCCTGAGGTCGTGGAGATGGTCCCGAAGATGGTGTTGGACCACCGCGGCCGCAAGGCCTTCGATGTAGACGGCAAGATCACAGCGGTGGCGCGGGTCACGATGCTCGTGCGCGCCCCCACTGCTGGGGCTATACTGGGAGGAGGGCTACCGCAGCATCGTGAGCGACTTCAAGGCGCTCCTCACGGCCGACCCCGCGCCCTATGGCATCAATGCAGTGATGGACGGGCAGGGCATGGCAGAGTTCGAGGCATACGATCCGAACACAAAGATGCTCCGCTTGAAGGACGTCGAAGTGCCCCTGAGCCAGGTCCGCGAAATCTTTTGCGAGATGTGATCGGAACGCACGGAGTGCGGCTCAAAAAGTCTTCGTGTGCAGTGTGACGGATGGTTTGCGCTCCCTCCCCGCCTCTGTCCCCGCCTCTGTCCCCGCCCAGGTCCGGACCCTCTTCACTTCGCGCCGGGCACCCCCTCCCCAGGTTTCAGGGATTCCCAGGCGGTTTTTGGGTTTTCTCGTAGGCTGCCAGGTCTGAGTGCGCAAGGTTTGTTCGGGGTCATTTCCAAGGTCGGAAGGCATGGGGCTCCGAGGCAGTCTGTGGTTCAGGGCTTTTAAGTCCCCACGTAGGACCCTCGGGGTACCCTAGGCCGCCCTGCGTCCGGGATCCCCGGCCCCCCGCCTCTTCGCCAAGGTCCCCCGCCGCTGCGGCGTCGCACTTCGGCGCGAGCAAAAAGGGTTGGTCGCGAGTTCCGGTTCCGCCCTGGCTCCTAGGGCTTAGGGTTTAGGCAACCGCAATGGCAAGGGGCAAAGCCAAGGACCCCAAACAGCGGAGATGGCGAGGGGCAAAGCCGAGAACCCCATCATCGGCCGCACGGGCCGCAGAGGCGGGCGCCGACACACACGGGCCCACGGACCGAGCATTGACCCTACGGGGAGCGGGCCCGCGGGCCGCGAGTAGGGGTGATGCGCCCTAGGTGCACCACAGGTGCATCACAGGTGCATCATGGGTCAACCCCAGCTGCGCGAACCGCGAGTAGGGGTGATGCCACCACAGGTGCATCACAGGTGCATCATGGTGCAGCTCCTCGGATTGTCACGTGAGTATAGTCGTGGGGGTTGGGGTGGGCGGAAATCCCTGAGCTGGCGGCCGCCGAGTCAGCCGGGCCACGGGCTCGCCGCTGCCCCGGGGCACGGGCAGCACGTGCTTGAGTAGGGTCTCGCTGCCGTCCGTGGCGCGGACCGTCATGGAGTCGAAGCTCGCCAGGTCCCCTGGAAGCTCCTTTGGGCATTTGTCGGAGCGCGGAAGGCGCCTCCTCCAGCCGCCGCTGCCGGCCCTCCGTGAGGTTCTTGTTGTGCTGGAACTTCTCCGCGTTATCCTGGTAGACCCTGAAGCTGGCGGCCGGCTTGGTCTCCACGTCCTCGGGCGCCACCGTGACCGCCGCGTGCGGCCGGGCGTTGTAGGCCTCCGTGGCGTCGTCCACGTGGTCGCCCCAGCCGCCGCCGTGCCGGGCCACCTCGCCCGCCAGGTCCTTCTTCAATGTCTGGATGGCGCGGTCTATGACAGCGGTGGCGTTGCGATCCGCCGGGTCCTTTTGCCGGTGCACCACGCCCCCGGGCAGCGCCGCCTCCAGGCCCCGGAACTCGTTGCCCTGATCCGTGGTGACAACGTAATTCGCCTCGTCCTGGACCAGGTCGGGGATGAGCTCCGCCGCGGCCCTCGTGACCGTCTCCGCCCGCTTGTCGGGCAGGGCCTTCGTGGCCACCTCCCTCGTGAACACGTCCGTGACCACCAGGCCGAACTTGTTCCGGCTCCGAGTGTTCTGGCTGAAATCGATCAGGTCGGCTTGCAGCCGGTCGTTGGGCCCCTCCGCCGCGCTCTTGCCCAAACTCCGCGGCTTCGGTGCGAGCACCTGCCGCGCCACGTCGCTGCGCAGGGCCGCCTGGGCCCGCGCGTTCGTGAGGTCCGCCCGCCCCGGGAACTCCCGCCGGGCGATCTGAAAGAGCTTGCGGGGATCCCGCACGTTAAAGTCCCGGGCCAGCTGCTGCAGCAGCCCGACCGCCTCCTCCTCCGCCATTTTACGGGTGGTGCGTTTGGCGCACCACCCTTCGCGGGCCCGTTTTTGGGCACACAAAGCTTCGGAAACCGCTATTACCCTAGGCCATACCTGGAGGTACGCCCTGGGGGAATAGCCCTTTCGGGGCCCAAAAACGCCCCCAAAACCGCTATTAGCCCAGACCATACCTGGAGATACGCTTCCATCATGCGTGCGTGAATGAGTTTTATTTCCCGCCGAAAATGTAGACAAAGTTTGTCGAAAAGGAAAACAGTGTTTTCACTGCGTGTTGAGAACACTAGACAACACTTTGCCGTGCAGCTTTCGGCTTGAAGTTAGGATCTGTGATCCTAAAAATTTTTCTGGGCTAGTAGCCCCTGATCTAAAATGATTTTCTGGTAGAGTAGCGGTGGGCTAATTGCCCTTTTGATCCAAAGTGATCTCCTGGTAGAGTAGTGGTGGGCTAGTAGCCCCTCTGTCGGGCCGGTAGTTTCTGTAGTGCCATGGACGGTGCCGTAGCAGCGCTACTGGCAGGCAGGCAGCAGTGCTGCCCATGCCTCTCATCGAAGCTTCATGGCAGTGTCCCGAAGCTTGAGACCTTTATGCAGTTTACTCACTGTTTAGTAAGCAGTGCTGGCAATCTTGCTGCCGGTCGGGATCTGAGTGCAGTGTCCAGCTGTTCCTCTCGCGGGGCTCCACCAGTTTTGACAGCAGGGCTTCGGGCAGGTAGGCAGCAGTGCTGCCGTCGCTTCGCATATCTTTGCATCCTAAACCTCAGGGTAGCACCCTGAGGCCTGCTACTTTCATGCCTGCTTTGTGCTGATTAGCAAACAGTAATGGCCAGGCTTGGCCCCGGTCAGCGTTCAGCAGTGCTGCAGGCATGTTGGCAGGCAGCAGTGCTGCCCATGCCTGTCGTCCCACACTTCAGGGCAGTGCCATGGTTGGTCTAGGCCGTGCCCTTAATGTAGAGTCTGCATTACATTGGCACCTTGGCCAAAGCTGGACGGGTTAGTAGCCCCCCCTTAGCTTCGTCAGTGACGCTCGCACGGACGCAGCAGTGCCGCATGTTCTCGCAGAACACCTGCTGTTTAGACAACAGTGTCTACGGTGCTGCGCTGCTCGGTGTCGCTCTGCAGCGGCACTGTTGGTGGCTCTGCAGTTCGGCTTCTGCATGCAGCAGTGCTGCACGTAACCAGGCAGCAGTGCTGCCGATGCCTAGTATCATATGCCTCAGGTCAGTGCCCCGAGGCTTCAGGTTCATGTTTTTCGTTCTGCAGGCAGGCAGGCAGGCAGCAACACTGCCTACGCCCTGCATCCTAAACCTCGAGGCAGTGCCCCGGGGTTCGTGGCCTCATTGCAGGCATCTGCTGTTTAGTTAATAGGGTGGTTCTGCAGTGCAGCTTCTGCAGGCGGCCGTGCTGCGAGTAACCCGGCAGCAGTGCTGCCGAGGCCTAGTATCATAAACCTCCGGTCAGTGCCCCGAAGCTACACGTTCTTGTTTTGGTGCTGCAGGCAGAAGGCAGCAGTGCCGCCTACGCCTCGCATCCTAAACCCCAGGGCAGTGCCCCGCAGTTGAAGTCCCTGCAGGCTTCTGTAAACAGTGTCCTTGCAGCGGTGCTATTGGTGGTTCTGCAGTTCAGCTTCTGCATGCAGCAGTGCCGCAAGTAACCAGGCGGCAGTGCTGCCGATGCATAGCATTATAAACCTCAGGTCAGTGCCCCGAGGTTCCAGGTTCATGTTTTTGGTGCTGCAGGCCGGCAAGAGCGGCACTGCCTATGCCTCGCATCCCGACGCCCAGGGCAGCGCCCCGAGGTCTGAAGCCCCCTTCCCGGCATCTGCTGCTTTGTAACGGTGTCTCTGCAGCCACGCTGTTGGTGGTTCTGCAGTGCAGCTTATGCATGCAGCAGTGCTGCGAGGAGGCAGGAGCAGTGATGCCGCTGCCTTGCGTCCTTAGCCTCAGGTCAGTGCCCCGAGGCTTCAGGTTCATCCGTTTAGTACTGCAGGCACGCAGGCAGCAGCACTGCGTACGCCTCGCGTCCTAAACCCCAGGGCAGTGCCCCGAGGTTTCCGCCTTGCAGGCATCTGCTGGTTAGACAAATCTGTCAACAGTATTGTGGCTGCCCATTGCCACTTCTGCGGCAGCGCCGTTGGAGGTCTTGAGTACAGGTTCTGCGCGAGAAAGTGCTGCGAGCAGGCAGGCAGCAGTGCGGCCGATGCCTGGCATCCTAAGCCTCACGCCTGCAGCCCAAGGCTCCAGGTTCTCATGCATTCTTCTCCTGTTGGGTGCACCTGCTGGCTTGTGCCTGTGGCAGTGCTGCAAGCACGCACAAGCAGCGCCGCGCGTGCTTGGCCCCCCCAGTGGGTAGGAAGATGACACGCTAAGTTACGGTGGAGGCTTAACCACGTCCTGGCCTGAGAAGGGCGCGTCAGAGAGAAAATGGAGGCCAGTGGCTACGCCTACCACAAGGATGGTAAAGACAAAGGCACGGGTAGTTTTGTTCGCACCCTCAGCGAAGGGAGTAAACACAGGAAAGCGCAGCTTCGGCCTGCCAGTGGGAAAGCGCAGGCCCAGCGGCTGCGGCAGCCTCCACGTACGTCGTCGGCCCCGGTGCAATGCCACCTCCTAGCATCACTGTCCGGCAGAGCCATGGGCAACGTAGGGCGCACGTGCAACCGGAGTCCATACTGGCACTGTAGCCTTGCAGTACTGGGGTTAGTAACCCTTTGGCCAGCGGCATGCACCGAGGCGTCTTCGGCAGGGCCGTGTCGCTTTGCTTTTTGCTCGCAGCGCAGTCTGCCAGATATCCTCGAGGAGGCCTTGCTAGAGGTATACAATCAAGAGGTAAGTTATCTCTTGTGGGTTGTGAGCCGTGCCACCCGCGTCGGTGCGGAGGACGTCAGTGACGATCACTCCGATCTCGCCGTTGACTGAGCTCTGGGAGGCCTCGGTGGGGTCTGTTGTCCGCCGTGTCTGCCTCACAGTGCAGGCAGGTAGTTTCAGGCCTAAAGTGCTCGTAAATGGTGTGCCTTTTGGTGTGAGGACCCGCTGCGAGTCCCTAAGGGCCCTTGCGAGCTGCTAAGGGCCCCCTGCCCGCCTCTTTTCTGTGGGCTCGCATTAGTAATGACGAGCTTCTGTGTTGCCTTAAGGCAGTGCCGTGCAGTGCACGCACAAGGCCCCGGAGCCCGAGCCCTTAATGCTAAGTTTGCATTGGCACCTTGGCCAAAGCTTGGCGTCGCTGGTATCCATTCGCTTCGTCAGTGACGCTAGCACGGACTCGGCAGTGCCGCTTGTCCCTCGATTCCTCCAGTGTGCTCATGTGGATGTTCGTGAGGATGTCAGCATTAGGAGATAGGTTATCTCCTTTTTCTCAGTCATAAATGCTGGATGTCAGCTGGGGGGCAGTGTCCCGAGGCTTGAGGCCGCCCTGCAGGCTTCTTTGTTTTCAGTAAACTGTGTTGTGAATGATCCATGCCGTCAAGTTTTGGCTCGGACTGCTCCCGCAGGTCCTTCAGTGCAGCTTCGGCAGGCAGCAGTGCTGCCGATGCCTCACTTCCTAAACCCCGGGGCAGTGCCTCGAGGAGTAGGGCCCTCCGCTTGATTCTTAGTGGTTAGTGCACTGTCTGCCAATGCTTGGTGTGGGTCCAGGCTTTCGTGCGGAGTCCGCAATAAGCTCTGAACCTCTGCTCTTGTTTTGCCCCAAGGCAGCCGTGCGTGTAGCAGTGCTACAGGCACGCAGGCGGCAGTTTTGCCTGCGCTTCCTACACCTCAGGGCAGTGCACCGAGGCTTGCACTCCTTCGCCTGCTTCTTGCTGTTTAGTAAACAGTTTGTCAATGCTTGGTGTCCGTCAGGATCTTGTTGTTAACTCCGCGCTAGGCCCTGCGACCGCTGCTGTTGCAGGGTCGGTCCCCAAAGCATGTTGTTCGCAGCGCAGTGCTGCAGGCACGCATGCAGCGGTGCTGCTAATGCCTCGCCTCATACGCCTGGAAAAAGTGCCCTGAGGTTTGAGGTCTTCAGACTTTCGAGTGTAGCGTGGTTTGTAGCCGTGTTACGTGTCAGCATGCAGCAGCGCTGCTAATGTCTGGCATACTTATCCTCAGGGCAGTGCCTTGCCCAAGCAGGAAGTGTTTTTGCATGCTTCCTACTGCTTGGTCCACAATGCTGCGACGCTTCGTCCCAGTTGGGATTTTGGTGCGAAGTTCGCGCAAAGCCCTGTGGATGTACAGTGCTACAGGCAAACAGGTCGCAGTGCTGCCGTTGCCTCTATCCTAAACCTCAGGGCAGTGCCTCGAGGCTTGGAATGTTCACGCGGCTCCCTGCTGTTTCGTGAGCAGTGTGACAACGATGTTGCCGGCCTTGGTTTTGGCGCGGCGTTCGGTTTGGTAAACAGTTATGGCAATGCTTCGTCCCGGTCGGGATTTTGGTGCGAAGTTCGCGCCAACCCTGCGTATGCAGCCGTGCTACAGGCCAGCAGCAAACAGGCATGTGATGCGGTTTCTTTTCGTTTCGCAAACAGTCTGGCATCGTTGGTTTTGGTGCGGCGTTCGCGTCGAGCACCGCGGCCGCTGCTGTCCTACAATGCAGCGTAAACGTACGGCCGCGCTAATGCCAAGCATGCAGCAGTGCTGCTGATGCCTCGCATGTCAAACCTCAGGGCAGCGCCCCGAGGAGTGCAGGCGGAGCGTGCGGTCCTCATGCACGTCTCTCCCCGTTTAGTAAACAAACGGCCAGGTTTAGTGCAGGTCGCGTGCCTCATGGCTTGAGCTCTTCATGCATGCTGCTCACTGTTGAGTAAGCAGTGATGGCGGTGCCTGTTGCCCGTCAAGATCTTGGTGCGGAGTCCGGCTGTTGCTGTCGCGGGGCTCCCAGTTTTGTGCAGCAGGGCTGCCGACAAGCAGGCAGCAGTGCTGCCTTTTCTTCGCATGTCTTCGAATCCCAAACCTCAGGGCAGCGCCCTGAGGCCTGCGACCTTCATGCAGGCTTCGCACTGTTTAGCAAACAGTTAGGCCACGATTGACGTCGGTCAGGGTCTTTGTGTGGAGTACGCGCCAGGTCCTGCTGCCGCTGCGGCACATCCCAGCAGTTTCGAGCAGTGCTCAACCTGCTAGGGAAGCGATGCAGTGGTCATGCAGCCATTTTTCGGGGCAGTGCCCACAAAACACTCTCGGGTCGATGGGCAGACAGCGTGCGTTCCTGTGGCAGCGCCACTGCTGCACGAGCGGGCAGTTTGGTCATCCCAGGGCAGTGCCCGGGACCGCAGGCATCTCAAGCAGGCTTGGCAGTTGAAGTGCCTCATGCCCTGCCTTGACGAGGCGTGTCGCCCCAAGCAAATGCTGGCTCGTAAGCAAACTCGCCTCTCTGTGCTTCCTGGGCTACCGCCGGTCCAGTGCAGCGTTCGGACAGTGTCTGCGGCCTCTGTACGCCCGGTTTTCTACCTGGACAGTGCCTGTAATGACAGTTGCAGATTCGGAGCGCGTCCGTGATGCGCAACCCATACTATGGGCCACTCTCTTGCTACGCGCCCTCTGAGTCAGTGACGTGTGCCTGTGCGTGCTTCCAAGATGCAGGTGGCACCTCTGACTGCAGCGCAGGAGCCGTTGCTTCTCAGCTCTGAGCAGCACCAGCAGAGATTCGATTTCACCGCGTGACTCACAGTGTGAGCAGGCAGTTTTAGGCTTCAAATTGTGTGCGAATGGCCGACTTTTTGGTGTAAGGGCCCGCTGCGAATCCCTAAGGGCCCTCAGATGCACACAGACAGCCTCGCAGACAGTGTCTGCTGCGAGCGGCCTCTGTCCACGTGCCGAGCTTGCGTGAACCTCAGCTTTTGCTTCAAGAGACGAGAGCCAGTGGCTCTTACATAGCTTCCTCATCCCGCCAGTTCCTTTCAACGTGGGAGCGCACTCACACAGCGGGGACTCACACAGACAGCTCTGCGAGCGGTGTGTGTTGCACATTTCGTTTCAAGAGACCAGCAAATGGCCCTCGCATAGCCCCGTGGTCCCGCACAGTGCCTTGGAAACAGGAAGACGCACACGCAGTGCGGACGCCGCAGACACCTCCGCAGACAGCGTCTGCCGCGGGCGGCCTCTCCACGGGACGACCACGTCCACGCAGGCACTGCAAGAGCGCACACACAGTGCGTATGCACGCAGACAAACTCGCAGACAGTGTCTGCTGCGAGCGGCCTCTGTCCACTAAAACACGTTTTCGCGGAGCTCATTTTTGGTTTAAGGATAACAGAGCCAGCGAATCTGGTGCAGCTGCACTACAGCATGCTCAGAGATGCAATTGTGCGGGCCCTTCCATCACAGACACTGCGCGAACGCGTCAGTGTACGCAGTTACATGCGCCACTTTGTCTGGCGCACTCGCCAAGGCGGACTGCAGCGAACGCGTGCTTGCAGACAACTGCAAAGTTTGCAGTGCAGAAGGCCTCCACAGCCCGACAAGGCTGCCGCTGCAAGGCAGCCAGCGGGTCAAATCACGGCTTCTAGCTTTCTGCTGGTTGCCGTGGGCAGTAGCCACTTCTGCCAGTGGTTTCTGCCAGTGGCAGTTAGTACCCTGTGCTCAGCGTTCTCTGGCAGTCATCCGGCACCGGCTAGTACTGCGCAGTGCGCAGTGCAATCGCAGTGCCTCGCTGCCTGCTGCTTTGTCGTTGTGAAGTCACGACATTACATTTGCCTTAGTAAGGCGGTCCCAGAGATTACTGAGAACAAACAGCAGGCTGAATGCAGTGCGTTCCTACCTGCCCATAGGTGGCTGCTACAGTGACCTATCGCCTCAGTGAGGCAGACCCAGTGAACACTGGGAACAAACAGCAAACTAGATGCGTTGCTGCCTGCCACTTTGCGGTTGCGGCAGTGTAAAGTTGCTTTCGGAAGGCCGCAGCAGTAAATTCTGTGTACACACAGCAAGTTCAGCGCAGTGCGTTGCTACCTGCCACGTCGCGGTTGCTACGGTGGAAACTTGCCTCGGTAAGGCAGCCCGAGAGGCTACTGGGAAAACAAACAGCACGCTCAGTGAAGTGCGTTGCTGCCCGCAATTTGGTGGTTACTGCAATGAAAAATTGCCTTAGTAAGACAGCCCCAGAGCCCACTGGGAACATACAGCAGGCCGAGCGCAGTGCGTTCTTGCCTGCCACTTTGCGGTTACTGCAGTGAACCCAGTGCACTCCTCTGGTGTGTGCATTGCGCTGCCTCTGTTGGTCTTCGTTCTGGTGGGACCGCTTGCGTTCCTCGCGTGAGCGCTCTCATGTAGAAGCCAAGGCCAGTGGCTCTTGCTTCTTCCCAGGCCCCGTGCCAGAGTCCGGCCGGCGCAGGCAGTCTTCTAGTAACGGACTTGCTCTCGCCGAACACGGCTTGGCGCTAGACACGGCCTGGCCCAAATCCCTGCCAGTGGCAGCCCGCCGGAAACCTGACCCCGGTCTAGTAGACCACGCGCCGAACTCAGAACAGAAACTCAGTTTGCCGTGGGGCAGCTCCAGTGGCCCAGTCGGCCCCAGCCCCGCCTGGAGCTTTCGCCCAAGCTCGTGCCGGCAGTGCCGACCACACCGCAGGCAGCTGCTCCAGCAGATGCCTTGCTCACAGGGGCTTCTTCCAGTGGAAGTCGTGCGGAGCCCGTGGTTCCCAGCCCAAACCAATCGTCAGAGACGGTCTTGGTTTCGGCTTGCCCATCCTGGACCGGGAGCGGTCTAGGTGAGGTCTGGGACAAGGAATGTCTTGGACAAGGCATGCAGCTGTCAGTGATAGACGTCGCTGCGCGCTCGTTTCTACACAAGGCCGTGATAGTATCACAGGCAGTGGACATGGAGGAAACTTTGCAGTGCAGAGCGGCCTTCTTTCGAGTCCCCGCCGACAGCAACATAGCTGACGGTCCTAGCCTTAAAGGCTAGCAGTAGTGGAGAACAACTGACTCTGTGACCTCTTAGTTTCACAGTTTTCAGGCCTAGTAGGCTCTGCTCGCGCTGTCTTCACAGTGGGTTCACATCATCCGGCTTAGTAGCCTCTGTTTCTGCATCTGCCTCGTAGGCACGCGCCAGTGGCGCAGAACAGCTGACTCTGTGACCTTGCAGGCTCACAGTTTCCAGACCTAGTAGGCTCTGTTTAAGCTGCCTTTACAGTGGGCACCAATAGGCCCTGTTTTTCTTTCCCTTTGATAGGCACTGGCCTGAGTAGGCTTCTCTTTTGCGTGCCGGGCAGGCAGGATATTTTCAATCAGGCCTATTGGCCTCTAGCCTAGCAGGCTTGTCGTGTGTCTCCTCGTCGGTGACAGTGCACTGACAGTAGACTCTGTGACCTAGTAGGCTCGCAGTCTTCAGGCCCAGGTGCCTTATTAAGCCTGATAGGCTTCACACGCCGAGTCGGCATGCGATCGTCAGTGGCAGAAGTTGCCAAGGTCTATTGGCCCGAAGCCTAGTCGGCTTCTCGTTGACGTGCCTGGTGGGCATGTTATCCCAAGCAGGCCTGGTGGCCCCCAGCCTAACCGGCTTCTCGTTGTGTCATCGCGATGTGCATCGTCGCTGAAAGTGATGACAGCAGACTTCTGGGCCTTGTAGGTTCCCGGATTCAGGGCAAGCGGCCTCAAGCCCAGTAGGCTTCTCCTTTGTCTGCCCTGTCGGCATGTGGTCACCGCTGGCAGAGAGGTCCTCGCAAGTATCCCTGTGGCCTTGCAGCTCACAGTTTTCTGGTGGGACTCAGGCCTAGTAGGCCTCTTGCTTTGTCTGCCTGGCAAGAGCAGCGCCGACAAGTGACTCCTCTGGCCTTGTAAGCCGCCAGGCCCCAGGCCTAGTAGGCCTGCCCGGAAGCGCCGTCACACGAGGTGCTGCTTAAATCGCACTTCAAATGGTCGCGTTTTGCTGACTTTCCTGTCCCAGGGTCAACTGCGAGTCCCTAACGGCCCGCTGCGAGTCCCTAAGGGCCCCACAGCGAGAGCCCAGTGGCCAACCATGAGGTTTTCTTGGCGGCAGCATGCGCCTGCCTAGCCCTTTGCACAGCAGTGCTGCCAACCACGCCGCTTGGGACTCTTGCGCGGAGTCCGCGCCGTGCCCCGGAGTGTCTGCAGCGCTGGTTCAACGCCGCCTTTGGCGGCGCGACTGGCGCGCGAACAGCAGTGAAAGTAACTCTTTCACTCCATACGCCAGGGTAGTGCCCCAAAGATCTGTTACTTACCAGGGCGGTGCATCGACTGACCTCAGCCTCAGCCTCAGTGAGGCAGTTGTAAAACTCCTGGGAGGAATCTGGCAGTTTACTTGCTTTACGTTCTGCCTGCCCTGGGCAGTTCGTCACAGTGCCAAAATTTCCTTAGTAAGGCTATCGCCTGACCTCAGTGAGGTTTTAGGTGCTTTCTTTGCTGAATTGCCTCAGTGAGGCAGTCGTTCAACTGATAAGAGCAATCTGGCAGGTTAGTTGCGTTACGTTCTGCCTGCCTCTTGGCTGTTCGTCACAGTGCCAAGTTTCCTTAGTAAGGCAGCTTCTCTCGGGGGCAGGCCGCTCCATTATCCATCCAGCCTACAGTGTAGGCTACTAAACGGATGACCATGCCCTTCTTGTTGGACAGATAATGACGCAGTGCGTCGCCCCTGCGCAACGAAGGGGCTTGTATCACCCGTTCGTGCCCGCTGCTGCAGTGCAGCAGCCGCCGTTTCTCAGCTCTGGGAGGCACAATCGCAGACTCCTTTCTCCAGCACCTGTCTCACAGTGCGAGCAGATACTTTTAGTCCTTAAATTGCCTGCAAATGGCTGGTTTTTTGGTATGAGGGCCCACTGCGAGTCCGTAAGGGCCACTGCGGGTTAATAAGGGCCCTCTCCCTCGCTCTGTTGCAGGCGTAAACGTCGCAGCGCGCTCGTCTCTACACAAGGCCTTCACGCGCAAAGCGGAAGGGGCCGTGATAGTATCACAGAGGACACTTTGCAGTGCAGAGCGGCCTTCTTTCGAGTCCTAGCAGAGAATGGTGGGAAGAGACTCGCAAGCTTGGTGCAGTGCGCCAGTTCTTGCCTCCCAACGTAGTGCCGTTGGCTCTGTCACTCGACGCGGTCTAAATGGGGGGTGGGTAAGGCTTCGAGTGCCTTCAAGGGGGGTGGACGAGTCGTTCGCCTTACCTGCGACCAGCGGTCGTCTTTACGAGAGATGCCAGTGGCCATCCTCTCTGTACAGTTGCCCGAAGATCGGGTCCGAACTCACCCCCCATATCCGCTAGGAGAAAAAAGGAGTGCTTTGCACAGGGTTTCACTGCAGCGCAGTTGAGGGTTCCCTGAAACGTGCGCTTACGAAAGTTTCGTTGGGAAATAAGCTTCCATCATGCGTGCGTGAATGAGTTTTATTTCCCGCCGAAAATGTAGACAAAGTTTGTCGAAAAGGAAAACAGTGTTTTCACTGCGTGTTGAGAACACTAGACAACACTTTGCCGTGCAGCTTTCGGCTTGAAGTTAGGATCTGTGATCCTAAAAATTTTTCTCCCGCCCACCACACCCTGTATAGTATGCAGGTATATGCGTTTTGACCATCTCCAGCAGAGCTGTGTGAGATTGGTCAAGTACTACGCTCAGCGAGCCATTCAACTCTATATGTTGGCATTCCTGTATAGTATGCAGGTTTTAGCCAAACGGACGTCCTGCAACAGTGCTGTGAGAGTTCGTCCTCTGCCACACTCAGCGAGTGAGTCGTCTTTCGCGGTACAGTGTACCTTCTTGTACATAGTCCGTAGACTGTCAGAGGTAGTTTGTGCTAATTCTGAGGGTCAGTCACTCTCTGAGTTGTTTCACACAGAAGAATCCTGTGGTACAGGCTTCCTCCCTGGTAGGGAGGGGGGAGGGGTCGACATTCCGTCCCCTGCCACACTCAGTGAGTGAGTCGTCTATCGCGGTACAGTGTACCTTCTTGTACATAGTCCGTAGACGGTCAGGAGTACTCCGTGCTAACCTGGTACAGGTTCCTTCCCTGGTAGGAGGGGGGTGGACGAGTCGCTCGCCTTACCTGCGACCAGCGGTCGTCTTTACGAGAGATGCCAGTGGCCATCCTCTCTGTACAGTTGCCCGAAGATCGGGTCCGAACTCACCCCCCATATCCGCTAGGAGAAAAAAGGAGTGCTTTGCACAGGGTTTCACTGCAGCGCAGTTGAGGGTTCCCTGAAACGTGCGCTTACGAAAGTTTCGTTGGGAAATAAAATCTGGGCTAATAGCCTTTTCGGGGCGCAAAACACATCCAAAACTGCTATTGGTCCAGATCATACCTCCAGGTATGGTCTGGACTAATAGCCTTTTCGGGGCCCAAAACGCCTTCAAAACCGCTATTCCCGCAGGCCATACCTGGAGGTACACCCTGGGGGAATAGCCCTTTCGGGCTCAATCCGAGTCTCCCTTGCTCTTCTTTTTCTTCTCTAGGGCCTCCACTCGCTTCTGTAGCTTCTTGACCACGCCCCACAGGACCACGGAGAGCTTCTGATAGTCGAGGGCCATGAGCTCCCGGCCGTCCAAAGTCTTCGTCTTGCACATCGTCGCGCCCAGCTTCCCGCTGGCCTGCACGTCCTGGGCCACGAAGCCGATCTGCTCCTTGCCGCCCCCGATGCGGTCGTAGAGCTGCGGCTCCACGGCGTCGAAGGTCTCTTGCAGCTCCTCCTCCGGGATGGCCCGGACGTTCTCCTTGAGCGCCCGGTCGCTCAGATTCACGAAGCCGTAGCCGAAGATCAGCTCCCCGTCGGTGTTGGGCTCGATCGCTAAGTTCGCCAGGCCGCCGGTGGTGTTGAAGCTGATGAACTGGTCGAGCGCGTTCAGCTGCATCCCTCCGTTATCCAGCGCCACCAGCTCGCCCTTGCCGCCGGCGGGCGCGTTATTCTGCGTGGACAGGAAGAGCCTCGCCGCGCCCGTCGGCAGTCGGCGCCTGGTTGATGACGGCCAGCTCGCAGAAGCCGCCGGGGTCCCCGAGCCCCGTGACGGCGGCGAACTTCGTGTTCAGCTCCAGGCCCGTGGTGCCGCCCGAGAGGTAGAGGTACGGCAGGCTGGCCTCGGGTGCGATGGCGCCGTTGACGAGGAGGGTGTCGTTGACGAGCACGCCCTGGACGCCGATGGAGAGCCACGGCGCCGTCGGGTCGCAGCGCACCAGCGGGGCTTCGACCCGCAGGTTGCTCACGACCTCCAGGTTGGCCGTGACGCTGCTGCTCGAGTTGAAGGTGCCCGTGGCGGCGACGCTGCCCACGAGCAATTGTGCGAAGTCAGCCGTGGTGGCGTTCAGGGTGCTGGCCGCAGCCACGGTCACATCCCGGTCCATGCTGATGCCTCCGTCGGCGAAGCTGGCCAGCAGCGCCCCGTCCTCCCTGCGTAGGGTATAACCAGGGCGTTCTGGATCTGCAGGTCCCCCGCCGAGCTCCGGAGCTCGGGCGCGTCCACGAAGCTTGGTGACGAAGTAGCGCGCATCGAGCGGGCCCAGGTCGTTCGTGCGCAGGAACCGGCCGTCCGCCTCGGCCTTGGACCAGGAGTCGCTCCGGATGCGCAGGGTGGACTGGTTGCCCAGAATCGCGTCGCCCACCAGCGGCGCCTCCAGCAGCAGGTTGCGCACGATGCGGGGCGTGAACTGCTCCTGCACCAAGTTGAAGATCTGCCCCGACTCCGCGCCGGGAGCTCTCACGAAGTAGCGGGCGTCCCCCGCCGTCTGGTCCAGGAAGCCGGCGCCGGCGATGGCGTCGTCGATCTCCGTTTGGGGTCCAGTATTGCGTGAGGGTGGCCGTGAGGAGAGAATCCAGCTCCGTGCGGGGATAATAGGCCAGCAGCTCGTTGGCCACGTAGGCTTCCGTCTGGGCTTGGTCGTAGTAGCCCGCCAGGTCGATGCCCGCCAGGGCATCCGCGATCTCCTGATCCGTCTCTGCTCTAGTGTAGAAGTCAAGCAGGGCCGTGATGATCTTGTTGTCGACCTGGCTGCTGTTGTCGTAGCTCGACAGGGCCGAGGAGATAGCTCACCTGCTTGAAGGGGCGGGGGTGTTAGTAATTGTATATGCAGGTTGTTAATTGTTTGGCACAGTTAGCAAATGACTTATATGAGATGTGTAAGTGTAGTTATTGAACTTAGCTATGTTGAAGTTAACTTGGTTAGCTAAGTGTATTTATATGAAAAAGATAAGTGAGCTAAGTGATCTAAGTTGCATGAAGCATGCTGCTCAGAGACGCAATGCAGGGCTTTAAAGCTCGCATGCAGTTCTCTTTTTTACACCTGCGGGACTGCGACAATGGCAGCATTGCCCGAAATGCTGTAAGGGCATGTGGCCCGGATCAGTCGGGTTTGCACGAGGCCACAATCGTCGGAGACTTCATACATACAGCCATGGACATGTGTCCAGAAGGTAATGTGCGACCATACAACTTTCTCGCACATTACATGATAAGCCACTTTGCCTACGGCAGTGACCCCATCCAGATCCATCAAGGCCAAGTCGCCGACAGCCACGGTGAAGTTTCCTCCATGCACTGCCTGCCTGGCTGTGAAGACTTCACCCTGGACCCGGATCGTGTTGTGTATCTCTGTTTGCAATCTGGCAGGAGCTGGTCTCACAGGGTCGACCAAGCGAACTCCTTGGCCTGGGAGGTATACACCCTCTGCCAGACTTTCCATGTGACCATGGAGTACATCTTGTAGGATGCTCCTCTCAAAGGTTCTGCTTGTATCCAAAATTTCATTCGAAATTTTTTTGATGATTTTATGTTTTCTTTCGTGCACAAAGCAGCTGAGGAGGACCTGATGCTTGGCCAGTTGCAGCGCCAAATGGCCTGCCAAGTGACACTTTGGCACCCACCACTCATCTCCATACCGACTTTTCGCCAGATCGAGATGCCTTTTGATGAGCTGCTGCAACTGCAGGGGGGTAAATGCTGAAGGTTTGGCATTGATCGCTTGCAAAGCATCAATCACCTTGCACAAAGCCAACCAAACCTCGCAAGAGTCCCGGATATCTCTGCTGCAATTTGGCAGCACAAAGACTAGCACATAGAGTCGCAGCAGCTGCATAAAGTTCAGAGCCTCGCTGGCTCCACACTTCAAGGTTTCGCTTGGCTTTCGCTTCTGCAAGATATCCTTTGCAGCAGCACCTCGCAAACGAGAAGGCCAGGTAAAACCATTTGCGAAGCGATCAATGTCATTGTGCTTCCAGCCATGGTTGTGAAGCTCTCCAAGAAAAAACCCCGTCAGAACATTGAAGATGCCATTGACCAAATAGATATGGAAGTAATCGAACATCACACACTCGATGACCGGAGGCCCGTATGCTGCATGTGCCAGCAATCCATCCTCTTTGAAATTGAACCCCATTGCTGTTTGGAGTTGCAGGAATCTGTCTTTGTTGAGGACCGTCTCTTGCCTTCGCAAGAAGTCCATGGTGTCTCGTATAGACTCGGGTGTGTGCATCCGAAAGCAACTCATGTCGGTTTCCAGGCCGGACACCATATTGCCCCGACTCCTTTCAGCAATGCTGCTTTTGTGGTCCACGG
The DNA here is from genome assembly GCA_905221615.1 of Symbiodinium sp. CCMP2592. Classification (NCBI taxonomy): domain Eukaryota; class Dinophyceae; order Suessiales; family Symbiodiniaceae; genus Symbiodinium; species Symbiodinium sp. CCMP2592. The sequence continues at coordinate 62,645 of CAJNDT010000026.1, read as the reverse complement.
CGTTTTGGCATTGAACACAGAATATGAGCCCACTGGCTCCTTTATTGAAAAGGGTAGCCTTAATTGCAGCTTCGTCGGATATGATGATCTTCAAGTCGGCAAAGAGCATACGTGCTTGTCCAGGGCACTGCAACACAAGACCTTTTCTGAAGTCAGGTCTCTCAAAGAACAAGGCTGCTAGCTGCCTGAAGAGCACAGTCATGCCGCCGAGATCTGCGACCAGAGAGCTGCGAATGGCACAGAGAGTGAACCAGCAATTTTCGCAACCCATTGCATGCTGTCCCAAAGGGAGCAGGCTCCAATATACAGCCTGGACCTTTCTCCGGTTGGAGTGCTTGAGTTGGTTGCCCGGAGCCAGCTCGTCGGAATACCACACCAATCCCCATGGTTGAAGAATGCTGGGGGGTGTGGCATCCATGGCCCTCTCCAGGAACTCGCCAAATGGTCGACATCGCTCTGTCGCCCAGGCAAGCATTGCAGCTGGGTTCAAGACAGGAAATTCAAACTCCACACCAGTTTCGGCAACACACTTGAAGTCGCATAGGATCTCGCCATAAGCAGTTTGGTAGCTCCGAGTCTTCTCATCCCGGGCCCGCTTCAGTGTTCGGCGACTCGTCCCAGATGGCAACTCGGGCAGCTCTTGGAGTTCCTGCAAGACCTGACTGAGACCTCGCTGGGATACATATGATTTCCTTCCCAAGCAGGAGAGCGAGGAGCTCCCGGCGGAAGCCATGGGGTCTGCTGGCGAGCTCTTGGCCCTGCCGAGCGACCCACTACTTTGACTGCAGATTCATACATATATATATATGTATATCTGTATAAAAGGTATACTATATATAGGAAAAGTGGATGGGAGCATGCAGGCACTGTGTACGTACCTTATATATCTATATATATATATATATACAGAGATATGTTTTGTTTACATGTATATATGCATGCTCTTTGTTCCTGCAGGTTTCCAAGCATATTGCTGCAACGGTGCAACCCCACTGCGAGCAGTCCGGGAAACTCCAGTGCAAGGCCAAGACAACCTTTAACCATAAACCCGAAACTAAATATTTGATATATATATATATATGTATACACAGAAACCCGAAAGCTATAGATATATAGCATCCGAGTATTGATTTGTACACATATATATACATGTATATACAGTTATATATATAGTATATACCACACCAAACCTAACCTAACACCAAACGTGATCCTGAGACACATCTTAATAAATCGCAAAGCCATATATAATATATACATGTACAACTCGAAAGCTTCAACATAGCTCTCGAAGAAGGGTCCACATTCGCACCCTCCTAAAAGGACACCCCTGTATAATATATGTGTGTGTATATATATATATATATATCAATATATATTCAACCCATATATATATATATAAGTATATATAGGCTCCTATATATATATATATATATATACATCCCATATGTAAAGTATATCTATATATATATATGTATATAACACATATATAATATGCCACGAAACAAAAACCCGGATCGTGCAGGCATCCTGCACCACCGCTTTTGACACCTGCCAGGATCGCTTCGGTCTTTCCCTCCGTGGCAAGCGATGCTCCCAACATTATACCTCCCGAGGTACAATGGCTTTAATGTACACACAGCCTTTGTGAAAGATGAATAATAAGGTGCATGCTTCCTGGAGGCTCGCGAACAAAACTTTGCTGATGCTGGAAGACACCAAAACACGTCAACATGCATATAGACTTAAGATGTATACACTCTGCCTGTAGCCTCCAAACTCTCACCCTATATAGGACTCCAGCTGTGCATGCTTTCAGCAGCTGTTGATGCAATCACGGGCCAAAGCACGACGGTGTGCAGCCGGGCTTTTCCCGGCACTTGGCACACCCATTGGGTCGCAGCTTGATGCGAGCCGACAAAGTCATGCATCGGACCTCTTCTCGAGTGAACTTCTGCAAAGCCTTCTGGACCTTCTTCGGCTGCGACTTCGCCTTCGCCTTGCAAGCAGCCTTGGCCTTCGCCTTGGGCTGCGACTTTGCTTTGGGCTGGGACTTCATGGCCGTGCACTTGGCCTTCGCCTTAGCCTTGGCCTTGGCTTTACCCTTGGCCTTGGCTGCAGCCTTGGGCTTCTTATTTGCCTTGTGCTTCGCCTCGTTTTCCTTGGCCTCGGCCTCGACGGTGCTGTCGAACCCTTTGTTGTCGCCCTTCCAAGCTTGAAGCATTTCATCTGCATGTTGTGCAGCACTGACAGGATCCTTGCTGGCCAGCACTCCCTGTTGCTCGGCCTGCTTTGTTCCGCTGCCCTGTGCCGGTTCATTGGTAACTGTAGGAAGCTGCAAGGCCTGCTGTTGAGCAGGCGAGGAGGCCATCGTCCCAGACGAGGCGGCAGCAGCTGGGTCGCCGAAGATTTTCAACCCAGGCAATCCATCGTTCTTCTTCGCCAATTGCTGCTGCTGGTTGAACATGTTAGCTGCCATGCTGCCCCAGAACTGCATCATACCCTGCATGGTGTGGGGCATGTGCATTGCCGGGCCTGCTGCTGGACCACCCAGCACCATGGCAGTGTTGCTCTTGTGGAAAGAGAGGCTTTTGTTACTGCCACGAAGAGCATCACGGGCCAGCACCATTGTTCCAGGCAGCTCAGCATCACTTCACGCGTGCGTGTCGATGTTTTATAGATCCTAGGTCAAACGAAATTTTGTAAGCAACAAAATTTTGGGCCATGACAATCTTTGCGCTACTCTTAGTAGTGCTTTACAATCCTGACTTTTAACAACTTTCAATCGCTGTTGCATGATTTCGTTTCTCCTGTCGAGCAACGATTTTTAAACCATGCGGTTAAACGGACACTTGGTCATGATTGAATCTGCAACCATCGAAGCTGTCTCGAGATCGAGCCAGAAAATTTTGATTTGGGGGCTCTCTAGAGGCTTGTAATTCCGTCTAACAGGCCTGAGCCCTCTGTAACTCGGTGTTGCTCTTAGAGCGCCGTGCAAGAGCCCCGCCGGGGGCTCGGATGGATCCGAGCTCGACCCTTGCGGCCGAGTCGTCTTCCAGCGACACTCAAGAGGCCATTTCGGCCCACCTGCACTCAGTTCAGCTTCAAGTTAATTCCCTTGAACAGCAGCTTGCCTTGCTGCGATCAGAACTGCAGGAAGTTCGCCAACAGCTTGTGAACCTTGAGGCCGAAAGATACCAGCACTCCCTTCGCTTGGGGTGGCTGGAGCAACTTGTGCAGCGCGTTTCACGCGCTTTCCGCTTTGCGTGATTGTGCCTGCACTGGGGTACTTCGGGGCTGTAGTAGAATGGGGGATGATGAGAACAGCTCCCTCCCTTCGAGTTACGGGCTTCACCTGAGGTCGTGCCTGCGAGACTCGAGGTCTATTTGGAAGACCCCTTGGAACAATGCACTCGTTGCTTTTGACCCTAAGCCCCGCTTGCCGCCTCCTCTTGGACCTCTTCCACTTGTAGTCCCAGCGAACCCTTCTGCTGATCAGCCAGCCGTGCCGATCCCTCGCTTCATCAGGTCGGAAGGGCTTGAACAGGTGTGTGCTAAGATGGCCAAATTCAAACACACTTCATGGGAAGTTATGATCAACGAGGAAAGAAATCTTGCCGTGAATAAGTGGCTCAGCCTGGTCATGGTCGAGCCCTTGACCTTCGGTGTAGCTAGGAACTTCTACGCCGGCAAGGCGTCGGGGATCTCTTCAGGATCACTTGCAGACAGCATTTCGGATTGCCTTGCTGCCAAGGCCACTTCGACGATCAATGCCAGGGCGAATTGCTTGTTGCGGTTTGTTTCTTGGGCAAAGGGGAACATGCCGTTTGTTTTTCCCTTGACCGAGCATGCTGTCTACGCATACTTCGAGGAAAGGAAGTCCACAGCAGCGGCAACTTCGTTCAGGAGCCTTCTTTCTTCCGTTGCTTTCGCTCAGCATGTGGTAGGCCTGGAAGGGTGTGACAAGGTTTACACTTCGGGTCGCGTCCGCGGCCTTGCGTCGAAGCTTTACATGCAGAAGAGGAAGCTCAAGCAACGGAATCCTCTGAGGGTCTCCGATGTCATTCTTCTTGAAAGGATTTGTTGCAAGCTTGAAGACAGGTCTTTGCAGGACCGTATCGCTGCAGGTTTCTTTCTTTTCTTGATTTATGCAAGAGCTAGATACAGTGACGGGCAAAATGTAGCATCGCTGACTGATTCGCCGCTCTACTTGGAGTGCAGTGTGGGCAGGTCTAAGACGAGTTTCACTTTGGAACGCAAGACCAGGTACTTGCCAATGGCTGCCAGGAAGGTGGGCATCAAGTGTGCATGGGCCGATGCGTGGCTTGAGGCTTTGTCAGAGGCGGGTCTTGCGATCAAGCCGAACGACCCGTTGCTCCCCTGCCCTTCTTCGAATGGTTCGTGGAAGATGATCCCGCTTCCGTGCGATCAGGCTTGCTCGTGGCTCAGGAGCCTGCTGGGGAACGCTCAGAGCGATCCCTACCTTGCAAATGTAGGAACACATAGCCTTAAGAGAACTTTGCTGAGCTGGGCAAGCAAGCGTGGTCTGCCCAGAGAACTGCGGGCCCTCTTGGGGTATCATACGTCCCGAGCCTCGGGCGCGGGATCAGAGCTCATCTATGAGTCCGACGCCCAGTCGGCTCCGCTCAGGGCTTTGTCATCTATGATCGACGAGGTGTCGTCCGGGGCCTTCAAGCCCGACAAACCAAGGGGGCAGCAGCTTGCTTCCGAGCTGTCGGCGAATGCCGATCCCCCGGGCGATGAGATCGAGTCGTCAGACTCTGAGGGCTCCGAAGACGAGGAGGAGATCGACCACTCAGGGGACGAAGCTTGTGTTGCCGAGGCTTTGGACTGGCATGGGAAGGTCGATCTTGACAAGATTGATCCCTCGTGTGTTTTCTTCCGGCATCGCCAATCCAGGGTAGTGCACATCACTGCCGACGAAGCCGGTGCCAACCTAGGCTGCGGTAGGACCATTTCGGGTCAGTACAGGAAGCTGGAGGCGCGACCCGCAGTTTTGCATCCAAGGTGCAAGCAGTGCTTCAGGCGATACTTGATTGTGCAGCAGGGCACATGACTCTGCATCCGGCTCGTGTCTGCAATTTTGTGCAAAATGGTGATGTCGTGCACGTGCGCTCCGCAAGCCGGTCAAGTGCTGTCATTAGTGGTATCGTGCAAGAGCAGAGATCTGGCGGATGTCGTGTCCTGCAAGATGTGTGATTTGATGAAGAGCAAAGCCCTCCTGCAGCTGCTTTCAGCTCGTAGTGGTCCAAGCAGCACACCATGGCGGCCTTCTCCGAGTCGGGGCCAGTGTTCAAATCACGATGTGCCCAGGTCGGTTTGGCATCTGCGGATGTCGAAAAACTCGAGAAGGTGGGTGTGGATTCACTCGCAAAGGTCGCTTTCATGACGAGCTACACGCCGGGCTCTGGCGATGACAAGGACCTCATTGCAGCGTTCGAGTCGGCCCTCGGGACGCCGCCCTCTGTAGGGCAGAAAAGCTCCTTCCGAAGGTTATTTCATGAAGCTTATGCTGTTACCACTTCGGAAATGAAGATGCTTGTGGAGCGGACGGATGAATCCATCCCGAGAAAATTGAGCGTCCCAGAGAGATCTGAGAGGTTCGAGGTAGTGAGCAAACGCCTTGTGGGCCTTTCGATCAAGAACCGTCTTGAGCCTGCCGATAGCCTCGTCGACTCCTTCGTGTCCCAGCATGAACAGGACAAGCTGCAGTTTGTCCCGTGGGAGAAGCTTGTTTCCAAAGAACAAGAGGCCTCAACAGGGGCAAAGCGAGAGCCTTTCTTCTCGCTGGACAGTACGGGCAAGCTCAGGTCGGAGACGAAGGTTGAGGTCCGTGCCGATACTAGCACGGAGCTGCTCTTGCAGCTCGCGCTTCAAAGGCGCGGCATCGCTATGGAAATGGCGAACATCCTCGACTACCATCGTCACCACATGTGGGTTGAGCGCCTTCTTGCGGCGCGCCTCGACGCACCTCCGTCGACGCACATGCAGCCCACACTTGATCAGTGTCAGCAAGCTGACAGGAAGCTTTGGCAGCTTCTCGGAGAAGCGACTCGCTCAGGCATCCAGCTCAAAGCTGGGGGGCGTCCATTGGACGCCATCTTCGAGGACACATGGCAGTCACCAGAGGTGCTTCATCTGCTTCAGCCGATGCCTCGGGCAGCAGGCGCTTCAGTCACGCAGCAGGTGGCACCGCCGCCGAGGCCGCACGGGCCGGGCCCGTATGATCGTCCGGGCAAAGGCCGAAAGGGCACAGGGAAAGGTGCCAAGGGCACCAAAGGCAGCGGGAAAGTTCCTGCCGCTCTTGCGGGCTGCAGATCTTGCACCAATGCAGGTGAAAACATATGTTTTGGGTATGGACTCAAAACGTGCAGGGAAACTGTGACTCGTGGTCGCTGCGTGCGCGGATTGCACATCTGCGCATGGCCCAAGTGCGGCAAATCGCATCCTGCGCTGGACTGTCCGTTGCGTGCTGAGGCTCTTAGCCAAAAGCAAGAGTGACAGTCGAAGAGCGAGCCCGGCAGCTCGCAGTTCTCGACTCAGAGTCGAGACAGCCCAGGCTTAGCTGGGCAAAGTTTTGCACCGCCGCAGGCTCCGCCTGCGCCGAACAGTTCTCCTTTAGCAGTTCTTGATCCGTGTCAGCAGAGTGCTAGTATGGATTCAAGCAAGTTTTCTTCACTTTTGCAATTGCTTCGGAGCGCCAATTGGCCCAACTCTGTCTTGCAACGCAAGTCTGTTTCTTCAGCGGATCCCAAGCAGTCGGGGTACTACAACTTCGGGCCCAGAGCCAGCTGTCCCCATCTCCTTACAAACGCCACGCTGCAGATGCGAGAGTTTGTCCAGCAGCTGAACTCAGCCGTCAAAGCACTTGTGCCTCAGGCGTCCTGGAATGCAATCTGTGTGGGCCAGAATACGCTGTCGGATTTTCACAGGGATTCCGGCAACCAACGGGGTTCTTTGAACCATACCTTCTCGCTGGGCACCTTTCAAGGCGGCCAGCTCTGGCTTGAAGATGCGGCAGGCACTTCCGAGGCCACGAGTCCCGCAGGCGAGCAGATCCGGGGCAGGGTTGTGAACACTTTTTGCAACCCCACTAGTTTTTCTTGCAACTTGTGGCATAAGACGATTGTGGATCCGCCGCTGTGACTTCGCAGTCCTCTGGCGCGCAATCTCCGCCCGAGCCTGCCACTTCTGGGTCTAGCCCTTCGGTCCCCGCCCCTTTGGGTTCTAGTCTTCCCCCGCCCGCCGACCCGCCTTGTAAACGCTTGAAATCCCAGGATGCAAAGGTGTCGCCTTCGCAGCATGAAAAGCCTTTGTTCTTAGAGATTTGTAGCGGGTCGGCTATGCTGTCTTATGTCGCCAAGGAGGCAGGCTACACTGTTGTGCCAATCGATTGGCACCATAACAAACAAAGATCCTGTGTGCACACTCTGCAGCTTGATCTCCGCCTCGCCAGCACGTGGTCATTCCTGCGGCGCATTTGCTCCGAATACCATGTCGCTTGGATCCACATGGCCCCTCCATGCGGTACTGCAAGCAGGGCTCGCGAATGTGGGCCCGGTCCTAAACCGCTTCGGTCGCATCATCATGTGCGTGGGCTCCCTGGCCTTTCACAGGTAGATCAAGCTCGTGTTGAGAGTGCCAACTCCATCTACGACAACATGGAGTCCTTCTGCGACTGGCTGCTTCGATTCATGCCTCATATCCCGTTCTCCGTTGAGAACCCGTTGCACAGCTACCTTTGGCAATTCCCGAAGTGGGCCGCAATGGTCCAACGGCACTCCTTTGTCACATTTGACTCGTGCCGGCACGGCTCGCAACGCAAGAAGGCCACGGCCCTTCTCACTAATTCTGACTTCCTGCACTGCCTCTCGGGACCCTGTCCCGGCTGCTCCTCGCATCTCCCATGGGGTAAGCAAGGTCGTACCTTTGCAACCGCTGCAGAAACAGGGTATCCTAAGCTTCTTTGTGAACGGATAATCTCATGTGTGGACAAGTCGGCCACCTTGCGGGGCATTGCGCCGGACCGACTGACTGTTTCAAAGGTCTCTGCTGCACGCGCCGCTGGTCAGGTGCAGCCAAGAGGGCGCAAGTTCCCACCGATCATTTCCGAATTTGCTTATACCGTTTCTGTTGGCAGCGCGGCAGCCCCCACTCTCAATTCCAAAGAATGCTTGTCATCTGCATGGCACGGCGTCCCTGCAGGTTCAAAGCTCCTCCGGGAGTCAGTGGAGAGGGGAGGTTCGCGACTCCCTGAGGGCAACAAGTTCTACGTGTTCGGAGTGTATCGATCCATGCAGGCTTTCTTGAACGAAGCAAAGCTAGTCGTGCACCCGTTTGATTCCGCCAGGTCGCTCCCGGATGAACTTTTGCGAGTCTTGTTCGACACACTCACTAAGGGTCCGGTCGACACGATGAGACATCGCCTTCTTAAGCTGCAGCACTGGCGTGCCCTTGCCAAACAGCTTGAGCCCGAAGAAGAGAAAATCAGGTCAGCCATGGATCCGTGTGTGAGGAGGGTCCTCGGCAACAAGCGTATAGCGCTCATGAAGAGCGTTGCCGCAGAATTGTCGTGGCCTGACACCACTCTCTTCGATGACCTTGCAGCCGGTTTTAAATTAACAGGGTACTTAGGTCGCACGGGGGTCTTTGCTAGTGACGTTAAGCCTGCCACGATGGACCTTGACGAATTTTGGTCGAGCGCCCCGCTTCGCAGGGAAACTCTTCTTGAAAAGGTCAAGGGCCAAAAGGACCATGACTATGCCGATGAGCTCTGGAACATGACGCTTGAAGAGTCCGATAAGTCTGGGAAGAGCTGGCTTGACGGCCCGTTCGATGTCGACTCTCTGGGGAGCATGTTCCCCGACGGTTGGAACGCCTGCCGGCGTTTTGCAGTATGGCAGGGCAAATGGCGTGCCATCGATGACTTCTCGGAAGCTGCGGTGAATGCGTGCTTCGGGTGCTTTGAACGCGTCACTCTCAAAGCCCTTGATGAAATCTGTTGGCTGTGCATGCAAGTCTTCCGCGCCGCAAAGAAGTCGGGCTTTCTTGATCTGGAACTCAGTTCGGGTGAGAGACTCAGGGGGCCTATCCATACTGCGTGGAAGGACCTCGACCGTGTTCGTCCTCACTGCAAGACATATGACCTTCATGCTGCGTACAAGCAGCTCGCGTTGCACCCTGGGGAAAGGTCGAAATCCATTATCCTGCTCCGGGAGCCCGGCTCCCGCGCTGTCAAGGCCTTTGTGTGCAATACTCTGCCCTTCGGGGCTTCGGCCTCGGTTATGCAGTTCAACAGGGTGGCGTTATTCTTGCAAAGGGTTCTTTGGGATCTGAGGGTAGCTGTGACGTGCTACTACGACGACTTCCCGACGATGACTCCCTCTTTCTTGTCGGGCGGAACGGACAATGCTGTTCATGCCCTCATGGACTTGTTCGGCTTCTCCTTGTCCGAGAAGGAGAAGCCGTTCTCGTGCACTGCAGAAACTTTGGGTGTTGTGCTGGACACGTCTGATCCTGACATGGGGCACATCTTCGTATCGAACAAGCCTGAGCGGGCTGCCATGCTCGAGGGGTCAGTAGGGCGCATCCTTGAACAAGGCCAGGTGGACACGAGGGAACTGCCTTCCCTCCTTGGTAAACTTCGCTTTGCGGATGCTCAGCTGCTCGGTCGCACGGGGCGCCTGGCCCTTGCTGACCTTAGGCTCTTAGGCGATAAAGGGGGTGTCTTCCAGCTGACTGATTCACAATCGAATGCCTTGGCCGTTCTGAGGGCGAGACTTCTTGCGAGCAGACCCCGCGCCATTGCTGCGAGCCCGCCTTCGAATCCAGTCCTCATCTTCACAGATGGCGCATGCGACCCGTGTGAGGGCGGCTTCACCACAGGCGTTGGAGGTGTCATCTTCATTCCCAGCAAAGGGGTGGCCAGGGCTTTCGGCTGCAGGGTTCCGAGCAAGCTTGTCAAGCAATGGGCCGAGGGCAGGAAACACATCATAGGGCAAGTTGAGCTTTACGCGGTCGTGCTAGCCAGGATCTTATGGTCGAGTTACATCGATGGCGAAAGGTGCTTATTCTTCGTTGACCATTCCGGTGTGTTGAGTGCTTGTATCAACTCGAACTCGATCGATGCATCTTGGAGGAGCCTTCTCCTCCATCTGGAGGCTGCCGACGAAGCACGCCCGTGCTTGCCCTGGTTTCATCGCGTCCCGAGCCAGAGTAACATCGCAGACCCACCGTCGCGTGGCAGATGGGACGAATTGTCGTTCCTCGGGCCTTTCACTCGTGATACGCCGGCATGCTTTGTCACTGGTGAGGCGCTTGAAGCAACGTAACGCATAGTCGAGAGGGGGAGATTGATGGTCACGTTGCACTCGAAAGTGCGATTGGATCTGTTGGCACGCCCGGTGCCTCGACTTAGGTGGAGGGGCACTCTTAGTGCCCGGTGCACACGTTGTGCACTTGTGTTTTCCGCGAAAACTCCCCATGACTCTCGGCTGTGCCGTGAAAACAAGTGTGAGCGTTCTGCATCAATTTCTTATCACCTGTATATATTCGAATCGGACCAACATATGTGGTCTACAATTCTTTATATGTTTTGAAGTGGAGATATTTGATCGAAGTATTTATACTTGATCCAAATATGTGATTGTCATGGATGACCGGATCTATAAGCATCACTTCACGCGTGCGTGTCGATGTTTTATAGATCCTAGGTCAAACGAAATTTTGTAAGCAACAAAATTTTGGGCCATGACAATCTTTGCGCTACTCTTAGTAGTGCTTTACAATCCAGACTTTTAACAACTTTCAATCGCTGTTGCATGATTTCGTTTCTCCTGTCGAGCAACGATTTTTAAACCATGCGGTTAAACGGACACTTGGTCATGATTGAATCTGCAACCATCGAAGCTGTCTCGAGATCGAGCCAGAAAATTTTGATCCCACCCAACCTGGTCACGTTGCACTCGAAAGTGCGATTGGATCTGTTGGCACGCCCGGTGCCTCGACTTAGGTGGAGGGGCACTCTTAGTGCCCGGTGCACACGTTGTGCACTGTGTTTTCCGCGAAAACTCCCCATGACTCTCGGCTGTGCCGTGAAAACAAGTGTGAGCGTTCTGCATCAATTTCTTATCACCTGTATATATTCGAATCGGACCAACATATGTGGTCTACAATTCTTTATATGATTGGAAGTGGAGATATTTGATCGAAGTATTTATACTTGATCCAAATATGTGATTGTCATGGATGACCGGATCTATAACCTCCCAAGGCATCTGCGAAGCGATCTCGGGTGTGTGGTGGAAGATCCTCAGGCCGAGTGTACTTGGCGACGAACTCGCCACAGGAAGCATCTTTGAGCATGGTCTTCACCTTCTTCTTGATGCACACGACAGCCGAATGGAACTCGTCGGGGCTCTGCAAGCCAGTATTGTTGCAACTCTGCAGGGTCTTGATGATGTGTCCCACAGACTGTTCTGATGGCCAGAACATCTCCAGTCGAGCCATTATCTGAGCAGTGTGAGTCAGCCTCATGACGAGGGTGTCGTCGCTGGACAAAACTCTCCGGTCCTCGGCGCCCAAGAAACCCCAGAAGTTGAGAATTTCCTGGTTCTTCTTCTTGGCCTTGGCATTTGCTGGAGTGCTGCCTGCCAAGGTCTGGGAGACGGCTGCACCCAGGGCCTGCTTCTGCTCGTGTGACCAAAGGCCCTGCTGCACCAAGCTGCAGATCTCTGCACCCTCCTCGACTGTGATGTGGCTTTGACGAATCGTTCTGATGGCGACCTCGCTCTGAGCAGCCAAGAGAGAAGTCCATTGATCTCCCATGATGGGCTGCTGGGTCTGGAGGAGCTGGTTCAGCTGTCGAAGGAAAGCAGCTGCCATTGCACGGCCGGATATAGCACAGATGCTCTGCACAAAGCGAGCTGCTGTAGCCCTGCTTGCGAACACCTGTCTATATAGAGCAGCAGCGGGCAGCAGGCAGATGATGGAGTGCATGTGCTTTGCAACACACAAGCATGCAGCCTGCCACTGGAGACGTCTTTCACATTGCATGCAGTCACAGACCGGAAGACTTCTTCACCAAAGGGGTCTCGGTTTCGCAGGCAGGGCTCTGAGCTCGCCAGCAGAACCCGTAGACACCCTCAAGAGCACAGCCATGTTACTACAGTATACCGACACCTGCAGGCATGCAAGTGTGTAATATATGTGTATGTAAGTTCAGAGATTCAGTCCATTTCATATACACATAAATATATATACACATATATGTATGTATATATATATATATATATGTGTATATAAGAATATATGAACGATATGTTTTGGTATCTGTATATGTATATGTATATATACATATACATATCGTGTATATATACATATATATATATATGTATGTGTGTGTGGGGTAGATACACATCTCACATGTAATAGGTATATATGCAGAGTGTGTAAAACTGTGTATGTATATGTACTTCAGTGAAATCCATGCAGCCACTTTGCTATGTAGCAGTCTCTTCCTTCACAGCCAACCCCCCCTCCCTCCAACCCCCTTGTACCTTCCCTCGCTCACTCGTTCTCTGTCTCTGTCTCTGTCTCCCTCTCTCCCTCTCCTCGTTTGTTGCTCTTTGTCGCAGACACAAACACACACACACACATGTTGCCATGGGGGTCTGTGTGCCTCATGGGCCTGACCAAACGGTGCACACTCGGAGGATGGGCGGTTTTTCTTCAAACTGGCCCATATGGTCTGTGGTCGTGAAACAGTCACAGGACGAGGCCCCGGTAGCCCGAAGCCTCGGCTATACAGGGGGAGATAGCCCCCTCGCCGATTCGTCTTCTGCAGCCCAAAGCTATTTCTTACCTATATAGTGTCCCTAGTTATTGCCTAGAGAGGCCAGAGGACAGGGAACCACGAGGGCACTGGGAAAGCAACCCTTTATGCATGCATAAGGGGCCTGACCCCAAAAACCCGAAACCTTTATGTATGCATAAAGGTTTGTGCCCTTGGCCCTGCCGAGGTTTATGCATGCATAAGCCCCGCCCTAGGAAACTGAACCCAGCCATATGCATGCATAAAGTTCCGGTCTATTTTGCTTAAGGGGCTTTATGCATGCATAAACCCCGGCCATCGGGACTGGTAGCCCTGACCCTCTGTGCCCGAAGCGGCGAGCCGGAAAATGCCCCCAATTTCAGGTCCTTCGCTGCTCACAGCATGCAGGACCTTGGGATCCAAGCAAGCAGGCCAGGCCGTATATAGAGCAACACAGGCGGTCTGAGCTTCCAACTATTAGCGGCTCCCCTGGTCTCCAGGCCACAAACCAGGGGTGCCAGGCAGGAACCATGGGATCCTGCCAGGCATTATAAGTTTCAACACCATCAGGACAGAAAGGCTCCTCGGTCACAGCACAGGCCTCAACGGACTCGCTTTTCTTGCAGGTTCATCGTCTCGGCCATGACCCCCATGGTGTGGAGGGAGGCCCGCAAGTCCTGCATGTCGGGGCTCGCGGTGTCTTCAGCTTTGCTGTTCTCGTGGATTGGCAAGCAGCAAGGGTCCTCCATGTGGCTTCTCGATTCCTCGAGTGCCCCTTGGGCCTGGAGTGCCCGGACACCTTGGCCACCACGTGTCCGGGCCCTCTTTCTCCCCATGCCCGCCGCCCACTCCTGCAACGGGGCCAGCAGCAAGCAGAGGCAAACCTGAAGCACCATCACAAAGACCAAGGCAAGCCTGGCCGTGCTCGTCGATGAAAGCGACCTGCCCAAGAAGACTGCATCAGTATAGAGACAAGTGCAGTCGTGCATGCCAGACCCAAAGAAAAAGCCTTGGGCTTCACGTAGTGCCCTTTGCCCTTCGAGTCCGGCATCAGATCTCCTCAATCCAGACAACAAACACTTGCAAAGAAGCCTGGCTCCAGACAACCACAAGAAGTCCTTCGTCCCAGTTCGCGGGCAAAGCCTGCCACAGATGCAGCATGCATTATATACACAGTGAACAGCTATATGCTTGCTGTCCTTGGTCTTTGGCACGGGGTCCATGTACCTCTTCGGAGGCGGCTCCTGCAATCAAACAAGAAGTACATTATATCGCCTTACGAAGAAATTCCGCCTTCGGCTCCGCTGGGCGCTGCTTCTTGCTGTTCGCCGGCTTCAGCACAACTGGCGAGCAGGCACACTAGATATGTACGATGGAGCAGCATGCAAAAGCAGTTGCAATGACATGTCGGGCATGCTGGGCTCGGCCGCTGGATCCTCGACGTCCACCTCCACGGTGTCCGACTCCTCGTGGCCTGCATGCTGCAACTACATGGATATATACATATGGACTCCTTGAGCTTCAAATACCCGGCCTTCCAGGCATATCACAGAAGCTTTAAAGTCTCCCACATCGTCGTTCCAGTAGAGCCACCCGCCTTAGGCGACAACGGTTTTCTTCTACCCAAATTAAGAAAACACCTAGGACCAGGGCTGGCAGGCACGTTCATGGCCTGCACGTCTGGGTGCTTGAAGTACATGTCACCTGCACGAGTGCACGAGCCAATTCACTTGATTCCATGCAGACACTATATATAACTGCAGCCTCCAACAGACAGGATCTTCCACCCCATCTTGGCCGACCAGGAAATCGTGGTGCCTGCAAAACAATTGCAACCAAATGAAAGGCTATATATCCATATCACTTGCATGGGGGCACCGGCCTTCATCATTCTTGTATTTCCCCCTCCCGGACTTCGAGAAGTCCGTGTGGAGCTGCAGCCGCTCCACCACATCGGCCTGTTATTTTTGGGGCGGTGGCATGTGTGTGCATGTGGTTGTACAGGGGCCCCCCCTCCACAGCGGAGGGAAGGCTTCGCGACAAGAAGCTAAAGGACATCATCACTCCCAAAAACCACGGCAGCTTCACAAGCCAAAAGAGCTGAAAAAGCAAGCATGGCGCAGACGTGGCACCCACTGCAACAAGGGCAAATGTGCATGCAGAAACACGACACCAATGTTCAGAGAGCTTCGGTCGATGTCGTCTGTCCAAAGACAGCATCGGGCAATCAAAGTGTGGAGCCGTTGTGAGTTTGCATCATTGACAGTAATATATACATATGTATATATATATATATTTTTTTTCACGGTGTGTTGATACATACTATACATCAAGTATACACATTGCATGGATGCACGGAAGATACATGCGAGACTGCATGCAGAATCACTTCTTGGCCTTGGCCGGGGAGCCAACGATGCCCTTCGGGGCCGGGGAGCCATTCAGGATGCTCTTCAGGGCCGGGCTCTTAGCTTTTGCCTTGGCCTTGCCCTTGGCTTTCGCCGCTGGAACCTTCTTGGCCTCCTTGTCGGAATCCTCGCTGGCATCGGTCTTGTCCCGGGAGCTGTGCCTTCTTTTCTTCCGATCGACAGGCATTTGTCGATTCGCCTGCTCCATGAGCCAATTGAAATTTTCGGAGAGCATCTCCACGAAGATGCTCCCGGTAGACAGGCCCTCGCTGAGGATCGACAGCTGAAAGCCATCGATCGTAATGTCGACGATCGCCGGCAACAGGTGCAAATGCTTGGCCAAAGCCTTCACCTTATCCTTCTTGCTTTTCTTCTTCTTGGGCTCGTCGTCGGCTTCATCGTCCCTCAGGGCCTCTTCCAGCAGCTTGTCGCAAGCAGCCTGCCTCTTCTCGATCAAATCGTCAAAGAGCTTTATGTTCAGCGACCCCGATGATTCCCCTTGGCCGGACCGCAAGTCCAGTCGTTTGCCTGTGATCATTTTCACAAGCTGCGGGGACCATTTCGAGACAGCACAGAAGACCCGGTCGTCGACACTCTTTTGGGTTGGCATCCAGCTTCGGTCACCCAGCACGACAACCTGTTTCGTCACAATCTCGAAGCAAGCCATGATGATGCGATGCACGGGGGAAATGGTTTGATGCGAGGCTGGAGCTGTTTTCTGCCGGCGAGCACGCATGCCCTGCCTAGGCGAAAACGACACATCCATGCAAGCAGCAACTTCAACAATGCACCTGCACTTCATCACCGGCGATGCATCCTGCACTTGCATACAGAAGCATATAAAGCTGCACTGCATTTCCATCCGCAAAGCACAAGCTCGCACACCTGAGGGATCCTCGCACCATGCAGCTGCACAGAACACTCTATGAATGGTCGCTCTATAAAAACCATGCCCCTCGGATGCTTGCAACCTGCAACAATTGTACATATCCTTCTCCGCAATGCATTAGAAACAGACCTCACATATACATACAATGGAATCTTTCAGATACTGCAAGCTCAAGCAATGGCTGCTGCTGGTATAGCAGCACACTGGACTGCATACGGATGCCGAAACATCACTTCTTCTGAGCCTTCTTGCTGGAGCCACCTGAGCTCGCCGATGCTCTTTTCTGCGCCGAAGTCTTGTGGTCGTCCTCCACTTCCTCCAAGGGAGCCACCTGCACCGTTTTAGATCTGAAAGCCACAATGGGGCTGCCTTCCGGGATCTTCTTGGTGTTCTTAAAAACCGGAATCTTGATGCTCTTCTCTGTTCCCGCAATCCAAACAAGCTTCACATTGCAATCCTCTTCCTGATGGCTGTGCTGCACCAACCAAAAGGGAACTACCACATGTTTGCAAGTGTCGTCGTCGTTATCTTTGGGTAGAATGTTGGCTCCGGAAAGCCAAAACTTGCGGTCGTCTCCTTGCCAGTCCGTCTGCACCTCAAACATGGTGTTGCCTTGGCCCTGGGATTTCTGCACGACCTTGTTGGTCATGGGCACCATGCAGAGTTTCTTGATGTCCGAGTTGGCAAGCAACATCCTCGAAGGCTTCAGCTGCAATTTCAGGTGCTCCGATCCACACTCCATGGACTGGTGAAGCTTGTAGAGCTCAAGCTGAATCTTCGATGCAAGAATGCTGGCATCAAAATCCACATGGTGCTGGTACTGGTCCAAGCTGTCTAGCATTGTGGGCTGCACACGAGGAACAAACACGACCCAATCTCCAGCCAGGATAACATTGAGATCCACCTTGGCCGTCTTTCCCGAAGCCATCTTCACAAAGACCATCTGACCTTTCACTTCTGAAAGAACTCCCTCGATTTTGTCAACCTTGCGACGGATGTGTGCACCCATAGCGAAACCCTTGGAGGCCAATATCTTCTCAGGTTCCTTGATACTGCCGTCTTCAGCAAGCTCAAGCATCACACCTGCAGCAGAAGGCTGGGAAGCAGTCGCTGCAGTTGCAGCTGGTTCACTTTGCTCAGACACCGACTCCCATGGCAAAGGGAGTGCAACACCGGTCAGGTTTCTTGCCACGAGCAAAAAATCGTGCCCAATCGCTTGGACTGTTTTGTACTTTTTCTCGTCCGGCACCTTGATGCCGAGGACGTGCGATGCTATCGTCATATCCATAGTGGCCAGAGCTTGCACGACCCGCGAATCCGTCATGAAATCGCGAGCTCCATCCCTTAAGATGCCCCTGACCGTGAGGATCATGTTGTCAGCTTCCTTGACCTTGGGGAAGAGTTCTTTAGAAGTCATCTTCTTCACATCAGCAATGGTCACATTCTGCCTCAAGTATGCCTGCTTCATGAGTGCATGGCGAAATGCTGCAACGGGATCTGACTGGTGCCCTCGGCAATCTTGCCCGAAAGCCTCCCACAGGACAGGCCCCAATTGCCGAGAAGAAGGGCAGTAAGCCCGCACAAAGGACTCCGTCTCCTGAAGGAAGCTCGCATCGGCACCCCCGGAAGCCTTCAGACAAAACGTAAACATGTGGGGTACGGAGGCATGGCAGCTTGGTTTGCTGGCCAATATCAACTTCTTCAGAGATGCAAAAGCCGGTGCTTGGCCAGTCTGAGTCTGCAAGCGGTAGTACGTGGAATGGATGCGACGGAGTACTTGTAGCTCATGTTCTCCTCGTTGAAGCGATGTGTTGCCTGACCGGGATATCAAGCTGATCAGCTCTGGGAACTCTTCCGCCACGGAGGAGGAGATCACGTCCCACGTCAGGCCTTGATCAGCTGCTTCGTGGAACGAAGCATCCCGAGCACGAAGAAGCTCCATGCTGAGCTTTCCACCCACACTCACGACCTCGTTGCCGTGGCTTGCACCTTGTTGAAAAAGTCGCAAAGCGCAATTGGTATGTGATCCGCAGATCGAAGTGATCTTGATCGCTTCCGGCTCAAGGCTTCCGAGAAGACCGTGGGCTGACTCGAACAGCTTCTTGTTCCACTGCCGGACCCAGTCTCCTTCGACTTCGACACCGACCGCATGCACACGTGTGGGGACATAGCCCACATCGACAATCGAGTCCACAAGATCACGAACGTCTTGTGGATTCACTCCGTACCCATCCCGGTTGCAGGGATGGATCCCCACAAGGCTCGCCTCCAACTTCATGGAGGTCAAGAGATGCTTGGACTTCAAGTAGTTCAAGCAGTTCTCCACGATTCGGACAAGGCCGTCGCCATCCGAGGCTTCTCGAAGGAAAGCCTGCAGCCGCTCTCGCACATCCGACTGCAAAGGCATGATGGGCAAGCGAGATGGAGGACGGAGCTGAAAATCTGCCTGCGAGCCAAGGGCCCTGCAATGGCGATAGATGGCTGCAATGCATGGAGTCATGCACAATACACAGAAGGCAAGCATGCGAGCATGTCCTCAACACATGCAATGCAGCAGCTTTCCATGCAATTTTCAATTGCATCCTGAATACATGCGGCAGGAGATCTCCATGCAAGCTTCCGTTTGAAGCTTTGCAAATGCCAGGAAAACAACTTCAAATAAACAACTTACACCACTTACCTAAATCAGTTACACAAAGTTATCTAAGTTTGGCAAGTTGCTTAAAAGACTTGTTCTATCTTACTTATAAGTTCCACCCTGCTTTTGGCTAAGTGACTCAACTGCTTGCTCCACTTCTTAATTCAAGCCTCGGACTTGCTAAGTTGTCCATACAACATAGTATATATACAGCACTTATAACTCATGTTAACGAACTTGTAACTCAACTTAACCTGATTGTCTAAATCTCCTAAGCCATGTATTCGATTACTAAACACCCCGCCCCTTCAAGTGGGCGCTGGTCTGGTAGTTCGTGAGCTCGCCGGCCACGAAGCTCGAGACCTCGCTTTGGTCCCAGTAGGGCACCAGCTCCCCGGCGATCAGCGCCAGCACCTGAGCCTCCGTCCGGTATTGGGACAGGTTGAGCGCGTCGAGGGCCGCCGTGATGGCGGCTCCGGTCTCGAGCTGGGTGTAGGTCTCGGATCGGGCGTAGCTGTCGGACGCGATCAGGATCGTGTCATCCAGGTTCTGGAAGCTGGCGGTGAGGGCCCCCGCCACGGACAGGTTGCGTAGCTCATTCGTGCCCCGGAGCAAGGTCGGTCCGCCGTTCCAGGATTGGCCGTTGCTCAGGGTCACGGGCACCAGCGCGGCCGTGATGGCCGCTTGCACCTGAGCTATCGTCCAGTAGGGGCCGAGATCGATGGTGGCGAGCGCCGCCGCGATTGCTGCGTTCATCGCGGCGGTGTCCGAGTAAGGCGCCAGCGCTGCCGCTATCGCGGCGTCCCGCTGCACCACGGTCCCGTAGGGCGCCAGCGCATCTGCGATGGCCTGGGTCATCTGCAGCGTGGTGCTGTAGTCGGCCAGCTGGGTGTCGGTGTAAGTGTTGGCCGACGCAATCGCGGCCACGATGTTCGCCGTGGACTCCGCCCTGGTGAAGTAGTCGGCCAGAGCCGCCGTGATGGCGGAGTTTGTCTCCAGGGTCGTGTAGTAGCTGCCGAGCTGGGCGAGCACCCAGGACTCGCTGGCCTTGGGCGCCAGCAAGGCATCTGCCTCCGCCTTGGAGTAGGCGTCGCAGGCGAAGGACAGGGTCCAGTCGTCGTTGACCAGCTGGATGCTCAGCGGCGCCACGGCGTGCAAGTTGCGCACCGTGTTTGTTCCGGCCAGCAGGTCCCAGGTCACATTCGCCGGCCAGGCGGGTGCGTTGACGAGATTGGTGGCCCCGCCCAGGGTGGCGATCTCGGCCAGGAGCCCGTCGATGGCGGACTGCAGCGAGACCTGCAGGGCCGTCAGGTCCCCGCTGGTGGCGAGAAGAACTTCCTCCGAAGGAGGACGGATTTTTATTCTCAAGTCTTGTTTTCAACAACTTGGTTTTTCCAACCTTGGTTGTTTTCCATCCTTTTTCATGCCGAACTTTTCCCAAGCTCTTTTTCCAGTCGCCTTTTCGGCTCCAGTTCGCTTTTCGCTTTTCGGTGAGGCCTCTAGAGTCCTGTCACTTCTTTCTAGCGAGGTTCGAGCTGCTAATTTCAAGGCTTTAGCTTCGTGCACGGTGCCCCTTCGGAGGGCGCCAGATGGGAACAAGGCCTCTTGATTTGCCTGTCTCTGAGCCTTCCAGTGTGAGCGCTTCCTCTAGCTCCACCTGGGAAGCGATTAGTTCACATCTCTACGATCTCCAGATTGAATGCAACATTGTGGAGAGTAGAGTAAGAACACTTGAAGATCGCTTGGACCTCTTGGAGAGTCAGGCAACCCAAACGCAAGCTCGTGTTGGCTTGCTGGAACGATTCTTGACCGTGCTCAGGCTTCGCTGCCGTAGGCTGGCCTAGCAAAGCATCATTGCAAACACGCTACAACATGCAGCCTCAGTCTCTTTCTGCTGGGGGCTCCTCGACTTCAGCTGCGACATCAGGCCCGGGGTCTCGCTCTGAGTTCCTTAAGAGCATAGACCGTCTGCTGCTTGAGTCCAGTCACAGTGTTGCGGGCTCCAGTGAACTGGAGCTACCGTGGGAGTCAGGCATTCTTAAAGAGATATTCTGCCCGGAGCATGCTGCCCCGATCATCCCTTCAGTGAAATTTCCTTTTGATATTCCCATTTCTTCAGCTTCGAGCCTGGGTGAAGCGGAGAAGCTCGCAAAGCCGGAGCCTCGATCCTGCAGCTTCTTTAAAGCCGTTTCTCAAAAGGTCAGAGTGGTGAAGGCTCCGATCAGCCCTCTTGATAAACGTGAGCTGCTTTGCCAGCGGTTCCATGTGTTGCTGTCGCACTCTTATTCGGGTTCTAGGCTAGGGGGGATACTTGCCAAGGAGTCTTTTGAGAAGGGAACGCAACTTGTCTCGGATGCACTTGGGGGTAAAGCCCTGTCTACCCTCCAGAAAAGGTACGGGCACTTATCCAAGTACGTCACTTGGTGCAACGACACAGGATGCATAGGCTTCCCCCTTTCTTCGGATCTTGTGCGGCAATACACCGAGTTTGCAGTGAAGACCAAAGGGCATGGGTCAGTGTCCAGCAACCTTGAGTCTTTCAACTTTGCGATCTATGTCCTTGGTGTTTTCATTAATGAGCCTCTCCGGTCTGACCCGGTCCTGACAGGACGTGCTCGTCGCGAGAGATTGAACAAGCCTCCCAGGAGGCAGGCTCGCTCGTTTCTCGTTGCAGAAGTGCTTCACCTCGAGGGTTTCCTTGCATCCGAATCCAATGCACTTTTGGACCGATTTGCCGCTGGTTGCATGCTCTTCGCGATCTTTGCCAGGGCGAGGTTAGGCGACTTGAAGTCCGTGTCAAGGTTCACGCTTGACCTTGCAGAACCATCTGCAGACTGCGCCGAAGGGTTCTTGGAGTGTTACTCTTATAGCCATAAGACTAAGTCTCTTAGCAATGCGCTCGGCTTCAGGTTGCCTCTTGTGGCTCACGTAAAAGGACTGGGGCCTCGCATCTGGGGACTTGACTTCTTGGAGGTTGCACGGCAAGTGGATCAAGACCTTCTTCAGAAGGACGATGGTTCCGCGCTGTTGTGTGTGCCCACGTCTGTGGGCTCTTTGCTCAACCATCCGATCAAGAACGAAGCCTTCGTGGTGTGGATCAATGGCATCCTTAAGGATCTCCCTTTCTTCGGAGGTCACTTCACCGGCCACACAGCGAAGTCTACCTTACTTCCTTGGTTGGCCAAATGGGGCGGCTCTGAGGATGACAGGGCCATTCTTGGGCATCACATGCCTAAGAGCAAAAGCGTAGCCACTTACAGCAGAGATCTTCAGGCTGGGCCTTTGAGAGTGCTGTGGTCTCTTCTATGTGACGTTCGGTCTGGAGCTTTCCTTCCTGATTGCACACGCTCTGGCCGCTTTGTCCGTCAAGTCGATGATCCAGGAGTGGAGCCGGCCCTTGATGCTCCTCCTGGTCTCTCTGATGGGGCCCTCAGCCCTGACCTCGACCTCGGCATCTTAGGTGAGGGCCAAGAGCCTGTGAACATGGGCAGCGAGGTTGGCCCTGATGAGGAGTTGGCGTGGTACCGCAACCAAGAGCTGGAGGATGCCGACATCGATGCTTTCCTCAACGCGAGCCGTGGCAGTGAGCTTGAGTCCTGGGGTCTCTCAGACCCTCCGCCCGAACCGGGGGCTTCTGATGATCCCCATGTGGAGGGGGACCGAGATGGCAGCGGTTCAGACTCTGAATCGAGTTCGAGTTCCAGCTCTTCTTCGAGCTCTTCAAGTGCTGATGAAAAGGTCCAGGCAGCAAGCGACTTAGCATGCAGATTGAGGCATCACGTCGTGGAGGGATGCAAGCTTTACCAGCATTGCAGGACAAAGACTGTGCATCGCATGCTTGAAAACTCGAGCGACGATAAGTTTGTCTGTGGCAGGCCTCTCACCAAAGACCATCGCCCCTTCAGGACCTTGGTCAAGATCACTGCTTGGGATTGCAAGCAATGTGCTCAGAGAAAGCCGATTAGCAACACCGGCGCCCTTGTCGGCGCGCTTGATGCTGCCTTGGGCAAGCGTTGACATCCCAGTGCGCTGGGCCTTCGGCGTCAAAATTCTTTTAACGTGCTATGCTAACTTTCCTTCAGAAGGAAAAAATGGCAATGTGTTGGGCACCTCACTGCCTAAACCTGACGCGCCTTGTCGGCTGCTGAGAAAAGAAATCCGTGACTGGGTTTGTCACTCATCTGCCTCCGCATGCTGACTGTTGCGCGCGGCTTTCCGCCGCTTCCACTGACCGGTGCGACTTCATAAGTCGGGTTTGTCACCCTTCTTCTTGTGCGAAGTATTACTTCACTTGAATCCTGAAGAGATCTTCTTATGAGCGGCTTCCCGCTGCAGGGAGTTGCTTCTAAAGTGCGTGGCTTTCCGCCACTTCCTCTTTGGAGCATGGGTTTGTCACCCATTACTCGGGAGCAGTCTCAAGAGTTGCTGCTGATTTGTGTGGCTTTTCGCCACTTCCTCTTCGGAGCCATCGCATCGTTCACGAAGCTTGGGCTCTAGGATCGTGTAGTATCAGCCATGTCCCTGCTGAAATCTGAGGCGGCATTTGAAGAACTTGCCACGGAATGTGGCCTTTCAAGTGCTCAGCTGCTGATCCTGAAAGGGAAAGGTGTCTCGACAATGTCGTCATTGGCCTATGCTGTCACCACCCCGGGTGTGCAACCTACGGAGCTTGCCCTTCGTCAGCTTTTGGATACTGCCACTCCTGAAGCTGTTTCAGTTGGCGCCTTATCATCCATTCGACGCTGTGTGTTTGAGTGCCAGACTTGTGTTGTGCAGCAACTCAAGCTCTCAGTCGAAGGGCATGAGGGAGACAAGAAGTACGACCTCCCGCCTGCTGAACGCACCAGCCGCATTGCGGCTCAAAAGACCAGGCTTGTCGGTTTTGAGTTAACCGGCGCGATGGAGTGCGCATATTCCTGCTACACTCTTGTGGGCTCCATGCTTGAAGCCGACTCGCCAATTTACTTGGAGCCCCACAGGTTCATCACCAGGCAACAGGAGGTTTGCAAAGAAAAACCCAAGCGTGAAATCGTGCTCGATGGGGGCACCAAGCTCACTGTTCGTGATCAGCAGAGTCGTGATCGTTGCCAGATCACCAATGAACTTCAGCTCTGGCAGGCTCTTACACGTCGGAGCTTAGCCTGTGACCTTATGGGTGCCATCAGCTTCCAGGTGCAAGAATCTTGGCACCGCTTTCTGTTCGATCGCATGGCTCAGCCTCCCCCTCCGAGGTGCAGCAAAGTTTCCATGGAGCAATTGTTGAGGGCTGATCGTCAGGCTTGGGCTCAGTTGGCTGAGACGGTTAAGACGCTTAAGAGGGATAGTGCCGGCGTGTTGCCTCTTGATGCTGCCTTCCCGGGTCTTCGCACTGACCCTGCTGTCTTGTTCAACCTCCTTCCTTTGAGGTCGCCTCATCCTCCTCAGAAGATCCCGAATCCGGATAGGGGCAATGGTAAGGGCCTTGATAAAGGTATCAAGAGGGACTCTGAAGGCCAGCCTCGAAAAGAGTCCCAGCTTCCTGATGCCCTCAAGAACATTCCAAACCTTAAGAAGAAGACCTCGAAAGGCAAGCGACTTTGTTGGGCATACAACATCAAAGACAGGGGGTGCAGCCATGCTGAGGCTGGCAAAGCTTGTCGCTTCGGTCTTCACTTGTGCATGCGCTGCGAGAAGCCTCACCCCCAGTTCGAATGCCCTGCAGCTTCTGCTTCTTGACTCTCACGCGAGTCCGGGGAGACCTGCACTGGCGAGGCACCTCAGGTACCGGCTCCTTGTGCAAGCTCCCCTATCCCCATTTTAGATGACATTTTTCCTTTGCTGCCTGACAAGGTTGATGCTTCTGCCGAGGTTAAACATCCGGCCGAGGAATTTTCGCTGGGTGTATTGACATCTGGCACCGCTCCTTCGCGCAAGGATGTTTTGCATCTTTCCACACTTCTTCCCTTCGATGCTCCTCAGCCTTCTCGGGATTTAGGTAGTGCCGGTCAATCGTGGACCACGGGTCTGTACACCAAAGGTGGTATCACGGCCCTTCGATCTAATGTAAAATCCTTTCCATTTTCGTCTTCTCTGCTTTTTGCTTTCATCAGAGCCATCAGTCCTTCCTTCGAGTGCACCAGTGCTGCTCTCTTTGTCGACTCGCAGACAGCTCTGCATCGCGACAGCTACAATGCGCACCTTCCCAATCTGTTGATTGGGGTCAACTCCTTCTCAGGCGGCCAACTTTGGCTCGAGGGAGAGGGACCTCATCCAATGACCGATCCTTCAGGTGCCCAGCTTCATGGACAGCTGCACGAGGTCTCCCTCAGTCATCTCACTTTCGAGGCTTGGAAACACAGACACTGCACAATGCCTTTTTTGGGGTCTCGAGTAGTGGTAGTCGGGTTTTCGGTTGCTAGACACGAGTCGATGCCTCTGGCTTGTCGCAGTGCTCTTGTATCCTTGGGTGTGCCCTTGCCTTCCATTGAGTGTGGTACCGATGGTGCTCCTGTGCTGGAGCCTCTCCCGCCAACTGTGCAACCCTTCTTGGACAGAGTTAAACTGCGTATCTCTGGTCGTCCCTCGAGTGACATAGCATTCCTTGAAATCTTTGCCAGGCATGGTGGTGTGTGTGCGGCTGTGCGCAGCCTCGGCATGCAAGGTTTTGCAATCAATCGTCATCCCCGAAACACTCGGGCTCCTGTTGTTCCGCTGGATCTTTCCACTGACAGCGGCATTTCGCTTTTGCGAGACATCCTTTCGAAGGATAATGTTGTTGCTGTGCACATGTCACCTCCTTCCAACTTCAGTGACCTTGCAGTAAGCATTTACACGGAGTGTTGTGCCAATGGTCTTCTTTGCTGCCTCGACGCCCCGTGCAGCTCCAACCTTTGGAAACTTCGTGACCTCCGGGGTGCCTGTCCGCAAATCTCCACCCACTACTGTCCTTGCTTCGTGCACGACGGGCTGTGTCAGCATCGGCGCCTGATTCACAACTTCCCTGCACTGTCAAGCCTTAGCTTTCCGTGTGGAGGGGGATGCAAACCACCAAATCCGGCGTTGCCTTTATCTTCGTCCCCTGGTCAGCTTTGTGCCATGGTAGCAAGGGCCTTTGCTGTTGAATTGCAACACCAGGGTGCTCGGTTTCCTGCAGCAGAACTTCAGGAGCTTGGGCTCCCGTTGGCACGAGCCGCTCAGGTTGCCTCCGGAAAGCAACCCAAAGGCAAACGTGTTCCGCCTTTAGTCTCTGAGTACAAGTCCATCATCACTGTCACTGGCCCCTCTTGTGCTATGCCCCCGAAGCAACTCTCGGAAGATTGGGCCATTCCTGATAAAGTCTTGTGCAAGCCCTCCTTAAAGCGGCTACCCAAGACCGCCAAGCTGATTCGCACTGTGCCGTCTGCTGGGGGTCCCTGCAGTGCTACTCGACAACTTGGTTCTGATAGTTCGGGTTTAGCCCCTTCCTCCCCTGTGGACGACTCCTTAAAGCCTGGCGCCCTACTTGATGCCTGTTCGAAGCCTGGCGATGGCCACTCTCTTGCCGCAGTCCCGCATGAGGAGCGAACTTATGGTATCGCGTGGACCCCAGAAGAGTTCGTCAAACAGGCTCGCGGAGCCCTACACCCCAAGCGTATCGAAAATGGTGTGCCAAAGATTTTAAAAGAGACCATTGTGCGATGCGCCCAGGAGTCACCTGCCGACCTTGCCAGGGAACGCACTGCTACGTTGAGGAGGTGGATGCTTACCTCCGAGGAGGCGGCATCCCGTGCAGATCCCTCCGACATGCCCGACCACTGTGCCGCAGTTCTTGGTAAGAAATCCATGAAAGTCTTCAAATCCCTCTTGACTGAGGCCGAGTACCCGGACACAACCTTGACCAAGGACATCTCAACTGGGTTTAACCTTCTAGGCCCCATACCCGCATCTGGAGTCCTTCCCTCTATGGTGGAAGCCGGGAGGTTGGAACGTGTCCACTGGAGCAAATTGGCCCCAAGCCACAGGTTCCGACTTTGATCTTGGAGGCTAAAGTTGGAACATGGTTGGTGTTGCCTCAAACCCTCCCTCCCAACCCGCCCCCCGCCCCCCCGGTTCCTAGGGTTGCGGTTTGCGTGTGGGGGTGGTTTCGTTTCAGGGTTTTTCAGGGTGGTTTAGGACACATCTGCCTAGGTCCCTATGCTAGATTTTTGGGGAAACCGGGCATAGGGTTTAGCGTGCCTAGCCCCCCAAGTTTTAGGGGAAAGCGGGCACGTAGGGTTTAGGGCCCAGCATTTACTGTATATTTTTTTGGGGTCCCCCAACCAGGGGAAGCTGGGCTTAGGGTTTAGGATAGTGCTAGGTTAGGTTGTTTCCCCTCCACAGGGTGCCCCCCCCACCCTCCAAGCATAATGATGTCCATATCATCCATGGCCAACCTTGATGACATCCACAGACACTGGGTTTTCCGGCCGGTCCAGTCAGAATCAGAATGTTCCAACTTTGGAACATAATGCCGAAATTGGAACTTGCACGCGCTCGCTCATGGAGTGCTGAATGTTAGGGTGTGCATGTTCCAACTTTTTGGCGTCCACTGTAAGGTTTCCGCTGCCTCGCTTACCGTTGAGGACGTTCGTGCAGCCACTCCCCTTGCCAGGAAGGCCATCCTTACCTCTACCAGAGAAGGTTTCGACCGCGAGGTGGCTGAAAGTGTTTACCAGCTTACGAAAGATGAGCTTGCGAAAGGGTGGCTTAAGGGACCTTTTAAGGAGTCGGACATCCCCCCGGATGCCATAGTCACTAGAAGGTTTGGGATAGTGCAATCCTCCACCGATGCCAAGCTAGGGTCAATCAAGAAGGTGAGACCAATAGATGATTACACGGAATCTCTTGCTAATCTCACAAACAGTGCTAGCGAGACGATCTGCCCTCACGGGGTGGACGTTGTGGTCGCTGCATTGTGCCTTCGCATCAGGTCGGCCCGGAAACTTGGCAAGCGCGAGCAACTTGTTCTTAGGACGATAGACCTTAGAAAGGCCTATAAGCAACTTCCTTTAAGCACTGAAGCTTTGTATGATTCTTTCATAGCTGTGCTTAACCCTCACAGCATGGAAATTGAGATATACCAGACAGTTGTGCTGCCCTTCGGCAGCAAGCCGGCCGTTCAGGGATTCTACAGAACTGCCTTCGGCCTTTGGTGGATCGGAGTCCGGAGCCTGATCCTGCCATGGTCTCTGTATTTTGACGATTTTGTCTTACCCTGCTCGTCCGACGAGCAAAAACATCTTGACTTAGTCCAGTCAACATTTTTCAGGATCGTTGCCTGGGAAACGTCCTCCGAGAAAGACAGTGGTTTTGATGCAGTAGCCAAAGTCTTAGGAGTGCAAATATCCTTGGCTGATTCTAAGAATGGATTGATCTCAGTCCAGAACACCGAGGCCCGCAAACGCGAACTTTGCTCATCCATCGATGAGGTCCTGACCCGAGGCTTTGTTGGCCAAAATGAGCTTCTCTCTCTACGCGGGCGACTCCTGTTTGCCGAGAGTCAAATCTTTGGACGATCAGCTTCGCTTCACATGCGCAACCTTTCGCACTTCTGTCAAAAGCACGGCAGACTTGTGGTTGGTGCTAGCTTAAGGGCCTCCTTGACTTTCTTGAGGGACCGTGTAGTTCTTGGCAAACCAAGGTGTGTAGACTCGAGTCTTCGACAAGTGTATCACGTGTACACTGACGCTTCCTACGACGATCAAGGGGGTGGCCTTGGTGGTTTGGTTTACGACTTTAAAGGTCTGTGCCTTGCCTGGTTTAGTGAAGTAGTCACCTCCAAGGACCTTGAGATCATCAACCCTGATGGTAAACTTACCTTGATCTACGAGCTAGAAACCCTTGCCGCGGTTTTGGGTGCCACCCTAATCCCTAACCTGCGCCGCTGCGACATTGTGCTCTTCGTTGACAACGAAGCTTCACTGGCGGCTCTCATCCGAGGACAATCCGATTGCCTTTTCGTGCAGTCTCTTCTCTCCCGCCTCTTTCAGGCTGAAGAAGAGCGTGATCTTGCGATCTGGTTCGAGCGTGTTCGCAGTGAAAGCAATCCTGCAGATGCCCCTTCGCGGGGCGACCACAGTTTTCCCGCCTTTTCCAGGCGGCGCTTCAATGTGCAATCCTTGCTGACCGATCTTTGCGGTTCTCTTCAAGGGGGGGCCTCGCAAGGTACCGATCTGTCAGCTCCCACTGCGAGTTAAAATGAAGACTGTGTCCGAGTGTTGCCTGCCGCATTTGACTATCAATTCGCAAATATATTTGTGATTGTTTTTTCATATATCTCATTTATAAACAAGACGCAGAGAATAAGAAGAACTTCCTCCGAAGGAGGACGGATTTTTATTCTCAAGTCTTGTTTTTAGCAACTTGGTTTTTCCAACCTTGGTTGTTTTCCATCCTTTTTTCAGGCCGAACTTTCCCCAAGCTCTTTTTCCAGTCGCCTTTTCGGCTCCAGTTCGCTTTTCGCCCACCCTCCTCACCCTTTGGCTTTTCGCCTTTTTCCTTTTCCCAGTTTCACTCCTTGTTCTTTATGGCCTAACCCTCCCGTTGGGCCTCGCAAGGTACCGATCTGTCAGCTCCCACTGCGAGTTAAAATGAAGACTGTGTCCGAGTGTTGCCTGCCGCATTTGACTATCAATTCGCAAATATATTTGTGATTGATTTTTCATATATCTCATTTACAAACAAGACGCAGAGAATAAAGGGCCCGGCATTCTGCAGTGCCAGGATGGCTGCGTCCGCGGCGTCCAGCCGGCTGTCCTGCAGGGCCTGGCCGGCATCATAATAAGTGCTCTGGGTCACGTACCCGAGCAACGCCGCGGTCAGGTCCCCGCTCGTTTGGTAGCCCGCGGCCTGGCCGCAAGCAGCGCCTCGGCGGCGTCGAGCCGGCCGTCCCGCAGCGCCAGTGCGGCGTCCAGGGCCGTCTGCTGCACGTACTGCAGCAGGGCGTTTGCGATCTTGGTGTCCACGTCCAGCGGCGTGGTGCGCAGGGCCAAGCCAGCGTTGAGGTCGCTGGTGCTGGCCATGGGGAGCAGGGCCGTGGCGATGGCCTGGTTGACATCGCCTGCCGTCTGTCGGGCGGCGACGTCCAGGGCCAGCTGGTCCACGACACTTTTGAGCGCATAGGTTGCGGCCACGGTGGTGCGCTGGTCACGGCGCTGTTCATCGCAGCCGTCGTGGGATGGTTGCTGAGCTTGAGGTCCACGCTGGCCGGCGTGCTCTTGCCATTGACCTCCACCTGAAGAGCATCCAAGGCCGACTGGTTTGCCTTGGTGGCCAGGCCCTGGGTCAGGCTGGTGTTCGGGGCCGTGATGGCCGAGGTGTTGGTGTTCAGCTGGGCTTGGGCCGTCAGGAGGCCTCAGGTCGGGGGCAGCAGGCAGGGCATCCACCTGGCCCTGCAGAGCTGCGATGGCGGCGGCGTTGACTCCGATGGCCGCGGTGTTTGCGGTGGTGGTTTCGAGGGGTGTGTAGGCTGTGAGGACCGTCGCCAGTTCAATGACCGGCGGCTCCGTGACGCCGTCGTCCAGGATCCGCCCGGTCAGGGTGGAGGGGAAGAGTGACATTTATATCTAGTCCAAGACGCTGACCCCGCTGCCCGAGAGGGTCACGATTTGCATCGAGACCAGGCCGATGAAGCACTGATCCACGCGGTCCGCGAGCATTTGCTTGAATGTGAAGCGGCACAGGTCGCCGGAGCGCGTCGACAAACCGCTGGTGGGGTGCTTGGGTACACGCTCCGTGGGGAACGCGGCAATGAAGTGCGTGTTATCATAGTTCGGGAGGCGCATATTTCGTAGCTTTGAATCGTAGGTGCCGGCCATGATGGCGAGGAAGTGGTGGTATTCGGCGATGCTTTTGACACTGTTTCTGGGGAATTGCATGGCGCCGAGCTGCAGCTGGCCCTCCATGACCGTGGCCGCCGAGACGTTCGGGAAGGCCTCTCCGGGGTACTCGAAGTTGGAAACGTGGTTCTCCCCGGTCTTGTTGAAGTGCACAAAGGCTCCCAAAAGCTTGGTAAAGGCTCGCGCGACGGTGATATTGTAGCTCGTGGAGCCCGCCGGGACCGAGGACTGCTGCACGTGGAGGCTGGGAAAGCTGAAAAGGAGACTGCGATTGGACAATAATATACGCTCGAAGCTCTCCCGGAGGGCACTATCAAGGGTCACCTGATCGGCCAAAAGGTGCACATTTTCGATCTGATACGACAGACTCGAGCCCACGCCGGCGCGCATGGCCTGCTCGGGCTCGGCGAACTCGATCTCCAGGACGAGATTTAGCTGCGGCGGGAGCATCTTCCGCAGTTGAACATGCCAAGAAGATGCGGGTGCATCAGCACATCGCGCTTTTGCCCCGGCTGCACCGGCTGCGCCCAGCCGCCGGCGTCCACCGGGAGGCCCTCCCAGTGCAGCTCCGTCCACCAGTCGGACGGCTTCAGTAGCGAATACATGAAGCAACTGCGCCCGTAGTAGCTGATGTCTTCCACCCGTTGCCCGTTGGCGAAGAGTTGCATCCTCTCGATGAAACACGAGGGGTCCGGCGAGCCGCAGAGCATGTCGCTGGAGCCGTCCGTGTTGCGGAAGGTGAAGGCCAGCTTAATCGATTCAGGATCAACAAAGTCCATTCCTGGCGTGATTGGTATTCGGCATACGCGGCTGGTCGTCGGCGTGAAGGTGCTCAGGGAGCTCGGAAAGAACTGCACGGACTTGCGTGACTGAATGTAGTTGGTGTTCCCCGTCTGGAGCTTGTAGTCGAGACTGGCCACGAGCTCGTCATTGACGGCTTGCGTAACCTGCTCCATCACTCTTTACATACCTATGCAGCTTCGGGTTCGCTCGCCTGTCGAAGGGCGTCGAAGGACGGCTGGGTTCCCAATGGTCCCCGGTCGCCGCGGGACTGGCGGCTGATGCGGGAGCGGTCCGAGCCGGACGACACTGGGATCGGGATGTTGTTCAATCCGAAAGGGGTTTGGGCCTGGGCCCTGGGGCGGCGAGCCGGTCGTGCGACGATGCGTTGCTGCGGCTGGGGCCGCGGCTCCTCGTCGGTGTCGCTGAGCGGGAAGACCTGGGGTCGCCGCGCGGGCTGCTGCCGGCGCTGCTCCTGGATGAAGTAGTGATCTATGGCGCCTGACTCCTGCATCCCGTTCAGCATCGCAAGGTCCGTGGTCGTGCTCGGCCGCGAGGCGTCCGAATCCGTGCCGCCCCCTGGACCGCCCCAGCAGGAACTCGCCCATCCTGTAGCCGCCGTAGGCGATGCCCGCCGCCGCTCCCACGGTGGCCGCAGCAGTCCCGCCGATCGCGGCGCCAACGTACGGCGCGGCATCCACGGCCAGCCCGCCCGCAGTGGCGAGGCCCGAGCCCCAAAAGCACTCCCCCGCCCGCCTCCGCCGCCGCCGCGGCTTCTGCCGCTCCCGCCGCAGCCGTAGCCTTCGCCGTGGCAGCGAAGCCTTCCGCCGCTTCTGCCTCCGCCACCTGCTGCGACGCAAAAGCCTCGATGTCTTGGGCGGCCGCCCGCTCCACCTCCGCGGCTCTCTGGCCCGCTCGCTCGAGCAGGGGCTCCACCTCGCTGCGTCTCCCGATGATGTTGGGCGGCGGGACCTCGTCCGGGGGGCGGCGCCAGTCCCGGCGGCCTCCTGGGGATCCTCAGGGTTCTGTCGAGCCAGTCGCCGCCGCCCCTCAAAATGTTGAAGGTCTGGTTCTCGGCCACGCTTCGGGTCGCCGCCGCGGCTCCGGCAGCGCCGCCGGCGATGATGGCTTCCGCCGCCTGGATGCCCGACTCCTTCATGCGGCCTCCGAGGCTCGGTGGCCTCGGTGCATCGAGCCCGTCGTTGCGCAGGGCCTGGCCTGGGTCCATGCCTCCGTCATCGGAGTCCGGCAGAAACGAGCTAGGGCCGGGTGAACTCCCTGGGCGGGCGCGGAAACGGAGTGCCGCTGTAACCTTCATCAGCGGTCTCGAAGGCGGCTGCGGGATTCAGCTGGGTGTGCGGCAGCGGGGCATCGCTGATGGGCTCCGGGGCATTGGGGTAATCGTCCAAAAAAAAGTGACTGGATTTGTAGATGCTCGCGTTGCGGTTGGGCAGGGGAATGTCGAGGGGCTCGCCCTCAGCTATGAAGCCTAGGACTTGACCAAAGCTGGGCTTGACGCGGAAGCCATTGCTTCTGCGCTCCTCCATGTTTTACTTAGAAGCTGATGTGCAGCGGCCGTCGCTGGCCATAGTAGCTGCGCGCGGGCCCGCCACGGGATCCCACTTCAGGGACAGCTCGCCGCTGCCGCCGCTCGTGAACTTGTGGAAGTGCAGGGTCGTCTCCCGCTCCTCGCCCCACTCGTCCTGCAGCGCCTGGAGCTGCTCCTCGCTGAGCTCGTTCTCGAAAGCCAGGCTGATGTGCAGCGGGTGCTGCTCGGCCGTCGGGCTTCAGGGGCGAGGCGCCCTCGAGGCCGATGGCCCACAATCCCGGCTCGCCCTCCTGGTGCGGCGGCAGCTTCACGAGCTTGGCCTTGCGGGTCAGGCCCTTTTGCAGGAGGTCGCGCTGGATGCGGTAGTACTCCTCGTCTTTGGGGCGCTCCTTGTACCACTGGTCTCTTTCCTCCTGGCTCCAGTCGCTCTCAGAAGCCTGCTCCGCCAGGCTCTCGTACATTTATGTGGAGGCCGCGTGGGCGGGCGGCCTCGGCGCTTTGGGGCTGGGGGCTCCGCGGGCTTCGGGGGCTCAGCGGGCTCCGGCGGGGGCACGGCGGCTGGAGCCGCGAAGCCTCGGGCTGAGCCCTCGGAGCCACCGGAGGAGGCTCCGCAGCTTCAGGAGCCGACGGCTCAGCCAAAGGCTTCGCCACGGGGGGCTCCGCATTTTCGGCCATTTCCTATGAATAAACATATTAATCGTCATTTGACAGGAAAATCGCAAAAGAAACACTGGTCCCGCGGGTATTCACTACATTGCCATCCACGTCCGTGAGCTTAAAGCGCAAGGTGCGCAGGGTAATGGGGCCGTGCAACTTGACGAAATGGCCCTCGTCGGTGCGGGTCTGCATGATATTGCCGACGCCTTTGTCGATGATCATTTTGCATAAAATGTCTTGGCCCAGGGGGCCTTTGATGTCGGCGGCGGTGGTCAGAGTGCTACATCTGAGCAGCAACTCTGAGTATGGATTGAAGGTCACAAACGTAAATATTTGGAGCGCGCCGTCGATGAAGCTGGGCCCCAACAAGTGCCCGATGCTGAGCGGCCGGGCTGGGGTGGCGCCCGCGGGGTAGCTCGCGGCGTCGGGGAAGAGCTCCCGGAGCTCCGCATCCTGGAGCACGCGGCGGTTGCCATCGAAAGCCACCCCGATCTCATTCGTTGATTCTACGTAGGTGGCTGATGCATAGTTGCTCGAGATCCACGCGGCCAGCCTGGTCCCCGTGTAGGCCCCCACCGGCAGCGTGGCCCAGTTCAGGGTCCCGAGCGCGGTGTCGAGCCAGTACATGTTCCGACCGCGGTCCGTGCTGAGGAACGCGTCGGCCACCCGAAACTTGAAGACCGAGAGCTTGGCCCCAGTCTGCAAATGAATGGTCTCCCCGATGTCAAATTCGAAGCTGGAGTCGTCTCCCGCGACTCGCTTCCGGCTATCTACGTAGATGGTTGTCATGAGTCGCTTTCTCCTACGGAAGAAACTCCGCCCTGTCGACTTGTCGGACTCGTTGCTGATCTGCCGGACCCGCTCCGGGTAGGGCAGCCACCGTGGGTCCACGACCCGTTGCGAGCTCGAGCAGCAGTGGATGTTCGAGCACTCACTGTCGCAGATCGGGCCGCCCCCCAGCAATTTGCCCACTACTTGGCTCAGCAGGTTCCCCATTTTCGATCACAAAGCGTTCCTCCCAGCGCTTGTAGAACATTTCTGCGCGGGGCTTCAGATAGTGGATGAAGAGGAAGCTGTAGGGCTCCCTCGTCGCTTCTTGGTAGATAGTCTGCAGCTCCTGCTTGGGTAGCAGGGCCGTCAGTTCCTCCAGCACGGCCTCCAGCTCGAGCTGGTTGCGGAGGCGCCAGACGCACATGAACTGCATGTTCACGCGGACGGCGGCGCTGATGAGCCGCAGTTTCTGGGAGGACACCCATGTGGAGATTTGCATGTGACGCCCTCGGATGAAGAGAGTGTCGAGCGC
Organism: Symbiodinium sp. CCMP2592; assembly: GCA_905221615.1. Classification (NCBI taxonomy): domain Eukaryota; class Dinophyceae; order Suessiales; family Symbiodiniaceae; genus Symbiodinium; species Symbiodinium sp. CCMP2592. The sequence continues at coordinate 27,755 of CAJNDT010000026.1, read as the reverse complement.
ACCGTCGCCGGTGCGGCGGTGGAGCTCCGGTTGGTCCGCGAAATCGTCGATCACCACGAGGATTTGGTAGAGCTTTTTGAAGCCTAATTCCTTCGTTTTTCGGGTGATCTTCTTCTGCTGCTCGATGATGCCGCGCAGGGCTCCCTCGTCCCATTTGTCGAAATAGACCTGTTCCCGGTCCGTATTCACACCCATATCGTGCTCGATGAAATGCTTGACGGGCTTCCAGGCATCGTCGATGTCAATGCTCGGAGACATGATAATGATTCTTTCAAAAACGGAGTCACCGTTGGCCGTGCGATACTGGTCCAGGATGGCGCTGATGAGCGCCACCGTCTTGCCCGATTTCGAAGGCCCGAGGAAGATGCCAGTGCACGGCACGCGGGGAACTATCGGGTGGCGTGGCTGTTTTGATGTGAACTCGGGGGTGGGAAACAGTTTCACCCTGCCCATTGCTCTTTTTCATCCACAGCGCTTTATAGTTCGTAGCACATTTACCTTCGGTCCCACCAGCTCGCGGGGAGCCCCGCGACCTGCACGCCCTCGGGAGCCGGCTCGTTCAGGAAGCCTTCCACCGCGGCCTCGGCTGCATCAAAGAGGCCGTTGAAGGCGCCCGCGTCGCCCACGCAGAAGCAGTGCTCGCCGTTGCAGAGGCGCCGGCGCTTGAGGACTCGCTCCGCGTCCGGGTTGAGCCGCAGCACCAGGCCGGGCAGGCCCACGTCGGCCGCGATGAGCTCGAGACGACTGTCCTCGTCCGCGCAGCTCAAGTCTTCGTGGCCCTCCTCGTCGACTTCGACCTGCACGAAGCGGTCCTCGAAGCGGAAGAGCATGTCGGGGCGCTTCAGCGTGCAGCCGCCGGGCACGGGGCAATCCCAGATCAGTTGCTCCGCCTTCTCGCCCAACCAGGGGAGGCGCCGCTGCAGCTCCGCGAGCATGAGGTGCTCCTTGCGCACCTTGAGTTTGGCGCGCTCGGGGTACTGGGCGCTGAAGCAACCCCAGCACAGCGGCTGGCGTTCAGGACCTTTGTATTTGGCAAAAGACGGGGACGTGAGTCCCTCGCACGCTTTCGACTTGCAGCGCGGGCCGCCGCCGTGCTTGACGCAGGCCTGGACTCCGCCGCCGCCCTGTTTGAACCGTTGACACGGGCCATTGGGTGTCGGGTGCAAACAGCGACGACCACCTCCGTGCTGAATGCATGCGCCACCTTGAGCGAATTTCTGACATGGGCCGCTGGGGGTGGGGTGGAGACAGCGTGGTGCCCTGTCACACGCGTGATGCGAACAGAAGAAGCCGCTTACACGACTCGCCTTGCAGCCAGGGTGATGGCACATCCAAGAATGCTCCTGGCACACAACTGAATTGATTTGTATGAAGGTTTCACATCCGTCTGCTTGGCAGGTTTTGCAATTCGTGTGCGTGACACATAACGGCCCCTTTGCCACATTGGAGTTGCAGTCTGGATAAGCGCAGCGTTTGCCACCGCCATGCTCCACACAAGCCAGTACCACACCCCCGTATTGGCGAAATTTTTGACAGGGTCCATCCGTAGTTGGGTGGAGACACCGCGGCGGACCGCCTCCATGATCCCAGCACCTGCCACGCCTGAGGGCGAGCTTGTCACAAGGCCCTTCCGGCGTGGGTTGGCCGCAAAAGTACTTCTGGCGCGTCATGGCTCTCGCATTTCCTGAGGCACCCGGGAGCTCTCCCCGAGCGTGAACGCGCTAGGTGATGTTCCCCTCGTGCCACGGGCCACGCAGCCGCATTGGTCCGTGAGGGGCGGGCGGCGCCCCAGGGGACGATAGAAGCCACAGGGCTGTGATGACGCCGGCCAGGGCCAGTCCGGCGCAGAGGCATTCGCTGGGCTCCAGCCCGACGCGTTCAAACAATCGCATCTTTGTTCTGGCGTAAGGAAAACCGGGATGAGCTCAGACCAGCGAACCTTGCCGACCATGGCGATCCAGCTCGGGGAGCTTCTGACCAACACCAAGGGCGGCAAGAGCCTACCCTTGCGCCGCGAGGGCAGCAGCGAGCCCGTCGTGTGGCAGTCCGCCGAAGTGCAGAAGATCCTGTGGCAGCCCTCGGCCTACAACGACGCCGACGCCAAGCGCGTGCCCATCTGCCTCGAACCCGAGGAGACCGCCGGGCGGGAGCTGGAGGAGCTCGAGCGCCAGGTAATCCAGCTGCTTTCCAAGCAGTCCTGCTCGGACACCAAGATTTTCGGCAAGGCCCTGGCGCCCCACGAGGTGGAGGCCCGCATGCAGAGCTGCCTGCGGACCAGCGCCCGCGGGAACTCCTTCATCAAGTTCAAGCTCAACTGGGATCGCGTGCGCGTCTGGGACCCCAGCGGCCAGCCGCTGCACGAGTTCGGGGACCTGGCCGGCCGGAGCTGCAAGGTGAAGGTCGAGCTGCGCCAGTGCTGGCTGATGCCGCCCAGCTGGGGCATCCTCATGGAGGTCACCGATCTGATGCTCACGGAAGCCGCGCCGCCGCGGGTGGAGTGCCCCTTCTAGCCGGGGTGATGCACCTGTGATGCACCTGTGGTGCACCTGCCTGGGTGCATCACCCTCAGAGCACGGACAGCAGCTCGGCTCGAGGCGCCGACGTACAGGTGGCGCAGCTCGAAGTGCGGGCTGGCGGTGTCGCACAGATGGACCCGCCCCCGCAGCGTCAGGCCCTGGCAGCTGGCAGGTGATGGCGTGGGAGAGCCGCGTGTGGCGCGTGGGTGAAGCGCTCCCCCGTGTCGAGCTTGATGTCGTCGGGGCCCGCTTCGGCGACTGTGACGAAGCAGCCCTTGGCCACCTTGCCCCCGGCGGTGAACAGCCTCAGGCCCGGCAAGACTCGCATCGTTTGCGGAGCGTTGGTGCCGGCCGCGGCCCGGCCCGCGTAGGTGACGGTGACCGCATCCTCCGGGGCCATCCTGCGGTTGGCGTGGCTGATCACCAGGCAGGTGTCCGGCTGCCCCCGCCTCGGGAAGCGCTCCCGGGCCAGCTGCAGCGCCTCGCGCAGCGGCGGCTCCTCCGCCTCGTCCACCCGTAGGTACCGCAGGAAGCCGAAGATGTCGTAGCAGCCGCCCGCCAGGTCGTGGAGCAGCCGGGAGTCCTTCAGGGGCTTCGTCACCGGCGCTCCCCCGAAGGCGTCCAGCACCGCCGGCAGCTGCCGGAAATCCCCCAGGAGCAGGAACTTCACCTTGGGGTTCAGGGACAGCTCCGCGATGTCGGCCCACAAACTGGAGTCCAGCTGGGTGATCTCCTCGATGACCAGGCGGTCCAGCTGGCAGCTTCCGTTCCGGATGCTCCGGCGCACGAAGCGGTCCGCCGTTTGGGCCCCGGCGCCCAGGTTCTGCACGGAGCAGTGGGTCTTGGACACGAGCTTGACCACCTCCCCGAGCTCGCAGAGCTGCGCCACGATCTGGCGCGCCAGGTGCGTCTTCCCGATGCCGGGCATGCCCGAAAGGAGCAGGCTCTTCCCGTTGAGGCAGTGCAGGAGGGGGTCCTCCACGCGGTTCCACTCCGGCGCGAAGCTCAGGCGAGCCGCTTCCATGCGGGGCTCCCGGTACTCGCCCTCCAGGCGCTTGCACTCCTCGAATCGATACACCGGAGTGCCGTCGGGGTGCTTCAGGGCCGTCAGCTCCCGCACCGCGGGCAGGAACTTCTTGGGCAGGTCCTGGACAGGCAGTCCGTCTTGAGCGCGACGACGTAGCGCGGCGGCACCTGGTGGAGGTGGCGGCGGATCTTCGCGACGGCCACGTGCTCCTGAGCCATGACGTAGTCGTGGAGGGGACGCAGCGTGTAGTTGCTGTAGAGCTCCGTCGCGTAGATGTGGTCCCAGTGCACCTTGCCGGCGGCGTCCGTGAAGGTCTGGCGCCACTGGCAGCCCTGGCCGTCCAGCTCGTGGTTCGAGGTGCGCATGGAGTAGACCAGCTCCTTGGTTGCGGGCCCAGAGGCCGATGAGCGCGTTCACCGAGAGCTTGGCCATATGCTCTTCGCCCTCCGGCCAGGCGTCCTCCATGGTTTGCAGGGCCTGCGCCAGGCAGCGGGGCTCCACGTGCGCCGTGGCGTCCAGGGACCACTTGAAGTCGGCCCAGGTCGCCAGCCCCGTGTCGAGCAGGTACGCCGCCGCGGGCTTGCTGTACCAGCCACGCCCGAGGTAGGGGAGCTTCCGCAGCAGGGCCTGCCGGTCGTCTCTAAACAGGTCCACGTAGGTGAGATCCGCAAGGTGCCCGTCCCTTGAGTGCTCTATGGAATCCAGGGGACTGAAGACGGGCAGGGGGAAGGTGGCGTTCGCCAGGGCGTTCTTGCGGCAGCGCACGACGTCCACGCCGTGGCAGAGCCGCTCGGGGTCGCACTTGGCCAGCTTGCAGACCAGCGCCGGCGGGCGCGGGCTCTGCACGTAGGCTTCGTGCACGCCGCGGCAAACGCGGCTCTCCAGGCACGATGCGCGGGAGGACTCCAGGAAGGGCTTGTTCCGGTGGCACTCCAGGCACAGGGCCTGCAGGAGTTGGGGCTGGCCCTCCAGGGCCTGGTGCACTGGCACGACGTGGTCGAGCTCGCAACAGCCCAGGTCGATGGGGGCGGAGCAGAGCTTGCACAGGTAGTTTTGCTCTTCCAGGATCGGGTCCCGGCTGCCGCGGGGGTCCAGGCGTTTGGCCTTCAGGAGGTGCTGGAAGGCCTCCGTCGCGGCGCCGGCCAGGCGCTGCCCGCGGTACGGCAGGCCCAGCTTCTGCATCCAGGACTGGAGGATCTCGGCGTCCTCGGGGTACTGCGTGACGACGCAGTCGGGGCTGTCCTTGACGCGCAGGCGCAGAGCCCGCCAGTCGCACAGGGAGCGCATGGTGACCTTGGGCTGGTGCCCTTGCGCCAGGAGCGAGGCGCGGACCTGGCGCAGGTCCTCGGCCCAGAAGTGGCCCGACTGGATGACCGCGAAGAAGGTGGTGGCCAAGACGTCCAAGTTCGACAACAAGCCAGCGAAGGCCACGGCCGGCCCAGGGACGCCATTCGGAGAAGGGCGGCACCGTGGACTCCTTCCGAGTGCCGCGGTAGAGGCCCTCGTTGCCTGGTGCGTCGTCGCAGTGGGAGACCGCCCGGGCCGACTTGTAGAAGAAGGCGTGGGCCTGGTAGCACGTGAAGGCCACGGCCTAGGCGCAGAACTCCCGGATCTCCAGGGCGGTGATGCCCCGCTGCTCCCAGCCCTGTCGCAGATGGCGTCGAAGTCGGAGAGGACCTCGGCCAGGGGGAGCTGGAGGAGCTCGTTGTAGAGCTGGTAGCTGATTTCCCATGGGCTGCCGCAGGGAGACCTGCACCTGGGCCCGGTTGTCGACCACCTCCAAGGTGCTTGGAGAAGGTAGCGGTACACCTCCTGGGAGAGCTCCAGGATGGGGTCGCCGTCGTTGGGGCCGCCCAGCTCAGGGCGGCCTCCTTGACGCGGGCGTGGGCCTGCTGGCTGAGTGGACTGCCGGGACAGCGACCCGTTGACCACGGTGATGGGGAGGAAGTCGTCGCGCTGGTAGGGCCGGCGGGCGAGCCAGTCCGTGTACTTCTCGCGGAAGAACGACTTGCCCAGCTTGGTGAGGTGGAAGTTGCCGTCGGGCTGCAGGGAGCGCACGGGCTGAGCGGAGGAGGGCTGCTCCTCGTCGAACTGCCTGGAGGGGGGGCGGGCCTCCCACCAGGCCGTTGTCGAACTGGCCCGCCCTGGCGGGACAGTAGGACCTCGCGGATGCGGTTGTTCGCGAGGGGGAGCCGCTGGGAGACCTGGGCGTTCGTCCTCGCTCTGACGCGGCCCTGGGCCGCTCGGCGGATGGCCTCTCGTTGCTGTGCCCAACTGGACATGGTGTGAGTTTTCTAGAAGCATTCGGCCGGTAGTCTCGGCGGACGAACGAGGTCGGAGGCAAGGTCGGATTTCCGACCTTGGTGCTTTGGGGCCGAGTGCTGCAAAAAAAAGGCCAGCATTCCGTTCCCCGACAGCCCCCCTCGGAGGGGGACTGAGAGGGTATCCCGCCCAGACGCAGGGGCCTGGCGGGGGCGGAGAGGCTTCGGAGGCGCCCCATTCCTTGGACGCCTCCCCAATGCCTCACGGACCGGTGCGAGCTTCATCGGTGGCTGGGGGATACTGATAACCCCCCAATTGAGCCTTGAACAGTCAGGCACCACCTCCACTCGCTGGGACCGCCGTGCCACAACCTAGAGCCTCTCCCCACAAGGGTGGATCATCGGCCCTAGGCCCCGGCTCGGCGTGCCCCACTAGGGTAGAGTAGGATAGACGCGACGACGGCGCACGAACACGCCTGCACGAACACCGCCAGACCCATGATGCACCGCCGCACCACACTCCCGCCCGACCTGCCCGGAATAAAAACATTTCCCGTGATGTTCTGACGACGACGCGGCGACGACGAGTTGGCGACGCCACGGCACAGGTGCATCACCCCCCGACCGTGGTGCACCACACTCCCGCCCGACCTGCCCGGAATAAAAACATTTCCCGTGGTGTTGTGACGACGGCGCGGCGACGACGAGTTGGCGACGCGACGGCACAGGTGCATCACCCCCCGACCGTGGTGCACCACACTCCCGCCCGACCTGCCTGGAATAAAAACATTTCCCGTGATGTTCTGACGACGGCGCGGCGACGACGAGTTGGCGACGCCACGGCACAGGTGCATCACCCCCCGACCGTGATGCACCGCCGAAGGTGCACCACAGGTGCATCACAGGTGCACCACCCCCCCCGACCGTGATGCACCACACTCCCGCCCGACCTGCCCGGAATAAAAACATTTCCCGTGGTGTTGTGACGACGGCGCGGCGACGACGAGTTGGCGACGCGACGGCACAGGTGCATCACCCCCCGACCGTGGTGCACCGCCGAAGGTGCACCACAGGTGCATCACAGGTGCATCACCCCCCGACCGTGGTGCACCGCCGAAGGTGCACCACAGGTGCATCACAGGTGCACCACCCCCCCCGACCGTGATGCACCGCCGAAGGTGCACCACAGGTGCATCACAGGTGCACCACGCCCCCCCAACTCACAGCGATAACCCGCACAGCCCTGAAACTGCGTGAAAGTGCGACCTCTCTCTTATGAAGCGGGGGTTTGGACCCACAATCGATCGTCTAGAAGGAAGCTGATTCAAAATCGAAAGGGTGTTGAGCCTACAGCCTCGGGCTAAAAACGAAAGATCGATGGGGCTCAGGGCCGTAGGACGCAACGATCTTCGGCCTTTTAGCCCCAAAATTTAGGACGAGCCAATCGGAGCTCGACGATTGTGGACCCGAGCGAACCGAACGAACTCACGGAGCGAACGGAGCGAGCGAGCGAGCGAAGCGAGTCGAGCGAGCGGAGAGAGCGAAGTGAGAGAGTGAGGGTAGCGAGAGAGTCCACAATCGTCGAGCTCCGATTGCGAGGAAAATTTTGGGCCAAAAAGGCCGAAGATCGTTGCGTCCTACGGCCCTGAGCCCCATCGATCTTTCGTTTTTAGCCCGAGGCTGTAGGCTCAACACCCTTTCGATTTTGAATCAGCTTCCTTCTAGACGATCGATTGTGGGTCCAAACCCCCGCTTCATAAGAGAGAGTCTTGCCATTGTGGCCTACTTAGCCGGCTTTGAACGGCTCCGTCGGGTTAGCCTGGTGAAGCGCTTTCAAAGCGCATGGGATGTCCTGGCCAGGTCTCACATTCGTGTTGAGTGGAACAAGTCCCACGGAGTGCTAATACGGTTGTGGACTCGCTCGCCGGAGAAGCACTCGACGCTGCCATTGACTGCTCTTTACGTCAGCATTTTTGATGTTCCTGCTCCGCCTACGGCCGGGTTGTCCGCTGTGGTTTTGGCTGCGTTACACCTTGTGCGCGACATTGGACGGGAACACAGCTGTCTGCTACACTGCAGCAGTTGCGAGAAACGGAGAGGTAATCACGTTGCAGGAGCCAGAGCTTCTGCACTTCCCCACAGGTGCCGGGGCGGCATTTCGCATCTCACTCGGCCTTTGCGCCTTCTAGCGCTTGGCCCGCAATCCACTGAAATTGACCTCGTTGGCGCACATTACGAAACATTACGAGTCTAAACCATATCCCTGGGACAGACTGATTTGCTTCCGCCGGTGCAACAGGCAGGAAGATTCTGGCTCGTGGCTGTCCGTCTCAGGGGCATGTTTGGGCCACATTGTCGCCAAGCGACTTCTTAATTACACCATTTTTAGGTCTGCAGCCAAGACTATAGGCCAGTTGCATCAAGGAGGCCTCTTCTTTGCCTTGGCAGCGGCAAAGTTCTGTACGCCATCGATGAGGCAAAGGATTGCCTTGCCGCCAATATGCATCGTCTGCAATGGTATCAGCGAGATCAGCGATCTACCTCGCGCAACTGGGTTTACTTCGTGCTTGAAGCAGTTGAAGGCCGCTTAGCCCGTGCCCTGCTCAGTGTCTTACTGCCTGACGTTGCACACGGTGTAGTTTGGCTCCATGACGGCGTGTATGTCTGCGTCGCTGATATAGTGCTATCTGTGTACCGGTACTACAGCAGGCCGTCGCAGCCGACCTCCGTCAACTCCGGCGACGGGCAGCGTCACACGGCACTTGCCCCCAAGTCTCACCAGGAACTTGTTGCGCATCTTGCCCTAGACTGCCGCTCCTCCTGCTCCACGGCCTACACGCCGAGGCGGCCCACGTAAGTAGCCGTAGAGCCCGTCACCTTCCTGCTCCAGAGCACACTGCCCGACGAACGCACTTCAAGCGCACAGCTGCCAAGAAATTGGACGTCGTCAAGCGCCAGTGACGCCAGTGCGTTGGACTCCACGCCTTCTTTCGCCGCTCGGCTAGCCCGTAAGAGCGAGCATCTCCGTGTCGAACTTTCTCTTGGGTGCTAGTCTTTCCTGTCAGTGCGTGTATAGGAGGCAAGTTATCTCTTCATTCCGAATTGCAGATCTAGTCCGTTGCAGCGGTGGGGGGGAGTTTTGGTCTATCCCCTATTTTAATCCCTGTTCAAAGCAACTGACCTTCCGTTCGTTGGTATCTAACCTTCTGACCTTTTCGTTTTGGGAGCATTAAGGGGCTTTGAAAGCAGGATTTAAAGTGAGCATTGAAGACCATGAACAGTGAACAGTGGACAGCAACAGCAGCAAATGCAGGAGCAGCAGCAGCCGGAACAGATTGCAACTTGGAATGGGGGTGGGGCAGGGAAAGCTCATCAACGATGTCATGAATATATTGTTGCCAGAGGGAATATACACGACACTGTTCTCTGTAGTAGTAGTAGTAGTAGTAGTAGTAGTAGTAGTAGTAGTAGTAGTAGTAGTAGTAGCAGCAGCAGCAGGAGTGGTAGTAGTGGTAGTAGCAGCAGCAGCAGGAGTAGTAGCAGCAGCAGCAGGAGTAGTAGCAGTAGTAGTAGTAGTAGTAGTAGTAGTAGTAGTAGTAGAAGTGGTAGTAGTGGTAGTTGTGGTCGTCATGGTAGTTGTAGCGGTAGTGGTAGTGGTAGTGAAAATGGTAGTGGTAGTAGTACAGTATAAAGTGGTAGTAGTAGTAGTCGTAGTACTAGTAATAGTCGCAGTAACTACACTGTCCCCTGTCCAATGTGCATGTGCTCGCGCGCGCTGTTGACTGTGCTCGCCCACGCTGCGCGCGCACTGCGCGTGCACTGCGCGCACACTGCGCGCACACTGCGCGCACACTGCGCGCGCGCTGTTGCCTGTGCTCGCACACACTGCGCGCGCTGTTGCCTGTGCTCACCCACTTTGCGCGCGCACTGTTGCCTGTGCTCGCCCACGCTGCGCGCGCACTGCGCGCGCACTGCGCACGCACTGTTGCATGTGCTCGCACCCGCTGCGCGCGCACTGCGCGCGCACTGCGCGCGCGCTGTTTCCTGTGCTCGCACACACTGCGAACGCTGTTGCCTGTGCTCACCCACGCTGCGCACGCACTGCGCGCGCACTGTTGCCTGTGCTCGCCCACGCTGCGCACGCACTGCGCGCGCACTGCGCGCGCACCGTTGCCTGCTCACCCAAGCTGCGCGCGCACTGCGCGCACACTGCGCGCGCACTGCGCGCGCACTGTTGCATGCATGTGCTCGCACACACTGCGCGGACTGTTGCCTGTGCTCACCCACGCTGCGCGCGCACTGCGCGCGCACTGTTGCCTGTGCTCACCCACGCTGCGCGCGCACTGCGCGCGCACTGCGCGCGCGCTGTTGCCTGTGCTCGCCCACGCTGCGCGCGCACTGCGCCCGCACTGCGCGCGCGCTGTTGCCTGTGCTCACCCACGCTGCGCGCGCACTGCGCGCGCACTGTTGCCTGTGCTCGCCCACGCTGCGCGCGCAGTGCGCACACACTGCGCGCGCACTGTTGCATGTGCTCGCACCCGCTGCGCGCGCACTGCGCGCGCACTGTTGCATGTGCTCGCACGCGCTATTGCCTGTGCTCGCACACGCTGCGCGCGCGCTGTTGCCTAATGCGCGCGCGCTGTTGCTTATGCCACTACCACTACCACCACTATCACTACTACTGCCACTACCGCTACCACTACCACTACCACCACCACCACTACTACTACTACCACTACTACCACTACTACTACTGCCACACTGCTGCTGCTTCTGCCACTACTACCACTACCACTACTGCTGCTGCTGCTACTACTGCCACTACAACTGCTAGTATTACTATTACTACTAGTACTACTATTACTACCTATAATACTACCACTGCTTCTGGCAGTACTACCACCACTGCCACTTCGCTGCTACTGCTGCTGCTACTGCTGCGGCTGCTGCTGCTGACAATGGACAGTGGACAGTGTGTGTGACAGCGTCTGAGCTTGTCGAGGTAGGACAGCAGCACCTGCACAACAGCACACTCCTAGCTTAGCCTTCACCCCCTAGAATCCCTCAGTTTCACCCCTAGCAAGCCCCGAATCCCTCCGCAAGCCCCGAATCCCTCCCCCACAATTAAAAAGGTCGCGAATTAACCGACACCTCCTCCGGTTAATTCGCCTTTCCCCACCTTTTGCCCTGCCTTGGCACGATACCCTTTTAGACCTAATAACTGTCCACTGTCCACTGTCTACTGTCCACTGTTTGTTAGCACTGCCAGCCGTGACTGGAGACTTGCAGGCCGGCTGGGCACGTTTACTAATACAGAGTTTCATGTGCAGAAAATAGGCTTTTCAGGGTTAGCTTTCTGGGGGTATGTTTCAATGTGGAGGATTCAGAGGTTTTGTGGGTTGGACGAAATCTTTCATTGTCTTAAGCTTGTGCCCTGATCAGCACTTGTTACCAGTATGCTCATGTCCATCAGCAACAACTTCACAGCTGCCCACACCCTCGACACTAACACCATAAATTGAACCGCCTGGTGTGACAGGTGAGGGGGGGGGGGGCGGGGCGTTCGATTAATGTACCCTAGGGGTAATCATTGAGATCATTCAGGCTTCCAGCTTACTCTGCAAGTGTGCTGTTGCTTTGAAGTTACATGTATCAGGGCTTCCTTTGTGCTTTTTAGCTGAAGGGTTACTGCATTGAGTAGGTTATTCAAATCATTTCAACCGCTATCAAAATGGCGGCTACTACTCCAAATCCAGCCACAAGTGCTGGCCGCCAACAACATCATCATTGAATGCTTGGTTGTGTGTGATCTGCTTCGAGGAATGATGATTGGATAACTTCATGTCGCGTCAAACATAACCGTGTTACTTGAGTGCTTTGTTTTGTTCCAGAGATGTCTTCATGCGAAGTAACGGTGCCCTGATTCATTGATTCGCATCCCTAGAGTAGATAGAATGCTTTCTGTGAAACCCAATATACTACCACCTGCTCGCGCGCCCATTTCACTGTTCACTGTTTGCTGTGCATTGTCCACTGTACTGTAGCCAGTTGCATTGACTGCGGGCTTGCTTGGCACATTTGCAGGGATAGCCTAACTCAGGTTGCATCGCCAGCACTCTGCATGGGCCCAACCCACCACAAACTTGCAGGGGCCCTTGCGGACCAGCCAACTGCAAGGGGCAGGTTAGGCCAACCAAATGCAGGGGCAATGCACCTCAACACAGGAATTCAGAATATGTTTGGGTGTTGTGAATGTTGTGAATCACGAGTAGTTGCCATCCCTATGAGGTGAGACTTCATGGGCCTGACTGTGCTGCCCAAGCTTTTTTGCCTGCCTTGCGCTTCTTATGTCGCCAGGCATTCCTGCTCGCGTGGGACTTCACAGTGTCCTGGGAGCTTGGCATCTCGGCTGAGGCCGTGGAGTCGGGGCCTTTTGTAACAGTAGACAGTGGACAGTGCACAGGGGACACGGTCGTAGTAGTAGTAGTCGTACTAGCACTTGGCGAAGGAGGCGCGATAGGTTCTGGGTCTTGCTTTGGTGACATGGCTTCTGGATCATCGCTCGGCATAGCAAAGCATACTGCAACTGATGCATGCTGAAGGGCCTCCGCCACGTCTTCCTCGTTTGCATGGCAGTAGTGCCGCCTGAAGGTTCCCACGTCGAGCCGCTGCTGGATTTCCATGATGACATGCTCAGAGGCGCGTTGACCGCCCTCTGGGGTTGCAAGCAACAAGGCAGATGCAGTGTGTCTAGTAGCTCCATGCACTGTCACATGTGAGCCTTTGAATTTCACATTCCAACGTCTGCGGCCGGTGAGTGCAAACATCACTTTCGCGACATGGGTCACTGCTTTCCACACTGTTTGCCTGGCCATCCACGGTTGCTTTGCTTTTTTGGTTTGAGCTGGGAATATGTACCTGCTGCCAATGGGCCAGCAGAAGGCTTTGGACGAGCGTGGCGGAAAGTCTTGAAACACGCCTGGGTGGGACTTCCTGAAGGGCTCAAGTGGGGGCAGCACACATCTCTGCACACCTTTGTCCATCACCTCCCTGAGTGTGCTGACAACATCAGGAGCAAGACGAGCAGCGATGCAGTCAGCCCCAAGTTTGCCCATTCCTTGGAAGTCTTTGTTGTCTTCCCGCTTTTGGAACAAGATGTGAGGAGCATCTTGCATGTGCCCTCCATCCAGGAAAACATCCGAACCTCGAAGTTGCAATGCCTCAGAAATTCGACGGGAGGTAACCATCGTGATCCATAATGCCATGACATACCGTGGCCCGGCAAAGTAAAGGCTCACTGCCAGGAACAGCAAAAGGTCTTCCCTGGGAACGAACAAATGCTGGAGGTCTGTCTTCGACAGCTTTTTACCTTTGTTCCATGGCTTGCGCTTGGCTTCTTGCACAGTGGACTGTGTCTTCGACCTTCTTTTCTGCAACTTGCCCTTTGCGTCTGGCACAGTGGACAGTGAACTGCAGGACAGTGAACTGGTTAGTCTTTTTCTGGGTGCCATGGGGTCTGGTGAAACACTACTACTGGATACTCTAATGTTGCCTTGAGCCAGGAGCTTCTGTTGCGTTGCACTTGGAGGGATGATGTCACACTGTTCGCTGTTCACTGTGAAAACCATTTGCCTTCAGACCCGAGCCCTACAATAACTATGCAACATCACATGAATGCTCCCCTGGCAGGTCCGAAAGCCAAGCTGCTGTCCACTGTTCACTGTTCAGCTGTCCACTGTTGACTGTTCACTGTCCTCGCCTGCAGCAGCGGCGCCGCGGCATTGGCTCCACGGCAAGGCCGGGTAAAGTGTCATCCCTAAACCCCCAAAATGCATGCATCAGCTTGCACTGTCTGCCTGCTTTGCTGCATGTTCACACAGATTCAGATGAACTTTGCAGTGCTACCTTGCCGCCGGTGTTTAAATTCGACAAGACCACTGTGCCCTGTTCCCACTGTCCCTTGTTGACTGTACATATTTTGTTGTGTGCCTGAAGCAATGGCTGACACGGGTTCGGCGGCTGGATCCACGATTTCGACTGACGGCTTTGAGGCAAGGCAAGGGCACTTCTCTGTTTGAGCTGAGTATTGAATGCACTGCTTTAAATAGCCCAGACCCCAGCCTGTGCTGCAGGAAGTCAATTTCCAAGATGTTTATGAAGAAGCGGAGAAGACGAAGGGCGACAAGAAGGACGCTACGCCTGCCGTGGTGCCTGCGGGGGTCCCTGATGACGGGACGGTGACAGAAGCACGGCAGCAGCTTCGGCGATCCATTTTGTCGCCGACGTCAGAAGCCGACACGGAGGAGGAGGAGGCCCCGAAGCCCGTGCTTCAGCTCTCGGCCAAGCCGAAAGAGCCTGCAGAGCCCGCCACGCCAACAGAGAAGACGGAGGCGGCGCCAGCAAGTTCTGGGTCGATGGAATCGGAGACGGCAACGAAGTCTCCCAAGGTGGCAGGGGCCGAGCCCAAGTCTCCCAAGGTGGCAGGGGCCGAGCCCAAGTCAAAGGCCAGACCGGGCAAGAAGAGGTCCGCTGCGACCGGGCCCGGGTCGACCGATGATTCGGCTTCCGCCAGTGCGACGCCCCCTGTCCACTGTCCACCGTCGCCTGTCCTCCATTGCCAAGGCCCGAGCTACGAGGAGCCTCGCCAGCATTCCGAATTCTGCCAGTTCTTGTTTTGCATCGCTACTAGTTACTAGTAGCCAGTGTCCTTGGTGCTCAGGTGAGGCCGTTGTTCGAAGCCTGGAAGGAGGCTGGCCTCGGGTTTGGGGTTGAGGGTTTAGGGTTTCGAGGGTTTCTGCCCCTCAGGAGACTCAGGTGATGAAGGCCAGGAAGCAGCTCCAGGAGATGAAGGAGATGAAGAAGAAGAAGCAGGAGCAGCAGAGGGCGACCAGTGTCAAGCGGAGCATTGACAAGAATGTCACCTGTATGCAAATTTCTAGCGCCAGTGTTTAGATCACACAAAACTTCGTGCCAGCAAGTGTGCCAATGCATCTCAGGAATCGAAGGCGAAGCACCAGGACCCCGAAGCATCTGATTCAGCAGTTGCCGCAGCTGGGGTCTCCCATGATGAGAGTGGGGCAGTGGAGCAGCCCACTGTGGAGCAGCCCAATGTGGGTGGGGGAGAGAAGAAGCAGCCCAAGGAGGAATCTGGGCAGGAGGAGCCCAAGGTGGACAAGGGATCTGTCAGTGAGCCAGAGGAGCCAAGACAGCCAGGATGTGTGGTGGAGGAGGTGCTAGAGTGCCCGAGTTCTCCTGCCAAATCCTTGGCACCAGCTGCGGCATCCAGTTCACTGTCCACCAGTCCCCCGTCCACTGTTCACTGTGTTGACCTTGCAGAGCAGGACAGCAGGAAAGGGAAGAGCAGTGACAGCAAGGCCATCGTGACACAGAGCCAGAGGACTTTGAATGAGGCCAGCTGTGTGAGACTTTGCGTATCAGTTTACTCTGTCTGTCTGTGTGTGTGTGTCTGTGTTGGACCACATGTTGCAGGTCTTCCGGGGCAGGTCGCAAACCTCCCTGGGTCAGCTGGTCAGCCTACCCTGGGCACGACAGCTGGCAATGTGCGAGGACAGCACGAACGGAACGCTCCCGGGCATCGAAGTCGGGGCTGACCCCACCGAGAATCTCATCTGGGTCCTCGTCGGATTCGACCCGACCAACTTGCAGTTCCCCGTGACGTCCAGGTTCAATTCGGAGGACAGCCTCGTTTGTTCAAAGTTGCAGTTGGCCGTTGGTTGGTTCAGCTGCAGGACCGGCCATTCTTCACGTCAGATGACATGGACGAGGCCCGCAAGTGCGCCGAGTCCCTCCAGAACGTCATCGACAAGCTGCAGGCGGTCGGCGACGTTGATGAGGCAGTGCTAGCATTGTGCAGTATTCTCAGCCAAGACAAGAGTTGCGGTTCCCCATTGTCAGTTGTTCGGCAAGGACCGCCGCATGCTGCTCATCGGGCTGCTGAGATTCTTCCAGCTGGGGGCGAAGGCTGGATTCAAGGACCTTCGTGCGGCATGCATGCAGCCATTTTGCCAGGGCATCCTGTTGCACGGCCCCCTGTTGGGGCATGCGAAGATGATGGGCGACCAGATCTTTGTGTACGAGCAGTCCCTGGGTTCCAGGGACGAAACCATCTCGTACTTGATGCCGCGTCGGCACGGGATTGAATTTGGCCTGTATCCCTGGCACGCGCATCTCACCGATGCGACGAAGGGGGCCAAAAAAATGCTCGTGGCCCTTGGCGAGTGGCACCACGTCGAACAGGACGTCCGCCAGGCAAGGCTTCAAACATCCAAGTCACAGTCGTGTTTGCCACTGTCCACTGTGCAATGTTCCCCTTGTCTGGCAAGAGTCCAACTGACTGAGGCCTCATTGGCGGGCGCCGCCGTCCTCGGTGCCCGGGCCATGAACCTCGTGGCACGGCGAAAGGCACTGGCCGGCGTCGTCGAGCCCCACAACCTTCCAGCCCAGACCGTGTTGCACATCCTGGACGAAGGCCTTTCAGCTTCATCCAAACACGGTTGCCTTCTCCATATGCCCCGGCAGGCCAGATGGAGCACAACGTGTATGAGTTCCTGTTGGAAGGCCAGCTGCCCAACAACATTGCCCAGTTCTTCAGCTTGCAGGACAGCTCTAAGATAACAAAGCCCACTGTCCACTGTGCGATGTTCCCCTTGTCTCCAGGATCAGACAATGTCCGTCTGGCTGCAAAGCTTGGGCCAATTCTTCTGGGTGTTTCTCATGGGCGAGACGAACAACCTGGAGTGCTACAAGGTCATGGGCGAGACCCTGGAGGCTTCCAGAGGGTTTTCAATAGATTAGAGGCCGGGTCGCAGTGACCTGCCTGCCAGGGCACCTTCGTCGTCTATGACGTGAAGCCGGTGCCGATTCAGATGCTGCAGATCAGCACGTGGACGATTCGCTCTGGCTTGTTCTCCAGGGAGGCGGATCAATATTTCGCCCACTTCTTGTTCTTGCAGAGGCCGCCGACCACGCCACAGTTTTCTGCCCCGAAGCTCCATATGTGGCGATGCCTGACGTACCCAGACTCCCTTACTGACATGCTCAAGCGGCAGGCAGGGGCATTGACGATTCGATGTGTTTGGCCATAGTAAAAAAATCTATTTGTTGTTCCTTTGATTTGGAGGCCTTCAACAAGAGTGTCACTCGCACCCAGCCGCACTGGACAAGAACTGGGGAGCCCAACTCGTGGAAGGGCTGGATCTGGAGCTATGGCAATGGGCAGCAAGGCTGCAATTGTGTACTTGTCCAGCTCCATCGAACCTTGCCAATGCATTCCATCTGAGGTGGTTCTGGACCGAGGAGAGGAGGCAATTCGAGCTGAATCCCCCGTCGCTCCGGAGCGGCTGGAGCCTGGTGAAGCAGCTCTTAATCGACAGCTCGGAATACCAGCACTTACATTGCTGGCATCTTTCTGGGCTGTTATCTGATGATGACAGGAAACAGCCCGGACATTTCTGAACGGCAGCCGCTGTCCATGTCCAGTGTCCACTGTTCACTGTCAACTGTTCATTGTCCAGAGCCCTCACTGCAAATGATAAGCTAGCCTTAAGGGTCGCTGATGCGTCATTGGAGCAGTGCAGTGGACACAACGACAGGGCTGCCATTCACACGCACTGCAGAACAAAGAAAGAGAGAAAGAAAAGGTGCTTCTGCCAGCCTTCTGAGCAGTGCCTTTAACTTGTACCCTTCTCTTCTGCTGTGCAGTCTTTCTGAGCAGTGCCTTGAAGTCATCCGGTGTGTTGCTTGGCTGGC
Source organism: Symbiodinium sp. CCMP2592 (assembly GCA_905221615.1). Lineage (NCBI taxonomy): Eukaryota > Dinophyceae > Suessiales > Symbiodiniaceae > Symbiodinium > Symbiodinium sp. CCMP2592. Next base: position 10,182 of record CAJNDT010000026.1, on the reverse strand, counting down.
AGGTTTGGCTTTGCGTTGGCGCATGGCACGATGGCTGACACCTTGGAGCAGGCCTGGCGAAGATTTGTTGAAGATGCTGATTTCAATGGAAGACATGGTGCTGCTGCTGATGATGATGATGACGACAATGACGAAGTTTTTTCCTCTTGGAAGCCCCTACGGCTCGCAGTGGACAGTCTGGGAAATCTTCTGGTTGTAGCTGTTATTTTCTTCTTCAGGGTTTCTTGCACTTCTGTTTGTGTCTTTCGGTGACATTAGAATCATTAGAAGATGAGTCTGAGGGGCGATTCTCATGGCAGCGGCGACAGCTTGGAAAAAAAAAAAAGGATTCTTCCTCTTGTCTCTTCTTTCATCTCTCTCCAAGCTGTCGCCGCTGCCATGAGAATCGCCCCTCAAACTCATCGTCTAATGATTCTAATGTCACCGAAAGACACAAACAGAAGTGCAAGAAACCCTGAAGAAAATAACAGCTACAACCAGAAGATTTCCCAAACTGTCCACTGCGAGCCGTAGGGGCTTCCAAGAGGAAAAAACTTCGTCATTGTCGTCATCATCATCATCAGCAGCAGCACCATGTCTTCCATTGAAATCAGCATCTTCAACAAATCTTCCCCAGGCCTGCTCCAAGGTGTCAGCCAGCGTGCCATGCGCCAACGCAAAGCCAAACCTGCCAGCCAAGCAACACACCGGATGACTTCAAGGCACTGCTCAGAAAGACTGCACAGCAGCAGAGAAGGGGACAAGTTAAAGGCACTGCTCAGAAGGCTGGCAGAAGCACCTTTTCTTTCTCTCTTTCTTTGTTCTGCAGTGCGTGTGAATGGCAGCCCTGTCGTTGTGTCCACTGCACTGCTCCAATGACGCATCAGCGACCCTTAAGGCTGGCTTATCATTTGCAGTGAGGGCTCTGGACAATGAACAGTTGACAGTGAACAGTGGACACTGGACATGGACAGCGGCTGCCGTTCAGAAATGTCCGGGCTGTTGCCTGTCATCATCAGATAACAGCCCAGAAAGATGCCAGCAATGTAAGTGCTGGTATTCCGAGCTGTCGATTAAGAGCTGCTTCACCAGGCTCCAGCCGCTCCGAAGCGACGGGGAATCAGCTCGAATTGCCCCCTCTCCTCGGTCCAGTACCACCTCAGATGGAATGCATTGGCAAGGTTCGATGGAGCTGGACAAGTACACAATTGCAGCCTTGCTGCCCATTGCCATAGCTCCAGATCCAGCCCTTCCACGAGTTGGGCTCCCCAGTTCTTGTCCAGTGCGGCTGGGTGCGAGTGACCCTCTTGTTGAAGGCCTCCAAATCAAAGGAACAACAAATAGATTTTTTTACTATGGCCAAACACATCGAATCGTCAATGCCCCTGCCTGCCGCTTGAGCATGTCAGTAAGGAAGTCTGGGTACGTCAGGCATCGCCACATATGGAGCTTCGGGGCAGAAAACTGTGGCGTGGTCGGCGGCCGCTGCAAGAACAAGAAGTGGGCGAAAGATTGATCCGCCTCCCTGGAGAACAAGCCAGAGCGAATCGTCCACGTGCTGATCTGCAGAAACTGAATCGGCACCGGCTTCACGTCATAGACGACGAAGGTGCCCTGGCAGGCAGGTCACTGCGACCCGGCCTCTAATCTATTGAAAACCCTCTGGAAGCCTCCAGGGTCTCGCCCATGACCTTGTAGCACTCCAGGTTGTTCGTCTCGCCCAGGAGAAACACCCAGAAGAATTGGCCCAAGCTTTGCAGCCAGACGGACATTGTCTGATCCTGGAGACAAGGGGAACATCGCACAGTGGACAGTGGGCTTTGTTATCTTAGAGCTGTCCTTCAAGCTGAAGAACTGGGCAATGTTGTTGGGCAGCTGGCCTTCCATCAGGAACTCATACACGTTGTGCTCCATCTGGCCTGCCGGGGCATATGGAGAAGGCAACCGTGTTTGGATGAAGCTGAAAGGCCTTCGTCCAGGATGTGCAACACGGTCTGGGATGGAAGGTTGTGGGGCTCGACGACGCCGGCCAGTGCCTTTCGCCGTGCCACGAGGTTCATGGCCCGGGCACCGAGGACGGCGGCGCCCGCCAATGAGGGACTCTTGCCAGACAAGGGGAACATTGCACAGTGGACAGTGGCAAACACGACTGTGACTTGGATGTTTGAAGCCTTGCCTGGCGGACGTCCTGTTCGACGTGGTGCCACTCGCCAAGGGCCAGGAGCATTTTTTGGCCCCCTTCGTCGCGTCTGTGAGATGCGCATGCCAGGGATACAGGCCAAATTCAATCCCGTGCCGACGCGGCATCAAGTACGAGATGGTTTCGTCCCTGGAACCCAGGGACTGCTCGTACACAAAGATCTGGTCGCCCATCATCTTCGCATGCCCCAACAGGGGGCCGTGCAACAGGATGCCCTGGCAAAATGGCTGCATGCATGCCGCACGAAGGTCCTTGAATCCAGCCTTCGCCCCCAGCTGGAAGAATCTCAGCAGCCCGATGAGCTGCATGCGGCGGTCCTTGCCGAACAACTGACAATGGGGAACCGCAACTCTTGTCTTGGCTGAGAATACTGCACAATGCTAGCACTGCCTCATCAACGTCGCCAACCGCCTGCAGCTTGTCGATGACGTTCTGGAGGGACTCGGCGCACTTGCGGGCCTCGTCCATGTCATCTGACGTGAAGAATGGCCGGTCCTGCAGCTGAACCAACCAACGGCCAACTGCAACTTTGAACAAAATCGAGGCTGTCCTCCGAATTGAACCTGGACGTCACGGGGAACTGCAAGTTGGTCGGGTCGAATCCGACGAGGACCCAGATGAGATTCTCGGTGGGGTCAGCCCCGACTTCGATGCCCGGGAGCGTTCCGTTCGTGCTGTCCTCGCACATTGCCAGCTGTCGTGCCCAGGGTAGGCTGACCAGCTGACCCCGGGAGGTTTGCGACCTGCCCCGGAAGACCTGCAACATGTGGTCCAACACAGACACACACACAGACAGACAGAGTAAACTGATACGCAAAGTCTCACACAGCTGGCCTCATTCAAAGTCCTCTGGCTCTGTGTCACGATGGCCTTGCTGTCACTGCTCTTCCCTTTCCTGCTGTCCTGCTCTGCAAGGTCAACACAGTGAACAGTGGACGGGGGCCTGGTGGACAGTGAACTGGATGCCGCAGCTGGTGCCAAGGATTTGGCAGGAGAACTCGGGCACTCTAGCACCTCCTCCACCACACATCCTGGCTGTCTTGGCTACTCTGGCTCACTGACAGATCCCTTGTCCACCTTGGGCTCCTCCTGCCCAGATTCCTCCTTGGGCTGCTTCTTCTCTCCCCCACCCACATTGGGCTGCTCCACAGTGGGCTGCTCCACTGCCCCACTCTCATCATGGGAGCCCCCAGCTGCGGCAACTGCTGAATCAGATGCTTCGGGGTCCTGGTGCTTCGCCTTCGATTCCTGAGATGCATTGGACACTTGCTGGCACGAAGTTTTGTGTGATCTAAACACTGGCGCTAGAAATTTGCATACAGGTGACATTCTTGTCAATGCTCCGCTTGACACTGGTCGCCCTCTGCTGCTCCTGCTTCTTCTTCTTCATCTCCTTCATCTCCTGGAGCTGCTTCCTGGCCTTCATCACCTGAGGGGCAGAAACCCTCGAAACCCTAAACCCTCAACCCCAAACCCGAGGCCAGCCTCCTTCCAGGCTTCGAACAACGGCCTCACCTGAGCACCAAGGACACTGGCTACTAGTAACTAGTAGCGATGCAAAACAAGAACTGGCATAATTCGGAATGCTGGCGAGGCTCCTCGTAGCTCGGGCCTTGGCAACAGAGGACAGGCGACGGCGGACAGTGGACAGGGGGCGTCGCACTGGCGGAAGCCGAATCATCGGTCGACCCGGGCCCGGTCGCAGCGGACCTCTTCTTGCCCGGGCTGGCCTTTGACTTGGGCTCGGCCCCTGCCACCTTGGGAGACTTGGGCTCGGCCCCTGCCACCTTGGGAGACTTCGTTGCCGTCTCCGATTCCATCGACCCAGAACTTGCTGGCGCCGACTCCGTCTTCTCTGTTGGCGTGGCGGGCTCTGCAGGCTCTGCAGGCTCTTTCGGCTTGGCCGAGAGCTGAAGCACGGGCTTCGGGGCCTCCTCCTCCTCCGTCTCGGCTTCTGACGTCGGCGACAAAATGGATCGCTTCAGCTGCTGCCGTGCTTCTGTCACCGTCCCGTCATCAGGGCCCCCCGCAGGCACCACGGCAGGCGTAGCGTCCTTCTTGTCGCCCTTCGTCTTCTCCGCTTCTTCATAAACATCTTGGAAATTGACTTCCTGCAGCACAGGCTGGGGTCTGGGCTATTTAAAGCAGTGCATTCAATACTCAGCTCAAACAGAGAAGTGCCCTTGCCTTGCCTCAAAGCCGTCAGTCGAAATCGTGGATCCAGCCGCCGAACCCGTGTCAGCCATTGCTTCAGGCACACAACAAAATATGTACAGTCAACAAGGGACAGTGGGAACAGGGCACAGTGGTCTTGTCGAATTTAAACACCGGCGGCAAGGTAGCACTGCAAAGTTCATCTGAATCTGTGTGAACATGCAGCAAAGCAGGCAGACAGTGCAAGCTGATGCATGCATTTTGGGGGTGTAGGGATGACACTTTACCCGGCCTTGCCGTGGAGCCAATGCCGCGGCGCCGCTGCTGCAGGCGAGGACAGTGAACAGTCAACAGTGGACAGCTGAACAGTGAACAGTGGACAGCAGCTTGGCTTTCGGACCTGCCAGGGGAGCATTCATGTGATGTTGCATAGTTATTGTAGGGCTCGGGTCTGAAGGCAAATGGTTTTCACAGTGAACAGCGAACAGTGTGACATAATCCCTCCAAGTGCAACGCAACAGAAGCTCCTGGCTCAAGGCAACATTAGAGTATCCAGTAGTAGTTTTTCACCAGACCCCATGGCACCCAGAAAAAGACTAACCAGTTCACTGTCCTGCAGTTCACTGTCCACTGTGCCAGACGCAAAGGGCAAGTTGCAGAAAAGAAGGTCGAATACACAGTCCACTGTGCAAGAAGCCAAGCGCAAGCCATGGAACAAAGGTAAAAAGCTGTCGAAGACAGACCTCCAGCATTGGTTCGTTCCCAGGGAAGACCTTTTGCTGTTCCTGGCAGTGAGCCTTTACTTTGCCGGGCCACGGTATGTCATGGCATTATGGATCACGATGGTTACCTCCCGTCGAATTTCTGAGGCATTGCAACTTCGAGGTTCGGATGTTTTCCTGGATGGAGGGCACATGCAAGATGCTCCTCACATCTTGTTCCACAAGCGGGAAGACAACAAAGACTTCCAAGGAATGGGCAAACTTGGGGCTGACTGCATCGCTGCTCGTCTTGCTCCTGATGTTGTCAGCACACTCAGGGAGGTGATGGACAAAGGTGTGCAGAGATGTGTGCTGCCCCCACTTGATCCCTTCAGGAAGTCCCACCCAGGCGTGTTTCAAGACTTTCCGCCACGCTCGTCCAAAGCCTTCTGCTGGCACATTGGCAGCAGGTACATATTCCCAGCTCAAACCAAAAAAGCAAAGCAACCGTGGATGGCCAGGCAAACAGTGTGGAAAGCAGTGACCCATGTCGCGAAAGTGATGTTTGCACTCACCGGCCGCAGACGTTGGAATGTGAAATTCAAAGGCTCACATGTGACAGTGCATGGAGCTACTAGACACACTGCATCTGCCTTGTTGCTTGCAACCCCAGAGGGCGGTCAACGCGCCTCTGAGCATGTCATCATGGAAATCCAGCAGCGGCTCGACGTGGGAACCTTCAGGCGGCACTACTGCCATGCAAACGAGGAAGACGTGGCGGAGACCCTTCAGCATGCATCAGTTGCAGTATGCTTTGCTATGCCGAGCGATGATCCAGAAGCCATGTCACCAAAGCAAGACCCAGAACCTATCGCGCCTCCTTCGCCAAGTGCTAGTACGACTACTACTACTACGACCGTGTCCCCTGTGCACTGTCCACTGTCTACTGTTACAAAAGGCCCCGACTCCACGGCCTCAGCCGAGATGCCAAGCTCCCAGGACACTGTGAAGTTCCACGCGAGCAGGAATGCCTGGCGACATAAGAAGCGCAAGGCAGGCAAAAAAGCTTGGGCAGCACAGTCAGGCCCATGAAGTCTCACCTCATAGGGATGGCAACTACTCGTGATTCACAACATTCACAACACCCACACATATTCTGAATTCCTGTGTTGAGGTGCATTGCCCCTGCATTTGGTTGGCCTAACCTGCCCCTTGCAGTTGGCTGGTCCGCAAGGGCCCCTGCAAGTTTGTGGTGGGTTGGGCCCATGCAGAGTGCTGGCGATGCAACCTGAGTTAGGCTATCCCTGCAAATGTGCGAAGCAAGCCCGCAGTCAATGCAACTGGCTACAGTACAGTGGACAATGCACAGCAAACAGTGAACAGTGAAATGGGCGCGCGAGCAGGTGGTAGTATATTGGGTTTCACAGAAAGCATTCTATCTACTCTAGGGATGCGAATCAATGAATCAGGGCACCGTTACTTCGCATGAAGACATCTCTTGAACAAAACAAAGCACTCAAGTAACACGGTTATGTTTGACGCGACATGAAGTTATCCAATCATCATTCCTCGAAGCAGATCACACACAACCAAGCATTCAATGATGATGTTGTTGGCGGCCAGCACTTGTGGCTGGATTTGGAGCAGTAGCCGCCATTTTGATAGCGGTTGAAATGATTTGAATAACCTACTCAATGCAGTAACCCTTCAGCTAAAAAGCACAAAGGAAGCCCTGATACATGTAACTTCAAAGCAACAGCACACTTGCAGAGTAAGCTGGAAGCCTGAATGATCTCAATGATTACCCCTAGGGTACATTAATCGACCGCCCCACCCCCCCCCCCTCACCTGTCACACCAGGCGGTTCAATTTATGGTGTTAGTGTCGAGGGTGTGGGCAGCTGTGAAGTTGTTGCTGATGGACATGAGCATACTGGTAACAAGTGCTGATCAGGGCACAAGCTTAAGACAATGAAAGATTTCGTCCAACCCACAAAACCTCTGAATCCTCCACATTGAAACATCCCCCCAGAAAGCTAACCCTGAAAAGCCTATTTTCTGCACATGAAACTCTGTATTAGTAAACGTGCCCAGCCGGCCTGCAAGTCTCCAGTCACGGCTGGCAGTGCTAACAAACAGTGGACAGTAGACAGTGGACAGTGGACAGTTATGAGGTCTAAAAGGGTATCGTGCCAAGGCAGGGCAAAAGGTGGGGAAAGGCGAATTAACCGGAGGAGGGGTCGGTTAATTCGCGACCTTTTTAATTGTGGGGGAGGGATTCGGGGCTTGCGGAGGGATTCGGGGCTTGCTAGGGGTGAAACTGAGGGATTCTAGGGGGTGAAGGCTAAGCTAGGAGTGTGCTGTTGTGCAGGTGCTGCTGTCCTACCTCGACAAGCTCAGACGCTGTCACACACACTGTCCACTGTCCATTGTCAGCAGCAGCAGCCGCAGCAGTAGCAGCAGCAGTAGCAGCGAAGTGGCAGTGGTGGTAGTACTGCCAGAAGCAGTGGTAGTATTATAGGTAGTAATAGTAGTACTAGTAGTAATAGTAATACCAGCAGTTGTAGTGGCAGTAGTAGCAGCAGCAGCAGTAGTGGTAGTGGTAGTAGTGGCAGAAGCAGCAGCAGTGTGGCAGTAGTAGTAGTGGTAGTAGTGGTAGTCGTAGTAGTGGTGGTGGTGGTAGTGGTAGTGGTAGCGGTAGTGGCAGTAGTAGTGATAGTGGTGGTAGTGGTAGTGGCATAAGCAACAGCGCGCGCGCATTAGGCAACAGCGCGCGCGCAGCGTGTGCGAGCACAGGCAATAGCGCGTGCGAGCACATGCAACAGTGCGCGCGCAGTGCGCGCGCAGCGGGTGCGAGCACATGCCACAGTGCGCGCGCAGTGTGTGCGCAGTGCGCGCGCAGCGTGGGCGAGCACAGGCAACAGTGCGCGCGCAGTGCGCGCGCAGCGGGGGTGAGCACAGGCAACAGCGCGCGCGCAGTGCGGGCGCAGTGCGCGCGCAGCGTGGGCGAGCACAGGCAACAGCGCGCGCGCAGTGCGCGCGCAGTGCGCGCGCAGCGTGGGTGAGCACAGGCAACAGTGCGCGCGCAGTGCGCGCGCAGTGCGCGCGCAGCGTGGGTGAGCACAGGCAACAGTCCGCGCAGTGTGTGCGAGCACATGCAACAGTGCGCGCGCAGTGCGCGCGCAGTGTGCGCGCAGTGCGCGCGCAGCTTGGGTGAGCAGGCAACGGTGCGCGCGCAGTGCGCGCGCAGTGCGTGCGCAGCGTGGGCGAGCACAGGCAACAGTGCGCGCGCAGTGCGCGCGCAGCGTGGGTGAGCACAGGCAACAGCGTGCGCAGTGTGTGCGAGCACAGGCAACAGCGCGCGCGCAGTGCGCGCGCAGCGGGTGCGAGCACATGCAACAGTGCGTGCGCAGTGCGCGCGCAGTGCGCGCGCAGCGTGGGCGAGCACAGGCAACAGTGCGCGCGCAGCGTGGGTGAGCACAGGCAACAGCGCGCGCAGTGTGTGCGAGCACAGGCAACAGCGCGCGCGCAGTGTGCGCGCAGTGTGCGCGCAGTGTGCGCGCAGTGCACGCGCAGTGCGCGCGCAGCGTGGGCGAGCACAGTCAACAGCGCGCGCGAGCACATGCACATTGGACAGGGGACAGTGTCGTTACTGCGACTATTACTAGTACTACGACTACTACTACTACCACTTTAAACTGTACTACTACCACTACCATTTTCACTACCACTACCACTACCGCTACAACTACCATGACGACCACAACTACCACTACTACCACTTCTACTACTACTACTACTGCTACTACTCCTGCTGCTGCTGCTACTACTCCTGCTGCTGCTGCTACTACCACTACTACTACTCCTGCTGCTGCTGCTACTACTACTACTACTACTACTACAGAGAACAGTGTCGTGTATATTCCCTCTGGCAACAATATATTCATGACATCGTTGATGAGCTTTCCCTGCCCCCCACCCCCCATTCCAAGTTGCAATCTGTTCCGGCTGCTGCTGCTCCTGCACTTGCTGCTGTTGCTGTCCACTGTTCACTGTTCATGGTCTTCAATGCTCACTTTAAATCCTGCTTTCAAAGCCCCTTAATGCTCCCAAAACGAAAAGGTCAGAAGGTTAGATACCAACGAACGGAAGGTCAGTTGCTTTGAACAGGGATTTAGTTACGACTTGCCGTTGCGAGCCCTCCGACTAACACAATACGACCCGTCGAGAAACCGTTATTCGGAGGGCACTAGTCCGTTACGATCGGTGTGCATGCACAGGAAAAATGCAGACGGACTCCTTTTTTCCGGATGGCTGAAACCCGTAGCGGTCTGGATAAGTGCCGGGACCTCGGGCCGGACACAAACCCCAAAGAAGACTGCTACGGATCGGTACGGGCACCGGTCAGGACGGAAACCGTCGGAGCCGGGTGCCGAAAGGGACTTTGCGGTTTTCTGAAGCCAAGATCTTGAACGAAGTCCAGGCAAAGGAGTACCCGCACCGGGGAGAAAACAGCCAAAGTCAGAAGTCCAATGCCGGGAAGAGGTCACGGTTGAAGGCGGCCGCAGGAGAGTAAGACGGGCGCGGAGGACGGCTCAACAGGTGCCAAGGGACCAGGATCTCATCGGCAGGATTGAGTCCCAATGTGCCCGGGTCGCGGGACCGGCTCAGGGCATCAGCAATCTTGTTACGGAACCCCGGAACATGATCGATATGTGCGGAAATGCAGAAATGACGCTGCCATAACAGGTAGGAGTGCAATATAGGTCACACATACCGCGGGCCGTAGAGAGGCCTTTCCATGAAGCCGATTCGGAAGGGCTGTTGTCACAGCGGCTGACGAAATGTACTGGGTGGTGAGCGGCCGGGACAACAAGAGCAACGCACCAGAGAAGCGCGATTTGGCCAAGGAGTTCCCACTCAGCGATGAATTTCTGAGGGGAAGTGTCAGGGGAATACCAAGCACAAAGTCGAGCAAGATCCGCAGGGGATAAGGCGGATCGGAACCAGACCGTACGGCCGGAGGGAAAAGCCACGAAGCCGCCCAAGCCCGCGTGTTTGCTGTCGGCACAGGCGTCGGCAAACGCCTCGCAAGTTAACAGCGGCGCTAGAGACAGCGGGAAGAGCGGGATGGTCTGGCACAGGCAGG